>CM069908.1:7762441-8034392 GCA_036172215.1 Camellia granthamiana | reverse complement strand
ACAGCATACAAGTATAGATTGGATCGCCTGAATTGGAACAAAACATTTCATGTTTATTTTTGAAAGTGGTTTGCTACTCGCAAGTAGGCTTAAAATGCAGATTTTGCCACCCTCAGGTGGGCTTTAGAAAAGATGGTTTTGCCACTATCTAGTGGGCTTAAAACTCACAGTCAATGCATTACTCCAATTCAGATAATCCAACCTTCACCCACAGGCATTCAAGCAGTTATATCACATAAGCATATAGCCTCATGGTAAGCATGTTATCATGGCAATCACTCACACGCATGCAAGGATGCTAAAGCATAAAACTTACCAAGTACTCCAAGCCAAAACAGAAGCTATGTTAGAAGTCCATGCATGATCCTAACTATACAGAAATGCCTAATGCAACACATGCAAAATGCAACTAAGACAGGCTCAGCTATTCTAAACATGGCATATGAAATGTTACAGCGAACATGTATTCAACTTAGAATTGAAGTACAATGCAGTGAATATGATGCGCTGAGCCCGGTGCATGTGAAACAGATGAATGAATGCAAACATACTATCATATTGTATGCTAATTGAAACATGCCCTAATCTAACCATCATAAGCTGGTAAATAAAAGGGAGAAAGACGTGGGGTTGGAAGACATACATCACACACACGCACACTTATTACAACATTGCCCTCGCTCGGAGGGTCCGAATAAATAATACAGTCCCAAATAAATAATACAGTCCGAATAAGTACAAAATCCTAATTAATTAACAAATTAATCTAGGAAAGCAGTAGATTAGCATGCAAGCCTATGGACTGCCTCAACTCTGCTCCGGGTGATGAATGATGCACGCTTGAGTTGCCTTGCGCGGAAATCCATTGCGATGCCCCGATTAGCCTTTGTTTACAATGAAGCCCGGAATATTGCACGAAGCTCCAAAAGACTGCCGGTTTCTGATTTGCTGCACCAGAGAGCAAGAGAGGGGCATGGCAATGTATTTTTGCATATGTATGCATGCCTCGATCCTCGTGCCACCAATCATGCATCTCGATGCATGATGGCCGAGGGGTCGAATTGCACGACTCAATGTGGAATGAATGCACAAATAAACACAACAAGACCGAGACTCCATCATGGATAATCCGGAGTGTCGGTGACCGGGAATTGAGACACGTTCCATCACTCGGAGTACGAAACGTCCCTCGTTTCCCGTGCTCGGGCTAACTCCTATCCCAAACATAATGCAATATGCATGACATGCATGAATGCGACTAATATACATCCTAGCATGCACAATGCTATGAAATGGCATACACAATGCACGATATAACATGGCATACACAATGCTCTAACATATAACCTAGCATGCGCAATGCTGTGAACTAAGATGGCATACACAATGCAATATGGACTTACACCAATACGAGTGGACCTCAGCCACACTCACATCAGTAACCATAAGATGAAAATGAGACTATCGAAATGCGTGCACACATGCACGCAAACCGATGACCAAACCTAAGGCATAGTATGCAACTTTAACAAGGCATGGCAAGGCATGAAATATGGCATACAAACATACAAGTTCCAGCACTGAAATGCGATGCAAAATGATCCCAAAACATGGAAACATGGCACCCGATGCATGGAATGGTCCCGAAACACAAAACTAGGCGCATACATTGACCTATAGCTATACAAAGCATGCATTATTTGATCATGAAGCATGAAGACAGAACCAAGGCAGTCCCAAAACATGAATATTTCTAGTTCAAATCATGGCCAAAAGATGCTAGAAAGATGACCTAACATAGCATGCAATTTTGACTATCAAACATGGATTACATGGCACGTATATGAAGTGAGTGAGAACTCATCAAACCAGAAAAAATCAGTGAACAAAATATGCCAAAATATGCCGGAATAACCACTGAAATGAAGCCAACACATGCAAAAATGATGAACTCCTTTAGAGGGCTATGCAAGGGATTCTTAAGCACATACAAGGTGGACACTTAGCATGGAGTAAAAAACTCTGAAAATCAAATATGGTAGTCCTAAAACTCACTAAATTGGCCCTGAAATCAATCAACAAAGCATGCCAGATAGGGCCTCTTTGGAAGGCCAAAATGACCACCAAACAAGGCAAGGAGAGAGGGGGTCACCCCCCTCTAATTTGGAGGCCCAAAATAGTGTGCTAGCCACTGAAAATCCACTGGATTTCAGTGGCTAGAAGGCCAAACAAAGCATGCAACAAGGGCTTAGGTGTAAGGCTCAAAATAGGTGACAATCAAGCACACAAGGAAGCATATGACCTCAAACAAAAATGGAACCTTAAACAAACATGAAGATGAGATTAAAAAAAGATATTTTTCAGTTTATGACAACTCTCAAAAATGAACAAAAGTAGGGCTAATCTATCATGCAAAAATGGCCCTAAAAGAGAGATTAGAGACAAGGGGCAGTGGCTGGCCCCAAACAGAGGAGAGCCCTTCATCAAAGTTAAAGAGGAGCTCAAAATAAGCCACTTTACAGTTTATGACCAAGTCCAAAACAGCTCACAAATAAGACTAATGTACCATGCAAGAATAGGCCTAAAAGAGGGATAAAGAGACAAGTGGTAGTAGAAGACCTCAAACAGCAAGAGGTCCTTGATCAAACATGAAAAGGAGCTCAAAATATGACTATTTACAGTTTAGGTCGGAGCCCAAAAATGCAAGCAACAAAAGCTAAAATAGTATGCAAAATAGGGCCAAAAAATGGGGAAAAGAGACTCACCCTTGTAGCTCAAGTCTTCAACACCTTTTGGTCCAAGAAATGGTGCTCCTAACCTCTGAAAAACAGCCTCAAGTTGCTGGAATAGGGTGTGGAGTTGTTGTGTTATGGGTTGTAGTGTAAATGGTGCAAGACTTTTAGGGTTTTGAGGGTTGAAGTAGAGAGAGAGAGAGAGATTTAATGCAAGAGCCCCAAAAAATTTTTTGTAACCCCTGAAATGGAGCTGGGGGGCTGGTTTTATAGAGGAGAGAAGTGGAGAAAAGGGGGGGAAAATCAAATTCAAATTTCCCCCCCAAAAGACCCCCCCTCGGATACAGGATCTGGGGGGAAACAGAGGGTACAGCTGTAAGGAACCAGGTGAGAGGAACATGGCCGGCCAGGTATGGTAAGTTCAGGTGGCCGGCTGGCTACCTCCCCTGGCCGGCCGGCCAGGGGTCAAAAGGGTCAAAAGGATTGTTGGCCGGCCACCCCAAAAAGGTGGCCTCCCAGATGAGTGTAACACTGCTGTATAGTCAAAACCCAGAAAATGTGAACTAGGAGAGAGAAAAACCAGCTCTTTAGAGGGGTTCAAAAGGGTCAGGAATAATGTTGGCTGGCCTGCCCATATTGGTGGCCTCCCAGGTGTGTACAACACAATGGTGTGGTGGAAAGTCAGAAAAAGTGGCCCGGGAGTGGGAAGAACCAGCTTTCTAGCGAAGAAAATGGGCGATGAAGAGCGATGAAGAAATAGAACTGGCTTTCAGAACAATTGCTGGCCTCCCACCTTCCTACAACCTTTCTAACAATGAAAATAAGGTCCCTGCCAAAAATGGACCAAGACGGATGCAAAACGAAGGTTCGGGGGCCGAAACACGCAGTTCGAGGCCCCGAAAACAGGCTGTTAGGCACCAGAAGTGGCGTTTGACCACGAAGTTGGTCTCTCAGGCCACAGTGTCCCTCAAAAGGGAGGAAAAAAAGTGTGTGCCAAAAATCGGAGCAAACGGAGGTAGTTAAGCGGTCCCGAACCAGGGCACACGGCTGACGGCTCCGAAAATCGGGAAACGGGCTCCAAACGGGAAAAATGGCCTATGACCACGAAACGTAGCCTACAGCCACTGAGAGATGATCTACGAGACCTCTCCCTCCCCTCGAGAAGAGAAAACAAAGAAAATAGGGCCTGGTTCGCAAACCGAGGCAAAGCACAGAAGAGTCCGGAAGTCCGGAGGCAAGGCTCGCAGCCATGGCTCCGCAATCTCAGAACGAGCACAATATGCAACATCACCAAGCGCTCAATCGGTGACGTCTGAGTCTTAAGGTTGGTCAAAAATGGGGTGTCTACACTAGGTTGAAAAGGAAGGTCTATTTGATGGAATTCGGTTCTTCGATCGCCCTTTCCTTCAACAGTCCCTACCGCACATCAAAACGACGTCGTTTTGATATATATAGATATATATATATTTTCACCTCTTGTTTTTCAGCCACTTTTGGTTGTGCCCTAGCCCCTTTGATAGATAGAGACAAACAGAGCTAGAGACGAACAGAGCTAGACAGATCGAACGGAAGAGGCGATGGATGAACACACATTTGGTTTGACGAGGTTCATTTCATCTCTCTCTCTCTCTCTCTTCCCTTCTTCTGTGATTCATCCAAAAAGAGCCTTCAAACTACTAAATTTTCTTGACTTTTGTGAAATTGTGGCTGTTGGGTTGAGTTGAGTCAGTTATTCCACAGGTTTAGAAGCATAATTTTGTGACAGTTGGTGTAGAAGCATAATTTTGAGTCAGTTATACACATTTGGCTGTTATTGTGAACATATATATACACATTTGGTTTACATTTTATGTGTTGATTTTTGTGGGCTGTTATCAAAGTGCTCTTCAGCCTTTTGAATTCATAAGAGTTGGTGTAGTATAATCTTACTACTACCATCACCAACATTGCCTTAGTCACTGATTATGATCAAAGCTGAGGAATGTGATATAACATGATTGAGATAGAGAGGAGCCATGGTGTATATTGTTAGCAATTTAGTACCATCACTTCCTAAGTTGCACAGATTTTACTTTTGGTAAACAATATTTAACCAAGCTCGGATCAAAACCTTTGTGAAGAGAATTAATATGGATCAGAAGCTTTTAACAAAAGTCCATAGAACTCTACAATTCACAAAATGATGAATTATGAATTGAAATTTGTTCAAAACCTTGAGAAACAGAGAAAGACCTCCAATGTTATAGCTTTGAAGGTCAAGAGATGATTTTACTTAATTTTGTATCCATTGAAGTCTTCATTTTTAGTTGATATGATATATGAGTTATTAAAGCATGCTAAGAACATCTCTGACTTCAAAGATATTTCCATTAAATGGTATTTTTATGCTAAAAACTATGAAAAAACCTAAAGGAAACTTCAATCCTCCCTTGTTTCAATTGAAACTAATCACGCACAAGTCACTTTTCTTCTATTTTTCCCATTCTAAATTTGTATGGTATTGCTAAGTTCTGAAGGTCTACTATTAGAGCAGTTAAATTTTGCTTCAGTTGGATATAAACACATGACAATCTTGAGATCACTTTTGTCACCATTTATACATTTGATAAAAATTAATATAATAACAGGTTATTTTCAAGAAGTCTACGTTTAGGAAATCCAAGACTGAAGAAGTATTCTTATGAAAACTGATGTTGATGAAAACTGATGGCTAGTAATATGAAGTAATATGATCTTATGAACTGATGTTGGCTGAAGTGAGTATGCTTGTCTGCTAGTTGTTGATGAAGTAATATGAACTTATGAACTGACGTTGGCTGAAGTGAGTAGGATTAACATCAACTTATGAACTTATGTTGACTGGACTGTCTACGTGTTTGTTACCTATATCTCTTAACTTCAACTATGGTTAGATCTGTGTTGCATTTGAAATTGACTTTTGTGTTTACTTGTAATTAGGATTGACATGTCAACGAGTTCAAACAATGATGCTGGATTCTTTCAAAATAAAAGATACAAATGTGGGAAAAAAGCAAGAGTGTACATATCAGAATCAGAGAAAAATCCAGGGAAGTTGTATTTCAAGTGTGCAAATAAGGCTTGTGACTACTTTGCGTGGGGAGTGCCTCCTACTGGGAATGGATCAAATATCCAAAAGAGCGGGTATTGTAACGCCCTCAAAATAATACATATAAACCCACATTCTTGACATGCATCGACATAAGAGAATAAAGCATATTTCTATTCATCAGAGTGTTTAGTACAAAAGTATTACATGTTGACAACAAAAGTAAATGCCCTACGGGCTTACAACTTTCCAAGTCAACACTTGGGTTCAACAAAAGAAGAGTTCTAACTCTTTATACAAATAAGCCCTTGGCTTGAATCTACATGTAATACACAAAAATATAACAACAAAAGTCCTTCTGCCTCTAAGCCTCCCAAGCTACGTCCTTGGAGGTGGCATATCACCTGTACCTGAAAATGATGTCCCATATAGGGTGAGCCAATGCCCAATAGAGATATACTAAACCAATTATGAACAATAATTAAAACATTAGCATATGGTAAATGGCTAACACTTGTGAACCAACTTACGACGCAATTCAGTTCTATGACAATTATGTACATGTTTCATTCCATTTTCCTTTACTTAACCAATTCAATTCATAAACATGGCTTAGAACCTGGCCAAACAATTAGATGAGATAGCAACTCATATAACAACACTTCCAATAACCACAATTTAATGAGACTACGACTCATATAAAAACACTTCAATACTTCAACACTTCTATGTTTCAAGTGATACACAGATTTGCTGTATCAGTGGAGTCAATCCCCTATCTCCTCCCAAACGGGTTTGAGAGTCCATCCCCTATCTCTTCTCAAACCATGGAGTACATCCCCTATCTCCTTCCAAACAATATACATATACAATGTATTTAAACACATATCACATACAATGATTAACCAATACACACATTTGCTGTATTATTCCAACCGTCATATTCAATGACATATTTAATGTGATTAGTTTCAATTTTTCCTAATCACCATACAATGTCTACAACAATCAAGACTATCCTCCACCGATAGCCCAAAGCAGTTATCTCTAAACAGATAATAAATTTATCAAATAGATAAAATATCAATAGTTCCATGGGTGAGTGATTGATTAATCCAACCACACCATTCCATCTCATAATTCCCCAATTTCATGAATTTCAACTCAATTTTCCACAAATTAATTATTCAACACAATTAGGGCATTTTCCCCATTTTCTCAAACATTGATCCTAAAACCAAATTTCACCAATTTGACTCACAAACTCATATTCCCAAAGTCTTATATGCACATGGAGCTTCAAAACATAAAACCCCTATCAAACCCTAACTTTTCCAAAATTACCAAACAACACCACTCAATCAAAATGACTAAAATTTATGTCAAAACTCATAAGATGCAGTAGAGTATCCCTACCTCAAATGGGGAGACCAAATGGAGAAGATGATGAAACTTAAAATGCTCCAAACCCAAAGATTTTTGGATTGAAATGTAGCCCACAACAAGCTCCACACTTTTTACAAAGGGACAAGGATAGAAACACCCTCAAACTAGATGATTTCTTAGAGAGAAGTTGTATTTTAGAGAGAGGAGCTCTCAAATGAGGGTTTTGAAAAGTTAGAGAGAGAGAGAAAGCCGAAAAAGTGATTCAAAATGGCCCAGTTGCTAACTGATATACGTATAGTCTGCTCGAGCGGAGAATAGGACGCTCGAGCATCAGACACAAAAACCTTAACCCGCTCGAGCGCAAAAATACCTGCTCGAGCGCCAAGGCACAAAAGCAAAGCACTACCCGCTCGAGCGCAAAGGGACCCGCTCGAGCGTAGATTACACTCCTCCAGTACTTTTACAGACTTTGAACACCCGCTTGAGGGTCAAATACCCGCTCGAGCGCGACCTGCTCGAGCGTAAGGAAATCCGCTCGAGCGTGAAAAACACGCCTGCAGTATTTTTGCAGATGCACAAAATGCTGAAAGGATGCAAACTTCGCTCGAGCGCAAAGGGACCCGTTCGAGCGGATCATCAAAAATCTAGGCAACAAGAATAGAGACCAAAGCTCACCCAACCTGTTCGGAACACGCCCAAGACATTTCTAAACTCAACTTCAAAGGGTTAAAGGATGGAAATGTAATATAGACAACAATAATCATCCACGGAACCAAGTCCAGAATACAATAAACAATGAGAGGAAAACCGGGATCGCTATAGGTATGATTATGATTTTGCGAGAAACAATGAAGTTGTGAATATCTTGGAACGACTTGACGCAAACCAACGAGAACGACTTGAAGCTATCAAATTCATGATGTTGACAACAATAGTGATGGTTGGTTTTATCATGCTGGTGGTGCTGCTCAAGTGAACTCGTATTTGTACTGAGTGTAAACCGCTACTTGTAGAACTTGTATTTAGTTTTGAAACTTTTATATGTGCATGTAAAATCCAAACAATGTTTAATTAATGAAGTTACTATGCTATGTCAATTGTGTTAATTAATGAAATAGGGTGTTATGTATATGATGTATGAAGATTGATGCTATGAAAAGAAAGTGAATATGATGTTATGTGAGCACAAAGTGAATATGATGTATATGATGTATGAAGATTCAATTCTTCCACTGGTTTTAGCATGTGAAATCATAAAATGCCTAGCTTCTTCAACTCCTAAACATTTCTCCATGCTCTAAAACAGTAACAAGTTCAGACAAGCAAAAGAACAGGAAATGAAGGCAAAGCCTGTTTGTACAAACAACAAGGAATTGAACCTGTGCCACTTGAATTGAACCTGTGCCACAAGGAATTTAACCTGTCCAACTTCCCTAATCACCAACCACTAGAAAATATTGACTAAAACAAACATTACTGTGATCCTCACAATAAAAACATTCTAGATGAAAATAATAAGAACTTTATATATGCATACACATGAACAAAAGAACATTGTTGAAAATAATAAGAACTTTATATATGCATACACATGAACAAAAGAACATTGTTCCCAAACATTAAAAATACATGAAAAAGATGTCCATCAAAAATATTCAATTCCCACCAAACATTAAAAATACATACAAAAGATGTCCATCAAAAATATCCAAATCCCACCAAACATTAAAAATACATACAAATGATGTCCAACAAAAATTCAAAATCCCACCAAACATTAAAAATACATACAGAAGATGTCCATCAAAAATTCAAAATCCCACCAAACATTAAATACATACAGAAGATGTCCATCAAAAATATCCAAATCCCACCAAACATAAAAAAAATACACTCAAATCCACAAATATAATAATATCATCGTTCGGCGCAAGCCTTCCAGGGATGTCCATCCATATGACTGTCAACAGGACTATGTGAGGCTTGCGACAATTGAACACTAGTACCTCGAAGCAACTCCTGAAACGATGTCTGAGTGGGATACACTAAAGGCATTGAATGAGGCGGCATTGACTGAGGCGTGTTATTTCCCTGCAATAGTGATACATTTATTAAAATATTTATAGAATCTATACTACCATTTCAATGTAAAGTATGTAAGCAATTACAACTCGCATCATATGTAAGATACATGACATGATGAACACTTGTACGACCCATGGCAAAGGGAGGTTGAGATTGGGATTCAGGTCGAGATTGGGATTGAGATTGAGAAATATAGATTGCACAACCATGACCCTAAAGTAAACCAACATTAAGAAAAGAATAAGTGAAATGAACAAAAATAATAATAATGCATTTTCGTTTTAAAAAACAAAAAATATGATATATTACCTCAACATAATTACTACCCATGGTGAAAGGAGGTCGAGATTGACCTTTTGCAGTATAAACACCCTAAAGTAAACCAACATAAAGAAAAGAATAAGTGAAATGAAAAAAAAAGAATAATGCATTTTCATTTTAAAAACCAAACAATACGATATATTACCTCAACATAATTACTACCCATGGCGAAAGGAGGTCGAGATTGACCTTGTGCATTGTAAACACCCTAAAGTAAACCAACATAAAGAAAAGAATAAGTGAAATGAAAAAAAAAAAAGAATAATGCATTTTCATTTTAAAAACCAAACAATACGATATATTACCTCAACATAATTATTACCCATGGCGAAAGGAGGTCAAGATTGACCTTGCGGAGTGTAAACAATAACACCCTATACAACCAATGCACGAAAAAAAAAAAATAAATTCACATGAGGTTCAATTTCCGTATGAGGTTCAATTTCCCTAAGGTCTATGCATGTCAAAGGTTGCATACAAAATTAAATATTACCTGTATTGAATGATTACCCACGGCAGAAGAAGGTTGAGATTGACCTTGAGAAGCAGAAAAAGAACCACCCTACATGCACCACAAAAGACCAAAAATAATAAATATCACGCTACTAGTTGCAAGAATAACCAATCCAACAAGATTGATACAAGGTTACACACAATAGTAAATATTACCTGACTAGAAATATTACTCATGGCGACAGGAGGCTCAGATTGACCTTCGGGAGTACAAAAACCATCACCCTGCAAACAACCAATTTATTTAATTCATTATTTTCCAAACACACATAACACAAAATTGATAACACATATCACATAACACATAACAAAATTAATTACCTAGTTAGATTGCACTCTTTTCTTCTTCGCAATAGATTTGTCCATCCCGCCCTTGATCCTCCTTTTTCCCTTACTAGTTGCTTGTCTTTTCTTCAGTCCCTTAGCTTGGATTGGAGAATCTACTTCATCACTCTGTGGGCATGTGTTAGTTAAAGAATTTCTCAATTCAGTGACCTCCACTTGACCACAAGTGTGCACACTTAATTTGTCTTCAACCATTACACTCAATTATTCACCTTTTGCAAGTGACAAATGATAAGTTTCTTCACTTTCAACGGCTCTACTTGTTATTGCTCTAAACATATTCATCAATGACCTATATCGATCGCTTTGATGTAGTTTCACATCGGCCTTGACGTCATACCCACGGCTATTTTTCACACTTTCAGCCATTGCTTTTTTAGTCCATCGTTTCAATATGCATTGTGCAGGAAGGTCCATTGCATTAAATATATCTCTAAGCACCTTCAAACAATGTCGACACACTATGCCCTTCACTTCAAACTTCTTGCAACTACAACTCAAAGAACCATCTCTATCCATTATCACATTCTTATCTTTCTTTCCATCTACCATCGTTCGAATTATGAATATGGTACTCTCACCATCATTACGAGTGCCTACAATGGATGCTTCAATGGACTGCATGTACTCATTTTGGAATTCCTCAAAAATTGTTTTGGTGTAATATCTGCCATTTGCTTTAACATCAAAGTTGGAATAGAAACCCTTGGCAATTTTGGGGACAAATTATATTTGGCTTCCAATTCTTTATACATCTTGTCATAGAGCATCCTCTCAAAATGCGTGAAAAATTCCATCAAGTTATGATCACAATTGAGATAATCCTTCAAACATGCATTGAATGATTCACTTAGTTGAGTAGTACTCATTCTAGCTGCCCAAGAATTCATAATATATGGCCATCCCCACTTGTCCTTCACACCAAAAGTTTGCTTTAACCAATGATTGTTGTGTGCATCATACGTATCAAGCATTTGGTCCCATTGTATTCTGAATTCTTCTTCATGATCAATTTCATGCATAAATTTTGAAAACACACCCTTCACCCCTACATCTCCAAAAAGAGAACTTACATGCTTCATAACATTTTGCATCAAATGCCATGTGTAAAGTCGGTGGTTTGTATTAGGCAAAACAATTGGAATGGCCTTAGCTATCGCAGCATCTTGATCTGTGAAAATAGTTTTTGGAGCTTTGTTTGACATTGCCTCCAAAAAAATCTGAAACAACCATGTGAATGATTCGACAGTCTCATTATACATCAACGCTGCACCGAATATAACTGTTTCTCGATGATGATTAAATCCAACAAAGGTCCCAAAAGGTCTATGCTCGTTATTTAATTTGTAAGTAGTGTCAAAGGTCACTATATCACCAAATTGAGCATAGTCCATTATCATTTGAGCATCGGCCCAAAATATATTAGTTATCTGCTCTTCACAATCTAATTGGACTACATAATAAAAGGATGGATTTTCGACAGTTTTCTTACGAAAGTATTGCAACACACTACCCGCTTCTCCATATTCCAAATCTTTTTATCTCTTCGATCTCAAATAATTTTTTTGGTCCAATTTGGTGAAGCCAAGTGATGCTCTTCCACCAGATTCCCTACCCAATAGCTCATAAGCAGACCTAAGAGGAATTCCAGATTTTGAAGCCAATTCTACTTCAATTGCTTGGGTGGTAAATATTTTTCTTTGGGATGGCAACATATGAATACACTCTTGACGCACAAGGTCATGATTATGATGTTCAACAAAATCAATTGCAATATATTTTCCTAAATTTCTATCTAACTTGATACTCAATCGGGCACCACAACCACATCTCACCTCTTGTCTCGGAAATTTTACTAGTGGATCTCGCCTGTCAATACCCCGACTTCCCTCTTTATAACATACAAAAGTCCGTGAAGTTATTTCCTTAGTTTGTTTGCTCTTGTGTGCATACGACTTCCTAATACTAAAGCCCACCTTTCCGCCATAGTTATTGTAAAAGTCATACGCAGCTTGTTCAGAGTCAAATGGCATGCCCAATTTCGGCTTCCAACCACAGCTACCCAACTCATCAACAACATTATTTTCTTTCATTACCTACAATTGAGTACCATACAACTAATAAAATAAGCTAATTCCCAAAAATTGATGGATAGGATTTTTTAGAAGCGGGCCTACAAATAAATTTTTTAAATTTCTTTCCTAGTAGTGTTTGGTTTCTGTCTTGTGTTTGTAGCCAGATTTACATAATTGACACTCAAGCATATCAAAAGTGCTCATCAGAAATAGAGCTGAAACATAGTAAAACAGAGCTCAAGCATATCATATATACTACTGAGTAATTCCAGAAATCAAAAGAGCTATATTTTAGTTCTGTTTGACTTTGTATAACATTTTGTATAACAGAGCTCAAGCATAATTAATATAATAATATATTATTCTTCTATTAATTATTCTTCCATTTATTTGAATATTATTATATTTTAGTTCTGTTTTACTTTGTACAACATTTTGTATAACAGAGCTCAAGCATAATTAATATATTATTTGAATATTATTAATAAATCCTATCCAACTCTTGAGCATAATTAATAAATTTATTCCACAAATCAAAATGTTATTTGAATATTATTATAGTATTAAAATAATAAAGTATATGCATAATATATATATATGCTTGAGCTCTGTTTTTTTCGGTGGATAACTGTGCAAGTACTGTTTGGGTTTTTTTTTTTTAGGTTTAATTCAAATGGGAAATCACAATATAATCAAACAATACCCAATCATGAATCATGAATGGCGATCACAAAGAACACAGAAATGCACACATAGCTTCGGAAATTTCAGAAATTTCCGACAACAAAGACAGATATATATATATATGTATATATCAGCGACAAAAATCTGAAATGATGATCCTAATTAATGTCACTGTAGACACCTCATTTTTGACCGACCTTAAGACTCATACATCATCGATTGAGCGCTCGGTAATTGCGCATGTTGTGCTCGTTTCGAGGTTTCGGAGTTCTTGGCTGGGAGCCTTGCCTCCGGACCTCGAAACCCTTTGTTGCTTTGCCTCGGTTTGCGGACCAGGTCTTGCTTTCTCTTCCCGGAGGGAGGGAGAGGTCTTGCAGACCATCTCTCAGTGGCCGTAGGCTACTTTTCGTGGTCGCAGGCCACTGTTCCCGTTTGGAGACCAGTTTCTGGTTTTCGGGGCCGTTGACCGTGCGCCTCAGCTCGGGACCGCTTAACATTCTCCGTTTGGCACGATTTTTGGCACACACCTTGTTTCCTCTGTCTAGAGGGACACTGCGGCCCGGGAGACCACCTTTGTGGTCGCATGCCACTTTTGGTGCTTGGCAGCCTGTTTTCGGGGCACCCCGCCGCGCGTTTTGCCCCCCGAACCCTCGTTTTGCGTCATTGTTGGTTCATTTTTGGCACGGACCTTGTTTTCATTATTTGGGAGGTGGTACAAGGGTGGGAGACCACCTTTTCTCCTTGGAGACCACTTTTCTCCCGCCAGTCGATTTTCTTGTCAAGAAGCTGGTCTCCTTAGTCTTTAAGCCACATTTACTGGTCTCCCACCATACCACTAGCTTGCATTCAATGTGGAGACCATCAAATGGGGCTGCTGACCACCTTTCATTGGGTTGGACCTTTTGAACAGGTCGGCCGACCAGGGGAAGTGGTCGGCCGACCACCTGAACTGGTCGGCCTGCCTTTTCCAGTTTTGTCTCTGTGAGTTGTTTCCAGCTGTGCCAGCTGGAAGGCACAGACTGGATCCTCCATACACGTGTATGGAGGATCTTCAACCTTGGTTTTTAGCTTCTTTGAGAAGCTTTGGCCTCCTTTGTCTATAAAGGAAGGCCTCCCTCTCCTTATACCAGGTTGAGAAATTGGTCTAAGGCTCCCATATATATCTCTCTATACATCTCTATATTTTGGGTTCAAAAGGGTCTTGTTCTTGACCTATTACACCACACCTCATAGCCACACACCTCCACCATTGTTCTAAGGTTCTTGGAGGGTCTTGAGAGGTCTCAAAGAGTTGGTTTTGGGCTCCAGAAGTTGCTGTCTTGCTGAGCTTCAAGGGTAACACACTTTTTCCCTCTTTTAAGCTTTATTTTGATCCATCTCTTAGCCTTATTTACATGCATATTTGAAATTTGTTGTCAACTGAAAAAAGTCTTGTTTTGAGGTCCTTTTGATGTTTGTTTAAGGTCATTTTGTTGTTGGGGGTCATCTACCCCCTTGCATGCTTCATTTTGCCTTGTTTTGAGCCATGCCCTAAGGCCTTTGTGTTGACCTTTGCTTGGCCTTTTAACCACTGAAATCCAGTGGATTTTCAGTGGTTAACATGTGTTTTTGAGAGCCAAAATCAGAGAGGGGTGACCCTCTCCCTCCTTGTCTTGTTCACTAGCATTTTTGGCCTTACAAAGGAGCCTTCATTTGCACACCTCCAAGCCTTGTTTCAGTCCCTTTTCAGTGACTTTTAGGGCCTTCCTAGGCTCTTTCCAGAGTTTGTTTTGTCACTTTGGGTGTGTCTCTTGCATGTGTAGAATAACCCCTCTTATAGCCTATCAAATGAGCATGACATTCTTGCATGCAATGATCATGTTTCAATGGGGTTTTGGGCTTTATTTGGCATGTCATGTCTCTGAATTTTTCTAGTTTAGTGGCCTCTTGAATGCTTCATATACTTGTAGTGTAAACCATGCTCACTAGTTTCCATTGCATGTTGTTTTGGCCATTGATTCTAGCATATTTTGGCCATGTTCTAAACTGATTTTATTCATGACTTGGGCTTCCTTAGCTCTGTTTTGAGGTCCCATGGTCGAATGATGCTTTCCATGCATGCTTGTAGTGTAATACCCTTGCCTAGCTTCGAGTTTTGAAGCCTCTTGCATGCTTAACTTGAATCGTTTTCATGTTTTGGTATCATTGAACATGTTATTTCAGAGCTTATACTTGTGCCATATTCCCATGTTTTCCACTCTTTAAATGCGTTTGAGAGTTGTGCTTGTATGCCTCATTTTTGGGCTATTGCATGAGCTTCATTTTTGTGCATTTCAAGCCATCATCTTAGTCCATTTTGCCACTGTTTTGGGCCTGCATAGGGACTGTTTGGGGTTGGTTTGTTCATTTGGGCATTGCTTTGCATACCTCTGGTGTAATGCACTTCACTAGTTTCGGTATTTGAGCCATTCAACATGCATTGTGTGAGTTGTTTGCATGATTCGGGACCATTTTGTATGTCATTTTAGAGCTGGAACATGTGTTGTTGTATGCCATATTTCATCCTTTCAATGCTTTTGTAGAGTTGTATCTCGTACCTTAGGCTTTGATCCCTTGCATTGTGCATGCTTGTGTGTGTGTCATTGCCTTGTTTTCATCATGTTTGGCCACTGATTTGGATGCGGCTGAGGTCCATCCATCTTGGTTTAAGTCCATCTTGCATTGTGTATGCCATATAGTCCATTTTATCGCATGTTCGATCATTGAATTGCGTATGCCTCGTTCATAACACTGCGTATGTTAGTGCATTGTGTATACATGCCATATAATCCACGTGCATTGAGTATGCCCTTGATTAGTCCATAGCATTGTGTATGCTAGTTGCATGCTTGCACGTCATCCTCTGTATGTTTGCATCACATAGTCGCATCACATTTAGGATTGCATACTAAAGTCGCATTTGTACATGCCATGCCATTCTACTTGTTGCATTGTGTTTGGAATAGGAGTTAGTCCAAACACGGGAAACGAGGAACGTTTCATACTCCAAGTGATGAAACATGCCTCGATTCCCGGTCGCCGACACTCTTGACCACCCATGATGGAGTTGTTGGTTTTAGTTGCTTATATGTGCATTCATGTCCCATTGAGTCGTGCAATTCGACTCCTCCGCCATCATGCATCGAGATGCGTGATTGGTGGCCCGAGGATCAAGGACTACACTCCCTAGAGCTTATGAAATGATGGGGAGAGTGGTCATGCATACACGTGTTGCAAATACCTTGCTTTCTCTCTCTCTTGCCTTGTTGCAGAAACCAGGAGAAGAAACTGGTCGGCCGACCAGGTTTTCTGGCAGGCCGACCACCTTTTCTAGTTTTCACCACCAAGGGTGGTCGACAGGTGGTCTTCCATGCCATTGGCTAGTCGGCAGCCTTCCCACAGCATCCCAGGGTGGAGTTTCATCTCCTTGGAGCTTTGTGCAAGTTTCTGAAATCAATTGCAAACAAAGGCGAGACGGGGTATCGCGATGGATTTCCCGACAAGGCGACTCGAGTATGCATGCATTCTTTATCATTCAAAGTAGAGCTGAGGCAGCCCATTTTACATAGTTTGCATGCTAGTTTAGTTAGTTTGTTGATTAGCTAGTGTTGTGTAATAATTAGTTAATTCGATTCTGTATTATTTATTCGGACCCTCTGAGAGAGGGCAATGTTGTAATAAGTGTGTGTGTGTGATGCATGTCTTCCAAACCCACGTCTTTCTCCCTTTTATTTACCAGCTTATGATGGTTAGTTTTAGGGCACGTTTCAATTAGCATCCTTATGCTCGTATGTCTGCATCCATTCATTTGTCTTGCATGCACCGGGCTCGGCGCATTATACTAACTGCATCGTATTTCAATTCCTATTTGAATACATGTATCAAGTTGCATTTCACATGACATTTTAGAATAGCCGAGCCTATCTTAGTTGCATTTTGCATGTGTTGCATTAGGCATTCTTGACATAGCTAGGATCATGCATGATTATTAACTATCTTTTGTTTTGGCTCGAAGTACTCAGTAAATGTTTATGCTTTAGCATCCTTGCATGTGTGTGAGTGACTGCCATGATAGCATGCTTGCCATGAGGCTAACTGCTTATGTGATATAACAGCCTGAATGCCTGTAGGTGAAGGTTGGACTACTTGAATTGGAATAATTCATTGATTGCGAGTTTTAAGCCCACTTGAGAGTGGCAAATCACCATGTTTTCTAAGCCCACTTGAGGGTGGCAAAATCCGCATTTTAGCCTACTTGCGAGTAGCAAACCGCTTTAAAAAACAAACATAAAATGTTTTGTTCCAACTTAGGCGATCCAGTCTATACTTGTATGCTATGCGCATCACATAGTAATTCTAGGTTAATAACCGGAATAATAGCACATATGTTTTCAAAAACAAGATATCATGCTTAGTAATGGCCGATCTTTGATCGGGCAAGCGGGGGTGCTCATGAAATGACCTTCCCCAATCATACCCAAGTTCCCGAGCCGAGGCAACTTTGGTGATGATGGACACGTGGCCTTAGGCACAAGTCAGGGTTTCCTAAATTCTCCCAAAATAAAATATTTAGGTGGCGACTCTGTATCTGGCAAAACAGTCCATGTTTGGCACTTCTTTCTAAAATCAGTTTTTCAAAACGATTTGCCGGATTTGGACTCTTTGGTGATTTATCGATCTTGCATTGCACTTTGCGAGATTAGATTCAGAACCGTGACATCGAGTCCGAACTGTAGTGAGCCAAATGAACAAAACAAGATTTTCCCGGGACGTTCGGGGACGTCTACAGTCACTTATTTTCTGTTGCTTATTTTACCTCGTCATGGCCGCAATATCACATCGCCGTGGCATCGCGTCCCTCCACCATTCTCCATCCTTCGCCATGGTCATCGTCTCCTCCCTCCGCCATCCTTCGTCCTTCGCCATCGCGCCTCTCCACCATCCTTCGTCCTTCGCCGTGGCCGTCACCGTTGCGCCCCTCCACTATCTCTCTCTCTCTCTCTTCGTCTACCATCTCTCTCTCAGTTCGTTAGGGCTAAACAAAACAAAACATAAAGCTACTAGCTGAAGATGATTGTCAGAGAAGCGGGAAATTCAAATTTTGGGGAAGAAATAATAAAAAAAAACAACAACAACAACTAACCAAAATGGCGTCATTTTGGAGAGGGCGGCAGGGAGGGCCGCAGGAAAGGACGACCGAGGATCTGAATTCTATTTGATGAAGATCTGGGGTATAGAGCTTTAATTTGTGAAGAAGAGAAAGAGTGCTAAGATGAATTGTATCATGGAACATAATTTGCCTAATGGAGTGATTCAGAACATGGATTGTGATCATTAAGTATTTCTCTACTTGAATTTTTCAAAATCTCTAACATTACATTTCTCATTGTATGTCTCATAAGACGCTGAGACTCACATACATGTGGGTCTCATTATTTTGTGAGACAAACAATAAAAAAATAATTTTATTATTATTATTATTATGTTAGATAAAATAAATAGTGGTTGAGAGGCGTAACAGGTTGAGTTTGATTTGTTACATTGTGTGTTGTTTTGTGTTGACTTGTAATAATAAAGTTGATGTTATTGTTGTTGTTTTTGTTTGTTTTTTTTTTTTTTATCAAAAGTAAAGTTGATGTTGTTTGTTCTTTATAATGTCTGTATGGGGTTGAGTTGTAAAAAGTAGATTACATATTCAACCAGGGACGGATCCAGGATTATCACTAAGGGGGTGCAAAAATATGTTTAGTGGTGCAAACCTTAATAATTTTAAATTATTTTAAATTTTGTAATATAATATATGATATTTTTTTCAAATTTTTGGGGGTGCGATCGCCCCCACCTGCACCCCCTAAATCCATCCTTGCATTCAACTATGTTAAGATCATACTCTTTCATACATCTTTACATACATCTATAGAAAAAGAAGAGCAATGCTAATTTTTTTTTACAAAACTATCAAAAATTCTATAAAGAACGGGTGTGTGAGGCCCATAAAATGACTGTGTGAGATCTACATGTGTGCCAAATAGGGATGCTCGTGGATCGGTTTTGTGCGGTTTGCGGTTCGGTTTTGACCCACCTGTATCTATGCGGTTTGGGAAAAAGTCAACCCGCAACCGCCTGCAGTGTGGTTTGCGGTTTGTGCAGATAGGGTTTGCAGATGTGCGGGCGGTTTGCGGTTTCCACTTTTGAGTTTTTTTTTTCCCATTGAATTTTGGCATCAGATTCACTTTATATATTTGTGATCATTTGACAACAATTTTCTGATGAGTTTACAAATAAAAATTGAATATCAATGCATTAAATGAAAGTGCCCAAAACAAAGAGACCATACACTAGCATTTTTGTCATGAAAAAAATGTATATCAATGCATTAAAGGTTGTACTCAATTAGAATTGCCAGTTCAGTAATCAATAATCAAACTAGAAGCTCCATCGACCACCAGAAGGAAAATTTTATTAGGAAAAAGTGGATGAGTCACCAATAAAAATCATATAAGAAACCAAGTTTAGGACTTGATAATTCTACGGCATTAAGAAAGTTGAGAAATACTTAAAAATAAGGATCCTAGTGTCATAGAGAACATAATGGTGCTCCTGTTAAAGTTACAAAGTTAGTATATAAAAAATAATAATAATAATAATAATAATTAAAGTACGGGCGATTTTTGCGGGTTTCAACCCGCAAATTTGTCATATTTCAAACTGCATCCACCTGCATTATGTTTGCAAAACCGCCCATTTATATACGGGTGGGGCTGGTTGGGCGGTTTGAGCGGTTCAGATAAACCGTTGCCCAACCCTAGTGCCAAACAAATTTATTCCAGTCGTCCTCTAGCTACTCTAGTCTCTTTCTCTTCTCACAATTCAATGAACGTATATATTTTTTATTTTCTGTAAAATTATAAGAAAATATTTTCTACTTCCTATAAATAAAAAATAAAAATTTGACAACTTTATCAAATGCTACCTAAATTTCAAAATTCATATATACTACGTGCACAGCCGAGTCGCCCATTTTTTTTTTAATTAAAATTTGATTTGTTGATTTTAAGGTATTTTTTTGTTGGGTTCTCTTATGGTGTGCACCTCTTTAAGGATGCATACCATATGCACCCCTACTACAAAATGTGTAATTTTATTATAAAATTTCGTAATATCAATTACAAAATATGTAACCTCATCGCCACAAATTGGCATAACAAAAAATATCGTAATCAAGTCACAAACTTTTGCAACATCAACCACAAAATTATGGACATTTTATGACTTCAATTTATGGTAAGATTATGTATTTTGTGATTGACATTACGAAATTTTGTAATAAAATTACACATTTTGAGGTAGGGCGCATATGGTATGCACACCATGGCATTTTTCTTTTTTGTTTGATGGAAGAAAAATATAATGGAATGATCATTTGGCAGAGGTTAAAGAAGAATTTTATTTTAATTCAATGGTATACGTTAAAGAAGAATGGTTATTTGGTGTGCATTATAACATTATCTATATACATTTATTTATAATAAAAATGCAAAGGTATGGAAATAGTAATAACCATTTAAAGTAATATTTGTAATGGTTTCGAATTTTATTTTCTGTTTTTGTTACATGATTTTTGATTTACCATTTTCCGTTGTTTCTTTTTATTTTTGTTTCGTATTATTCACTCTATTTGGTTTTACGTTTTTTAAAATATTTTTTTTTAAATTCATATTTTTAAATTTTTTAAATCCACTTATTGATATATTTTTATCATTGAATTCGTGCAAATTTCTTAAAAATATTCATTAAATATACCATCACAATCACCACTACATTATCATCAGCTCTCCACTTTTTTAAAAAAATTCATTAAATATGCCATCTCTAACTTTTTTTTTACCTCCACTACGTTATCTTTCTATCATTACCACAACTGCTATGTCTTTACCTTCGTTACTATTGCCATTGTCGCCGCTGTCACTATAATATAAAAATTAAAAATAATAATTTGAAAATAATAATTTTTAAATTTAATTTTATATTCAACACTTAATTTTTTAACAACCAACTTTTCAATTTAATAAATTTATCATTCAATTTTTAGTATTTAATTTTCAACATTCAACTTTCAGTTTTCAATTTTATATGGTGTTTGAGCTTATTTGTGTTTTTTTTTTCATTTTGTCCAAAAATTCTACCATGCTAAATTTTAAAAAAGAAAATTTATTTGGCATATAGAAAAACAAATTTAAATAGGAAATGTCACATTGAACAATTAATTGCTCATTTGACGTAGTTTGGTAAAAAAAATTAATTAATTAAATGAATAAAGTTTGAACAAATTTTGAAATTCGTAAAAGTTTTGAAACCAAACTTGAATAGTAAAAATACTAATAAAAGCTACAATTAAAACTATTTTTTTATTCCTATCTAAAAAAAATAAAAATAAAATTGATACGTATTTAAAAGTTTTAGTTATGAGTTCAGATTCTCTAAAATAAATTTAGAATTTTTTTCGATGATTGGTATTTCATTGTACAAAAATTAAAGATACAGTAGTCAAAAGTTAAAAGTATAATAATTATACAAATAATCATTCTAACATCACTTCTGAAAAATAAAAAAAGTTCAAAAAAAATCTCTCCTTTTGAACTATTAGGCTAATTACAATGAACTAAAATTTCGTACATAATTTCCAAAAGCCCACCACCCAAATTATTTTACCAATCAAGTTAAAGGGCAAAATAGGAAATTTTAAAACAAGCTAAGGCCAAAATAGGCAATAAAAGACGAGCCATCTCAATCAAAGAAATTCTTAGATCGAGGGCTGATATTTGCTCTCACCTTTTCCTTTGGCCCCCCACCCAACAAAATGAAGTCTCACCATTTTCTCTTTGAACCTCCACCTTAATACCAACTATACCCCTAACCCCAAACCCTAACCCTAATCCCATCGCCACCAACTCTGGTAACCGCCGCCACTATCTCCGATGGCCAATCTGCAGCCCCTCTCCACCAGTTTATAGCTTACGGCGAGTGATTTCATGGTTGTATGTATCTGATATGTTGTTGGGGGAGGAATTGAAGACGACGGCTCGCGACTACCTCCGACCACCACCAGTTGTTATAACTAGCAACTACCTCCGACCACCACCAACCACCTCCTGCTGGTGGCAATTAATTCTTGTCAAAAATCACCTTCGGCCACCACCTTTGGCGGCTACTAACCACCAGCTTTAACTGTTGACCACCATCTTTTGTCAACAACAAACACCTTCGACTACTGCCTCTTGCCAACAATCACATCAGGCCATTTGTCTAATTTATTTTCAAAATATCAAAATGTGTAGCAAGTATGATTTTATTTTCGTTTTTATTAAGCATAAGCTATAGTTTACTTGGCCATCTAAATTATTGGTCCTTTTCCTTCCACAGTGTGTGTACAAGCAGTAATGCAATGGCAAAGGTATAGAACAAGGTGGCAGATGCATTGGACAAAGTGAATTATGAGATAATTGATGTTGATCTTTGATGATACAGTTCGATCACGGTGGATGGACTGGACCGATCCAAGCTCCTCAAGCCCACGTCCGAGTGATGAGGCCCACCAGAAGACCTACAAACAAGTTCAACGGGGAACAGGGTAGTTCCCCAGCGAACCCTCCGGCGTGTAAATTAGAAGTGGAAGTAGGGAATGTAGAGCGAGAGAGAGAGAGAGGGGAACAGAATACTTAACCTTCTTCTTGCCTTCCATACTTGCTTATATTCTTTGGTAATCATTTCACTGTCCCTTCCGACGTGCCTCCCTTGCCGAAAAGCCTGTGTTGTAGCCTACCTTGTTCAGGGTAAAGGGGCGCTATTCCGACGGGGAGGTGTTGTCGTAATAAATGCTGTGATGGGCTGCATTAATGGTGATGTGTTGTGGCAATAACTTTGCAGATCTTTGTCTGCTGATGTGGCCTGTCTTGCACCTGCCATATGTCCGAATGTCATTGGTCCCTCATGCCCAGTTGGCCTCCAACTGTCCTGGATTTTACTACCCGGGTTATGCAATGGGGTCTAAATGGTGGGCTTGGGTTTGTTCACTGTGGGCTGTGGTCTTTATGGGCCTATCTATGTCAGTAGTCCCCCATTTTTTAGTGCAGCTTCAGTCCAACAAAGGGAATAGTAATGAGGAAGATGAGTCCGACCGTCAGGGGTGGCCGAGTTGGTGGACTGAGTGGGAGGTGTGCCGACCGCGAGGGGAGCCGAGCAGAAGGGGCAACCGTGAGGTGTGCCGACCGCGAGGGGAGCAGAGCGGAAGGGGCGACCATGAGGTGTGCCGACCGCGAGGGGAGCCAAGCGGAAGGGACGACCGTGAGGTGTGCCGACCGAGAGGGGAGCAGAGCAGAAGGGGCGACCGTGAGGTGTGCCGACCGCGAGGGGAGCCAAGCGGAAGGGGGCGGGGCTCGAGAGGCGGCGTGGCACGTGATGATTTGAAGTGGAAAAGATAGTGTGAGGTGAGGAGACAGCGCATCGTGGTCGTATACGTGGCAAGATTGTGGGGGTGGGGGGAAGTGAGGCGTTGGAGTAGAAGTGAAACGATAGGTCATTATGGAGTGGAAAAGACAGTTTTGGCGGATGATTTGAAAAGTTTTCAAACTGGCAAAAATTAATTGGGATCCTTGGAATACGGGCAAACCGTGGGCTTTTGGTATCATCCGATTCACCTACTTGTTTACAAAGAACCAAAACATCCTAAGTCTTGCTTCATCTGTTGCTCACGATACACCTTTGCGACACTTCTTCGATTTTCTTGCACCTGCAGCGGAAGCGATTCGCAGATACAACTTAGAAATGGCCCAGGAAAAAACTGCCATTGCCAGGATGGACCCGCTTGGTGATGATGATGCTGAGGAGTTGGCGCAGCAATATAAGATGGGGAGGGTGGGGGAAACGGTGGCACGATCCCACAGCTCCACCGTGATAGCGGCTGCGGAGCCAATTAGCCAGGTGGAACCGGACCATTGGCATACAAAGGCGGATAAATCGACGGTGACGGCAGCGGATTTAGAGGCTATGCGTGAAAGATATCAGATCCCCATGGAAGTGGAGTTGTCGCTGCCAACATCAACGGAAAGGCCGTCTGACGCCAGGCCAGGAGAGTTTTCCCTTTATGAGGAGGCTCTAAAGGGTGAACTGAGGTTACCGCTGCCTCAAGTGGTAGTGGACGTGCTCAACCGACTGGAGGTAGCACCGGGTCAACTGATGCCCAATGCATGGAAGATCCTGCTAGCCTGTGCAAGCGCATGGCCGAAGGCGAATGGAGGGGAGGCCATGACAGTAGATGAGTTCTTTGCATGTTATAAGGCCTCTGGGCAGCAGGAAATGTGGGTTACCCTGCAGGCAATAGCGGGGAAGGGGTTAGTGGCGGGGCTGCCAACGTCGATCAAGGGGTGGCGACCACGGTGGTTCTACGTCTCCGCCAATGGGGGGCTTAGGGTGCGCACCATGTGGAAGGTGCCCATCAGGTCGATGGAAGCAAGACTGGGGGCAGCGGCAGAGGAGAGGGTGAAGAGGGTGAATGAGTGGAGGGAGAGGGAGAAAGCCAGATGGGACGAGCTCGTTCAGCCGTCCGTATTATTCGAGGCGGGGCTAGGTCCACAGCCGATCGGGGGGGACCTCGATCGGGTAGAGTTGGAGGCAAGGAGGGAAGCTCAGGAGGCAGAGGATCAGGCCATCCTAGCAAGAGCCAAAAAGTTTAAAGAAGCGCAAGGAGACCGACCGGTTCAACCGATCGCGCAGGAGAGGATCCGACCGCGCCCAAGGCCACTGGGGGGTAAGGATTTAAACAGTTTCGAGCCCCGACCGGCCCCAGTTGATCCTATGAAAGAACAGCCGAGAAGGGAGGGGGAGGCTCTGAAGAAAAAGAAAAAGAAAAGAAGTGCCCCAGAAAAGGCTGCAGATGAGCCTGGGTCCAAGAAGGCCAAGGTGGTTCCAGTTGGGGTGGAGAGGGTCATCCCAACGCTGGAGGTTGTGGAGATGGCCCCAGCAATACAAGTAGGAGTTGGGGTGGCTGGGGCTGAACCGAGTGGTAGGGAACAGACCCAAAGGGGCCCTGCACCCCAGGAAAGAGAAGTCGGTCTAGCCACAGCAATCTATCATGCCCGTGCGGTGGCGGGACGGCTGGAGGGAGAAGAAGGCCCAGCCAGGGCGGGGGTAAACCGCTTGGTGAAGATTGTGGAGGAGGCAGCCCTGCGCTCGGCATCTAGATTCAGTGAGGCTGACCTGCTGAGGGGGTTATGTTCCGCCCAGATGGAGGTAACCACCTTGGCAGGGGCCCTTCTGAGGAAGGCGGAGGCTGCCAAACTAAAGGCGGAGGAAGCCAAGGCTCATTTGGCGAAGTTGACGAAGGAGAGTGCCGACTGGAAGACTGCCCACACTGATCTGCAAGCAGTTTCGTTGGAGTTAGAAGACACACGCCGCCAGGTTGTGTCGCTCGAGTTCCAACTGGCTGGCGAGCAGAAAAAGTTGGAGGAGTCCAAAAGAGCCTGTGCCGTTGCGGTCGAGCGGCATGAAGAGGCCATAAGCAGCAATGAGGAGCTAGTCAGGCAAAAAGATGAGGCAGATGTTAAAGTTAATACTCTGCAAAAAGAGCTGGAAGGTGAGCGTGCCACAGCGATAGAGCAGAGGGAGAGCCTGCAAAAGGAGTTGCAGGCAGAGAGGGGCAAAGCGACCGTTGAAAAGGAGACTCTGCAGAAAGAGCTCGAAGCAGAGAGGGCGAGGGCGGCCGCTGAAATGGAGGCTCTGCGTAAAGAGCTGGAGGAAGAAAGATCCAAGGCAGCCTCTGAGAAGGAGATCCTACAAAAAGAGCTGGACGAAGAAAAGGCGAAGACGGCCTCGGAAAGGGCAGCCTATCCCGATCTTTATGTTGCAGCAGTTGCTCAATTCAAAGGGTCTCCTGAATTTCAGATGGCAGTGGATGCCGCAGTCGCCAGCAGCTTAGCTAGGGTGGAATCTGGGGGGGCTGGCCCATCAAGGATGGCTGCTGGGGGGAGAACTGAGTCTGAAGTCATTGAGAGCTTCCAGCAGTCAGACTTCTACAAGTATGAAATGGCTGAGTACTGGGACAGCGGGTGGAAGATGTTCAAACGTAGAGCTGAGGAGCTGTTCCCAGAACTTGACCTGAGTAGTGTGACGGTTAGGGAGGATGATGTGGCCCAGACCCCTCTGGATGAGGGTATTGAAGAAGAAGACTTCGTCTCCAGTGAGGGGGATGAGTGAACGGAAGAAGTGTGTACTTGAAGGTTTTTGTTTTGTCTTTTTTTTTTGATGTAGCGAACTTGTGCATACATTTGTGGTTGAATAAAACTTTATTTATGTTTCTATCAGACAATTGTGTTTGCTTGTGTATAAGTCAGTTGTGAACTGAATTTGGGAGAGGTGTAAAAATTCAATATTGAACAAAGTTAAAAACCCCCTTATGCATAGTAAAACTAAACCTGTACAAAAACTTAAAAACTCAATGTAGAGTCAAATTGGAGTGGTATGAAAATTCAGTGAAGTTCAAAGTGGTGCTGGAATAGGACTTGTATAAAAATTCAATGCAAAGTAAAGTAAAGAACTCCTTAATGCGCAATATAGGCTGACATGGGACTTGTATAAAAATTCACGCTAGATGGTGGAGGAAATAATCTGATTAGTAAATGAAACATGTGAGAACATCTTTGGAATTTGACTAAGTAAAGGGTGGTGTAAAAACTTGGATCTGGAATTGTGACTGTCAAAGGAAAGTAAGAAACTCCTTAATGCGCAATGTAGATCTTATTAAGGCTATAGTTATGGAGTGGCACTGATGGTGGAATTGAGGTTGTAGGTAAGGCATTCTGGACCTGCATTGGTGGCACTCAGTCTGGTTGAGTCTTTTGGAGCGCTCGGTCATGGCTGAGGGCTTTCGAAGTGCTCAGTCTGGCTGAGGCTTTCGAAGTGCTCAGTCTGGCCGAGGCTTTTGAAGTGCTCGGTCTGGCTGAGGCTTTTGAAGTGCTCGGTCTGGCCGAGGCTTTTGAAGTGCTCAGTCTGGCCGAGGCTTTTGAAGTGCTCAGTCTGGCTGAGGCTTTGGAGTGCTCGGTCTGGCCGAGGCTTTTGAAGTGCTCAGTCTGGCTGAGGCTTTTGAAGTGCTCGGTCTGGCCGAGGCTTTTGAAGTGCTCAGTCTGGCTGAGGCTTTGGAGTGCTTGGTCTGGCCGAGGCTTTTGAAGTGCTCGGTCTGGCCGAGGCTTTTGAAGTGCTCAGTCTGGCTGAGGCTTTTGAATTGCTCGTCGGTTTGGCCGAGGCTTTCGAAGTGCTCGGTCTGGCCGAGGCTTTTGAAGTGCTCAGTCTGGCTGAGGCTTTTGAAGTGCTCATCGGTCTGGCCGAGGCTTTCGAAGTGCTCGGTCTGGCTGCAAGTAAAAAATGTTATTGAGACGACAGGGGTAGCTGGGAGATGAAATTGTTGCCATGGGAAGTGTATTCCAACGATCAAAATTTACATTATGCGTCAAAAAGAAAGTACAACAATTGAGCAATACAAAAGCGATAGCCTATTGAAAGTAGCGTTTCAAGTGTTCAGCGTTCCATGGGTGGGGAAGGTCTCGACCCTCCATGTCTTGAAGTCGGTAAGTGCCTGGTCGTGGACGGGCTTTCACAATGTAGGGTCCCTCCCATTTGGCAACCAGTTTTCCCTCGGTCGGATTTTTGGTGGCAAGAGTGGCCTCTCTTAAGACAAGATCACCTACAGCGAATTCCCGCGGTTGGACTTTGCGGTTGTAGTAAGTTCGCATTTTCTGTTGGTATGAGGCCAATCTGACGGCAGTGGTCTCTCTGAGCTCTTCAATTAGGTCTAAGTCCGCCCGACGGAGCTCTTCAGTGAGCGTTGGATCCGGATGTAAAACTCTGGGGGTTGGCAGACCGACTTCCACCGGAATAACCGCCTCAGCACCGTATGTTAAGCGGAAAGGGGTTTTCCCGGTGGGAGTCCGAGCTGTGGTTCGGTAGGCCCAGAGTACATTCGGTAGTTCCTCAGCCCAGAGTCCCTTAGCAGCTTCCAGCTTGGCCTTGATGATCTTCAGAAGAGAACGATTGGTGACCTCAACTGGTTGAATCTGGAGGTCTGCACAGAACTTTCTGTATCTGGCATTGTCGAATTGTTTGCCGTTGTCTAACACGATGGCCTGAGGGATGCCAAACCTGCAGACGATCGATTGCCAGAGGAACCTGGTTGTGTTCCGCTCGGTAATGGTGGCTAGGGGTTCGGCCTCTACCCATTTGGTGAAGTAGTCAATGGCGACGATTGCGAATTTGTTCTGGCCTCGGCCGGTGGGAAGCGGACCGACCAGGTCGACCCCCCATTTGGCGAACGGATAGGGGCTGCAAAGCGTGATCAACTCTGTAGGAGGGGCATGGGGGATGTTGGCAAAACGCTGACACTTATCGCATTTGAGGACGAAATCAGTTGCATCTTGATTAAGAGTTGGCCAAAAATAACCAGTACGGAGTATCTTGTGGGCTAAAGACCTGCCGCCCGAGTGGTTGCCACAAATTCCCTCATGAATTTCCTGGATGACATAGGTGGCTTGGGTCGAATTGAGGCATCGCAGATATGGTCGTGAAAAACCGCGTTTGTACAGGATGCCATTGTCGAGGATGTAATTGGACGATCGGGCCCTGATTTTGGCGGCTTGCTGTTGGTCATCTGGAAGTTCTCCCGTTGTCAAAAATTGTATGATGTCGGATGCCTAGGGGGGGTTCATTTTGGAGAAACTGTACTTCGTGCGGGTCGGGTGAGATGGCCGGATGAGTTAGGTATTCGAGGCGGACTCCGCGGCTGAGGTCGGACTGATCTGCAAAAGCCAACTGAGCCAGCTCATCTACTTTGGAGTTTTCTGCTCGAGGTATGTGGTTGATCTGGAAAGTATTGAAGAGACGAACAAGAGGGAGTGACATGTCCCTGTAAGCCCGCATTGTGCCATCCTTGGCGTCGAATTCCCCCGTAATCTGGCCGACGATGAGCTGTGAGTCACTGAACACTCGGATGTGGCTGACACCGATATCCTTGGCCAGGCGGAGTCCTGCTATCAATGCTTCATATTCGGCCTCATTGTTGCTGGCCTCAAACAAGAGACGGAGAGCACATTTGAAATAACCACCCTCAGGGGAGGTGAGGATGAGGCCAGCCCCACTACCTTCCCTCCGGGATGACCCGTCGACATTGAGAGTCTAAGAATGGGGGTCCTCTGGCTCGGCAGGAGTTGGTGGGGGTGGAGAGGCAGTGGTTGGGGTAGGGTTGGTGAATTCCAGGATGAAGTCGGCTATGGCCTGTCCCTTTTGTGCTGTGCGAGGGCGGTAGGAGATGTCAAACTGGCTGAGTTCCACCGACCACTGCATAAGTCAGCCAGAAAGCTCTAGTTGCTGCATGATCTTCTTCAGGGGTTGGTCGGTGAGGACCACTATGGAATGGGCATGGAAGTAAGGATGAAGTCGTCTGGAGGCGGTGACCAAGGCCAGGGACAACTTTTCTAGCAATGGGTAATTCTGCTCCGCTCCCCTGAGAGCTCAACTGATGTAGTAAACCGGCCGTTGGACTGAGCCATCTTCCCTGATCAGAGCTGCACTGACGGCGGTGTTCGATACTGCTAAGTAGAGGAAGAGGGGCTCGCCCGTGATGGCCTGTGAGAGGAGGGGGGGTTGGCCATGCATTGCTTTAACTGCTGAAAAGCCTCTTCGGATTCAGTTGTCCATTCAAAAGTCTGCCGAAGAACTTTGAAAAATGGTAGGCACTTATCTGTTGCGCGGGAAATGAAGCGGTTGAGGGCCGCCACTCTGCCCGTGAGTCTTTGGACTTCTTTAACAGTTTTGGGTGACTGCATCCCAATCAAGGTCTTGATCTTCTCAGGGTTGGCTTCAATGCCGCGCTGACTGACCATAAAACCCAAAAACTTTCCAGATCCCACGCCGAAGGCGCACTTCTCGGGGTTGAGCTTCATGTGATACTTGCGAAGGGTGGCAAAGGTTTCTCGTAGGTCGGTCAGATGGTCAGTGGAGAGTTTGCTCTTGACTAGCATGTCGTCCACATACACTTCCATGTTCCGACCGATCTAATGGTGGAAAACAGCGTTGACTAACTGTTGATAGGTGGCCCCAGCATTCTTTAGTCCGAACGGCATTACACAGTAGTGGTAGATACCTCGGTCGGTAATGAATGATGTGTGTTCCCAATCGGACGAGTGCATCATGATTTGGTTGTACCCGGAGAATGCATCCATGAAGCTGAGCATTTGGTGACCGGCCGTGGCGTTGACCAGCAGATCTATTCGGGGGAGTGGATAGCTATCTTTGGGGCAAGCTCGATTTAGGTCAGAGTAATCGACGCAGAGTCGCCATTTGCCATTGTTCTTGCGGACTAGGACCACATTGGACAGCCACTTAGGATAGTCTACATTTTGGATGAATTGGGCCTCAAGGAGCTTGTCGACCTCTGCGGCTATAAGAGTATTGCGCTCTGGATGGAAGATGCGCTGCTTCTGGCGGTAAGGTCGGAAATGGGGTTCGATGCTGAGGCGGTGAGTTATGAAGGAGGGGTTGATGCCTGGCATGTCTGAATGGGTCCAAGCAAACACGTCATTGTGCTCGGTCAGAAGGGCGGTAAGGTCGGCTTTGGCTTGGGGGGCTAGTTGGCTGCCAATCTTGGTAGTTTTCAGTGGGTTGGTGGGGTCAATGGGGACCTCAACGAGCTCCTCCACAGGTTCTCCTCTAACCACTCGTCCTCATCCCGGATGTCAAGACCTTCGATAATCATTGCCTCCTTCAGTTTGACTTCTTTAAGTGAGGCAACATAACATTCCCTGGCCACGGTCTGCTCTCCTCTGACCGTTCCGACCTCGAGATCGGTGGGAAACTTGAGGGCAAGATGATAGGTGGATGTGATGGCTTGGAAAGCGTTTAGGGCGGTGCGGCCAAGGATGATGTTGTAGGCAGATGGACAATCGACCACAAGGAAGGTGAGCAACTTCGTGGCCTGCCGTGGGTATTCGCCGATTGTGATGGGGAGGTCAATGGAACCGATGGAGGTCACGCGGTCGCCGGTGAAGCCGACCAAGGGGGTTTGGAGTGGAGACAAGCTTTCTTCCCCAATCTTAAGCTGGCGGAAGCAGTTGAGAAAGATGATGTCTGAAGAGCTGCCGTTGTCGATGAGAACTCGTCTGACCTTGTAGTTGGATAGGATAGCCGAAATGACAAGAGGGTCATTATGTGGGTAACGGATGCCTGTACAGTCAGCGTCCGTAAAGGTGATGGGTTCGGTCCACTGTTTGGGCTGTTTGGAGGGTCGGTCCATAGTAGCGACTGCCTTGTCTGAGCCCTGCCTTATTTTTCTTAGTTCCGCCCTCTAAGCCGAGCGGGATGGTCCTCCGCAGGCAAGTCCACCCGAAATAACTCTGATTTCCCCAACAGGCGGGGCTGGGTTACCTTGTGGCCGGGGCTGTTGGCGAGTTTGTTCATGGCCTTGGGTGGGTTGGGCTGGTGGTCGGGGTGGGGTACGTCGGTGGTTATTCCTGTGGGGCGCGGTTCGTTGCCTCTGCTGAGGGCGAGTGTCTGTGAACCGGCTGAGGCGCCCCTGACGTATCAAGGTCTCCACCTGATCCTTGAGGTTGATGCAATCGTCAGTGTTATGGCCATGGTCCTGATGGAAACGGCAGTACTTGGACTGATCTTTCCGATTGGAAGGGGTTCGGGACGGCAAGGGCCATTTGAGGGGGTAGTCCCGTTGGATCTGATTAAAGACGTGTTCCATGGGAGAATTAAGGGGCGTGTACCGCTCGAACCGACCGGGTGGTCAGTTGGATGCCGACCGGTCAGTTCGAGGAGGTCGGTCATTAAAGTGGGGCGTTTGGCTATTATACTGAGCGTTTTTAGGTTCGGCGTCTTTTCTCTTATCTCGGGGGGCGGGGCTCTTAGTTATTGGGTCTTGCCGAGCGGCCAATGAATTCTTGGCATTCATGTATTTTTGGGCTTTGGAGAGTAATGCGGCCATGGAGGTGGGGGGGTTTTTAGAGAGGGAAAAAAGGAAATCTGACGACCGCAGACCGGCCATGAAAGCCATGAGGATGACCTTGTCGTCGTTTTCCGTTACTTGCAGGGCTTCGATATTGAAGCGAGTAACGAAGCTGCGCAGTGATTCCCCCTCGGTCTGACGAATGTTGAGGAGTTGGGTGGCCGGGCGTCGTTGGCGTTGGGCCCCGATAAAATGGCTCAGGAAAGAGTCACTGAGATGCTGAAAAGTAGAGACAGAGTCTGGTTGTAATTGGCTGAACCACAATCGGGCTGACCCCTTCAGAGTCACGGGAAAGGCTCGGCACATGATTTCGTCAGGGAAGGCATGGAGGATCATGAGGGTGCGGTAGGTCTCCAGGTGGTCGACGGGGTCGGTCGTTCCGTCAAAGGAGTCGATGGTGGGCATTTTGAATTTGGCGGGAAGGGGTTTGTCTCGGATGGAGGCGACAAATGGTGAGTTTGCCGTAGTGGAGGGCTTATGCTGGATATTCTGCATAACCCCTTGGAGCTGGAGCTTCATGGCTCAGAGTTCAACGTCCCAAAGGGGAATGTTGTTGCCACCAGAGGGAGGTGGGTGTTGAATGCTGCTGGCTTCTCCCTCGGGGGCTGGTGTTACGACTGATGGACGTGGGGGTGGAGGTGGTAGATTTATGTGTGGGTGAGGAGGTTGCAAACCTCCCGAGTTGTGTGGATTAGGTTGTGGAGCAGTATGGCTTAGAGTTTGTTCTGGGTGGGGTGGAATATCTGGAGGTGGTGGTGGAGGAATGGGGAGGTTTCTCTGGAGCAGAGCATTTATTAAGGCCTGGTTTTGCTCGGCCATGCGGTTGATGCTGTTGGTGAGTTCGATGAAGTATTGTGGTGGGTTGTTTGAATTGGGAGGGTCGGTTTGATGATCGGCAGCATTATGGTGGGAAGCCATGGATCTAGTCGTGACCATACACTTGACGGGTGAGGTGAAAAGGTTACTGGAACAGGGGCTCAGGCGGCAATGAACACAACTGGCGCACGGACAAACCAGGTTCCCACAGACGGCGCCAACTGATGATACAGTTCGATCACGGTGGATGGACTGGACCGATCCAAGCTCTTCAAGCCCACGTCCGAGTGATGAGGCCCACCAGAAGACCTACAAACAAGTTCAACGGGGAACAGGGTAGTCCCCCAGCGAACCCTCCGGCGTGTAAATTAGAAGTGGAAGTAGGGAATGTAGAGCGAGAGAGAGAGAGAGAGGGGAACAGAATACTTAACCTTCTTCTTGCCTTCCATACTTGCTTATATTCTTTGGTAATCATTTCACTGTCCCTTCCGACGTGCCTCCCTTGCCGAAAAGCCTGTGCTGTAGCCTACCTTGTTCAGGGTAAAGGGGCGCTATTCCGACGGGGAGGTGTTGTCGTAATAAATGTTGTGATGGGCTGCATTAATGGTGATGTGTTGTGGCAATAACTTTGCTAATCTTTGTCTGCTGATGTGGCCTGTCTTGCACCTGCCATATGTCCGAATGTCATTGGTCCCTCATGCCCAGTTGGTCTCCAGCTGTCCTGGATTTTACTACTTGGGTTATGCAATGGGGTATAAATGGTGGGCTTGGGTTTGTTCACTGTGGGCTGTGGTCTTTATGGGCCTATCCATGTCAATCTTGAAGGCATTACTCGTGACGGTTAAAGTGGAGATTTCACTTAAGAAGGTAAAATTGAATACGATTTTAGAATCAATTGTTATTACGATAGAGATAAAAAGAAGAAAAAAAAATTAGTAAGGGAAGGAATCCACCCTTGAATTTAGCAAAATACCAATCTCGGTTGTGACCCCTCTCTCTTTCTCGGGATTGAGATTTTGAGGTGGTGATTTGTAGAGTGAGGGAGCTGGGGTGGTGGAGAATTAAACTGGGGATAAGGGTTAGATTTAGTGACTGAGGTAGTGGTGGGAATGGGCATTAGAGTTGGCAAGAAAAGTAATTTTTTTTTCCATGAATTCATAATTATTTTCAAAATCTAAAACCTTTTGGAATTATAAAAAAAATCATTAGTATTTAAAAAAAATAAAATATATGCATACATTTAAATTTGGGAAAATTATTGATAAATCCTATTTAGAAGTGTTTTAGCCCAAGAAGTCCATGAAGAAATTTTTTAACCCATTTGGTCCCATGTATGTATAGTTTTATTCCATAAAGTCCTTTTTCTTTATTTACACTATTTTCTTGGACACTTATGCCCTTATATTTAATTTTGATACCTTTATAAATATTTTTTGAATGGTTAGCAATTTATGATGTGAACATTCATATTTTAAAATTGACATTGGTAGGAATGTAAAATTGGCCCGTGGACGGCCCGAAACTCGTCAGCGAGCCGGGACGGGCCTGGCCCATTGACAATGTGAATATTCACATTGACATGTTAACATTCACATTAATAGGAGTGTAAAATTGGCCCGCGTCCCGTGGCGCGCGCGAAACCCGCCCGCAGTCCATGGGCGGCCCGGGGCGGGCCCGGTCCGGGCCGTTGACAATGTGAATATTCACGTTGACATATTAACATTCACATTGATAAGAGTATAAAATTGGTCTGCGGCCCATGGGCGGCCAAAAGCCCGCCCGCGGCCCGGGGCGGGCTCGGCCCGGCCTGGCCCGTTGACAATGTGAATATTCACATTGACATGTTAACATTCACATTGATAAGAGTATAAAATTGACCAGTGTCCCGTGGGCGGCCAAAAGCCCCAGTCCGGCCCGTTGACAATGTGAATATTCACATTGACATGTTAACATTCACATTGATAGGAGTGTAAAATTAGCGTGCCCCGTGGCTGTCCGAAACCCGCCCACGACCCGTGGACGGGCCCGGCCCGTTGACAATGTGAATATTCACATTGATAAGAGTATAAAATTGGTCCGCGCCCCAAAACCCGCCCACAGCCCGTGGGTAACCCGGGGCGAGCCCGGCCCGGCCTGTTGACAATGTGAATATTCATATTTACATGTTAACATTCACATTAATAAGAGTATAAAATTAGCCCGCGCCCCGTGGCTGCCCGAAACCCTCCCACGGCCCGTGAGCGGCCCGGGGCGGGCCCGGCCCGGCCTGTTGACAATGTGAATATTCACATTGACATGTTAACATTCACATTGATAAGAGTATAAAATTGGCTCGCGGCCCATAGACGGCCAAAAGCCTGCCCGCGGCCCGGGGCGGGCCCGGCCTGACCCGTTGACAATGTGAATATTCACATTAACATATTAACATTCACATTGATAAGAGTATAAAATTGCCCCACAGCCCGTGGGCGGCCCGAAGCCCGACCGCAGCCCGAGGCGGGCTTGGCCCGACCCGTGACAATGTGAATATTCACATTAACATGTTAACATTAACATTGATAAGAGTGTAAAATTTGTCCGCTGCCCGAAGCTCGCCCTCGGCCCAGGGTAGGCCCTGCCCGGCCCGTTGACAATGTAAATATTCATATTGACATGTTAACATGCACATTGATAGGAATGTAGAATTGGCCCGCGGCCCGTGGGCTGCTCGAAGCCCGCCCATGGCCCGGGCATGCTCGTTTGGGTCCGGGCCCGAGCATGTCCGAGACCCTAGGCTAGGGCCTAGGCCATCACTTTGAAGCCCAGCCCGGCCCATCGGCCCGCTTAAGGCCCATTCAAGGCTCGGTCCGAGGCCCAGCCCACCTGAGGCACAATGTCTTTTTTTGTGGAAAATAATAAAATTTTGGTAGAAAAAATTAAAAAGAATTAAAAAAAAATGGCCAGGCCCGCCCAAGCCCGACCTAAGCTTGAGCCTAGGCCCAGGCCCACCAGCCCGACTCGAGACTGTCGTCTTCGGGCCGTCGGCCAATTTTACACTCCTATCAATGTGAATGTTAATATGTCAATGTGAATATTCACATTGTCACGGGTCCAGCCGAGCACGCCTCGAGCAGCGGGCGAGCTTCGGGCCTCCCACGGGCCGCGGGTTAATTTTACACTCCTATCAATGTGAATGTTAATATGTCAACGTGAATATTCACATTGTCACGGGTCGGGCTCACCCCGGGCCGCCCATGGGACGCGAGTCAATTTTACACTCTTATCAATGTGAATGTTAACATATCAATGTGAATATTCACATTGTCACGGGCCGGGCCGGGCCCGCCCCGGGCAGCGGGCGGGCTTCGGGCCTCCTACGGGCCGCGGGCTAATTTTACGCTCCTATCAATGTGAATGTTAATATATCAATGTGAATATTCACATTGTCACGGGCCGGGCCGGGCTCGCCCCGGGCCGCCCACGGGCCGCGGGCCAATTTTACAGTCTTATCAATGTGAATATTAATATGTCAATGTAAATATTCACATTGTCACGGGCCGGACCGGGCTCGCCCCGGGCCGCGGGCTAATTTTACACTTCTATCAATGTGAATGTTAACATGTCAATGTGAATATTCACATTGTACATGGGTCAGGCCCCTATACATTGACGATATGAATATTCACATTGACGGTGTGAACATTCACATTAGGGGTATTTTGGTAATTATGTCACACATAGGACTTATTGAAACATAAGAAAATAATATAAACTAAATAGAACATAAGTAGATACATTAGGGGTATTTTGGTAATTATGTCACCCATAGGACTTATTGAAACATAAGAAAATAATATGAACTAAATAGAACATAAGTAGATGAAAATGGTATTTTGGTCTTCTTATCTCAAATAGGACCTAATGGAATAGTCAAAAAGATTATGGGTTGAATGGAACATAAGTAATTAAAGATGGATTTATGAAAAAAGTTCCCTTTAAATTTCTTATTGATTTCTTTCCTAATTTGATGTGTTTACTCCTAACAAGGGCGATTGCAACTGGTACCATACCCCCAAAGTCATTGAAAGCAAATGTGAAGACTAAAATTGAAGTGCCAATAGAGATTGCTTACAAAAACATACCAAACTTGGGGAAAGAATTATATAACATATTGGCTGAGACTTGTGTCATAAAGTATGAATTAGACTTGGTTCTCACCTTCATTGGACAACGTTGCATTCTACTCCCAATCAAGGGTGAAAAGAAGGTTCCTTCAAAGTCACAATTGGGCAAAATGTTAATAAACATTTGGATGGAGAAAATTAAAGATGTTAAAAATGGTCTCTTAGGCTAAAAGATTGGTCTAGTGGATGATGATACATTTTCTTTCAAGTTGTGATGTTACTGTTGCACTATGTAGTTTTTCATTTCCCTATATTCTAAATGAAAAAAAATATACATGCACTATTTTTATCTAAATGTAATTGTCTCTCAAGATGTCTATATGTTTGAGTTTTATTGTTGCGCTATTATACTATTTCATTCTCCTATTTTTCTCTTATTGAATGGAAAAAATTAAGCTAATAAATGAATTTTTTCTCATGATATCTAAGGGTTGAGTTTTATTGTTTTTCCATATAGTATTTCATTTCTCTGTTTTCCTTCTACTAAATGAAAAAATATATACATACACTTATTTTTAAAATTTTCTCTCATGATTCATTTCAAGCTTCACTTATATATAGATCCACTCTAGGTAGGTTGGCTTCTAGAGACTATTAATTAAAGAAAAATGACTTAGACCCCCAGTGGGGGTCACTGGGGGTCTCTCCTGATTGGGCAAAAACACAATTTTTTTTTTTTTTTTTTTTTTTTGGGTTTCCGCCAGTGGCAGCTCGCCACTTGTCACTGGGGGTCACTGGGGGTGTCTCCAGCTGGGGGTCGGAAGCATTGCCGTTAATTAAAAATTGTATCCTTAAACCAGTTTTACTTGCAATTACATGATTATTTTTAAATTTTAAGAGTGTGAACAAAACACAAAATTTTAAAAAAAGTTCAAGTGAACTGAATTTAAAAAATGAATGTTAAAAAAATCCAATTTTTTTTTGTCGGCAAAAGAAAAGAACTTTATTAATGAGAATAACATACAATACATATGAAATTACATCAATAAAGAAAATGCAAGAGCAAAACGTATATTATTATCATTTAATTAGTATCAAACTAGGAGTTCAAATAAAAAAAAAAATTTTATTCAGTGTGTTTGGTTTGAGTTTTCTGGATTAAGTTTTTTGAAAACTGAGTTTTTTGGTTTTCGTATTCTTTTGTTTTTAGTAAATATTTTTTAAATTTTAAACATTTTTTTTGGTTTTTTAGATGCACCTTAGTTAGATGTATCTAAAAAGTTAAAAATTTGTGAAAAAATATTTTAAAAAATTAATAAATACATAAAAATATAAAAAAAAAATGTACTGAATTCTTGTATTTTTGGTGTTTAGTGAATTTTTAAAAGATTTTTTTTACAATTTTTTTACTTTTTAGGTGTATTTATGTTAGATGTGTCTAAAAAGTAAAAAAATTGTTTAAAATATTTTAAAAAATTCAATAAAAACAAAAAAAACAAAAAATAAAAATGTAAATTTTTCTGAAAAGTGTTTTCTGAAAAATGAAAAGAAGCAAGCTCATCATTTGAAATTATAAATTTTCATTATTTTAAATCAATTAAAACTTGTTGAGCGAGCAACCTAGTAACATTGCATTGGTTCAAAGAGTCTTCAAATGCAAAGGTTTGCAATTGGACCAATCAGAAGCTTCCATTTACGTCAAACATGAAGGCGCTATTATACTATTTCATTCTCCTATTTTTCTCTTAGTGAATGGAAAAAATTTAGTTAATAAATAAAATTTTCTCTCATGATATCTGAGGTGGCGTTTTATTGTTGCGCCATAGGACACGTCATTTCTCTGTTTTCCTCCTATTGAATGAAAAAAAATATATACATACATTATTTTTAGCTAATAAATGAAATGAGCACCGATTGGTAGCTCGAAACCATTTCGAGCCACGCGGCTCGAATTTCAGCAGAGGAGGGGAGGGGGAGGGGAGGGGAGGGGAGGGGGCCCTAATACAGGGGAGGGGGAGGGGGAGGGGGAGGGGGAGGATCGGAGCTGGGCATCGGCGACGAGACGATCGGAGCTGGGCATCGGCGACGAGCCGATCGGAGCTGGGCATCGGCGAGACGATCGGAGCTGGGCGACGAGACGATCGGCGGCGACGATCGGAGTTCGGCATCGGCGTCTTCTCCCTCTCCCTCTCTTTCTCTCCCTCTCGTTCTCTCTCTCTCTCCTCTGTTGAATCGACGAAGAAGACGAAAGAAAAGGAAGAAAAGAAAAAAAAAAAAAAAAAAAAATAGGCGGTCCAAAACGACGTCGTTTTGGGCTGTCGAGCCAAAACGACGTCGTTTTAGGACATTCGAGCCAAAATCGAGCCGTAGTTTTTCGAGCTACCACGCATTATTCAAACGAAATTTTCTCTCATGATTCATTTCAAGCTTCACTTATATATAGATTCACTTTAGGTAGGAGTGTTTGCAGTTGGGTTTTGCCCTCGGAACCTCCAATCCGCCATTCGTCGGAAACTAGGTGGATTGGAAAAAATTAATCCGCAGCCGTCCGCCGGATTGGCGGATGCTGATTGACGGATTGGCAGATTGACGAATGAATGCAAATCGATTTGGCGGTTTTTATTTTTATAAATTTTCAATATAATAAAACCTGTCGACATAAAATTTATTTATTTATTTTTTTGGAATAACAATCCAATTTGCCCTCTACAAACATAGATACCATTCCGTGGGAGCTAGAAAAAAAAATATATCAGCTTATTAGGGCTAACCCAAACAAGGCCTACAACGGGTCTAGCCTAAACAAATATCATATCCCCCATTTATATAAAGAGAGGGCACCCCAAAGAAGGTGAGAGGTTATCTCTCTCTACACTACACACCAACACTCTTCATTTTCTATACCTTCATTCTTTCAATCAAGTGACTAGTTTCACCATTAGAGTGTCTCCGGTTGGCAATCCGGATTGGATGGCGCCGATCATGCTCATCTTTGCAGATCTACAGGGGCAAAATTCATCTCTTCGTTGGATCTCTACAATCCATGTGAGAGGATATTCCTAATTTCACAATTGGCACCGTCTATGGGAATCGTCTGAGAGAGTTCAACGAAGTAAATAGCAAACATGTTATTGTAAGTAAAAAATCAACAACACTTTGATGGTGATCTACCTTCTCACTAAACTGATTTTTAAAATTATTTTTAAATGGATTCTTGAATTGTATATACTTATGCGTCCGAAAACAAACTCTATCAAAACATTTGTTTATAGTGAATGTTGTTGGAAAAGTTTCAAAACAACACAGAATTTATAGATCTACTTTTGCATCTTGATTTTCTCTCTCTAAAACTGGGTTTTACATTCTTCTTCATGAAAATAGCTTTTCGGCAATAGAACAAAGGTTGTTCGGCTGAACCCACCCTTGGATCTCTATTTATTTATTGTCTTACAAAACTTATTTTAGAGTTGTTTCTTGGCATGTATATACATATGTCCTCATAAATTGTGTGAAAATCATTGTTGATTGTCAATATTGATTAAAAAATAAAAGGTTGGAAAGCAAGACAGACTACAGATCTACAATTAGGTTTATACTCTCTCTCTCTCTAGAATTCGACAACCACGTTTTGAAGCTTCAACGGCAATGTCTTCTTTCTAGGAAGCTATCCGGTAAGAAAAATGGAGCACCAAGGCTATTCGACTCCTTCGCCAGAAAATCATTCTTGTATTCGACAACTTCACTCTGCAAGCTTTGACATCTTGTATTCGGCACATTTTTAGTCACGAGGTAAAGGATGTCCGAAGTGGCATACTCTTTCGAAGACCTATGCGGTCATTCATATGCTGAGAAAAGAGAACATACATCACACCAAGTAACCCAGTCACACCCTTGTCACTGGGGCCATCAGCAATTATAATCCTCAAGAATGGAGCCAAACTACATCATCGAGCTCAACAAGCCCATGCACGGTCATTTAACTGCTGCAAATAGCTGACCGACTAAATTGTCAAACTCTCAGCAAAGCCGAATTCATCTTGCCGAATTGCCGAGTTGCCAACCAAACTTGTAATAGCAAATAGCCGAATTCCTCTTGCAGAGTTGCCAAGGATCAATGCTTACAATGCCTCGTTTTGGTAAACCAAGGAAATTGCTAAGTTAGTGACCAAGTGTTTCGGCAATCCAAACAACCAAGTTGCCAATTATTCACTACCGAGTGTGAATTCAACACCCGTTGTGAGCCTCGCCAAGCACACTTCTCCGTCGAGCACATTCTACCAAGAGCACTTTTTGTCGAAAACCTTCCATCAGCCGACCACACTTTAACCAAGGCCAAGAGCCGAATGACACCCACAAGGTGATGGAATGATCTTATTTTTGGTCAACTTTTGGAGGTCCAACGACATCCAAACAAAGGCGAAATGAGGCGTCTGAATAATGGAATGAACACTAGGCCGAGAGATAAATCTAATACCGCAAAAATGAGGAAAATTGAATTTAAAACGAGGGAGATACAAAGGCTCAACTTTAGGAGTTTGAAACTAAAAAAAACAAACTGCTTTTCACGATATGTTGCATGAAGAAGATGGCATAAGGATTTATTGTGTGCTTTTTGGCGTAAGGTGTTTCGTTGTATCTTAGGGTGTTCAGATTAATTGGTGGTTCGATAAATTTAGGGATGACTATCCTCTAGTTTTTCGCCGTATAGAATCCATTTTTCGCATCCAATTTTGCAAATTTTGAGTCTTATATTGAGATCAATAAATCGGCCAATCGGGAACATTAAATGATAAATTAACGGTCAAATCGTGTCTTATCAGTATGCAATTTTGACAGCAGGCTCATGGAGCTAGGCCATAATCATCCATCTTCATCGATTATTCATTCATCACCTTGGCCATCTACCGTTACCTCGGATAGGACCCACAACTTGAATTTCTTTTAGTTTTGGCTTTACACCATTTATCTTCTTAAACAAAAACAAAACCGCCCAAATGAGTTTTAGAAGCATCAGTTGCCGGCAGAATTGCATTTCAATAAGCAAAAACCTATTAAAAAAAATAACAAAAATGAGTATAAAGAAAAATAAAAATAAAAAAATAAAACAAAATACAACAGCCTTGAGGAAACCAATTACCCGAGTTCCATTTACGTTCCATCTTCCTCGACACACCCATGCATGGAAGCATCAAATTTGCCTCTACTATATCATCAAATTTCTCTATTCCCTACATCAAATCGGCTCAGCACCATTATTTGGCAAAAGATTATATCGCAACATTGCTTAACTCTGCAATTCGGCATATCATTCGGCATATTATCAACTGCATATTAACATTACTCTACATATTATCAACTCGGCTTTGGCAACATTATTCGGCTCAACATTGCTTTCTCGGCAAGGCTACTCAGCCACACACAGCAACATGCTCCACAGCATTGAACATTCTCAGCACAAAACTACAATTATTAATTTGTCTACCTCTTCGGCAAAAATCTCATGCTTACTATCTCAGCATAGAACTAGCATCTCAGCTTGCCGAAATCAACATCTGAATATACGAGAGGATTTGTGTCAACTTAAAGAGTCCAAACCCATCAATTCAAGGAGTCAAGAAGTAACCGAAGTTCGCATCATTCAGCAATTTTGGCTCCAGTCTATTCTAACTTCCTTCTGCATAACAACTTTTATTCAACAACAATGGGGCAAAGAATTCACGTCAACAATTTGTTCTCAGCTTACTCCTTGGCAATGTTGGCCAATGTCCAATTTGAATTCCTTCCACTTAACAACTGTCAGTCGAATGCAATGGGGCAACTGTATAGGACAACACAACACCCACAACACCTTAAATAAATCTGCTTCCAAAATCTACTAGGCAAATCCTTACAACGGAGCAATGCTATTTTTTAATGCTCTACCATTGGTGTACTTTTTTTTCCCACTTTTCACTTATTTATGATTAACAAGTCTACCTCATTTGGTATGGGCAATTAATGACACGGGATGCATTATTCAAAATCCTTGCCAGGTTGGCAATTGATCGCCACTTAAAATCAGCAAAAATTTCCGAATATGGCACAATCTTTGCACTCGGCACAGAGCACCATCACCCTCGTTCGGGGGTTATAATACCGCGACCTACACCCTCGCCTAGGGGTCATAATATTGTGGCCCATCGTTATGATTTGTTTGGAACTCATGTGATATAATTTCGTACTATGATCGCCATCATTTATTTAACCTCTCTATACTATATTATTCACTGTGTTTTAGCTCACCCCTCTCCTTTATATATATATATATTTGTACATACATTCAAACATACATGCATTCATACAGTTATCCATTCATTTATCAAGAAACCTAACACTTATTTGAACAGTGTAACTCGGCAGGAAAAACTCTTATTCCTTCTACTGCAGACAATGAAAGTTTTGGGATAATTGTGGGAGTCAGAAAAAATATATATATCAGCTTATTGGGGCTAACCCTAACAAGGCCTACAATGGGTCCAACCTAAACAAATATCACACCCCCCATCTATATAAAAGGGGGGCATCCCAGAGAAGGTGAGAGGTCATCTCTCTCTACACTACACACCAACACTCTTCATTTTCTATACCTTCATTCTTTCAATCAAGTGACTAACTTCACCATCGGAGTGTCTTTAGCCGGCAATCCCTGTTGGGTGGCGCCGATCATGCTCATCTTTGCAAATCTACAAGGACAAAGTTCATCTCTTTGTTGGATCTCTACAATCCATGTGAGAGGATTTTCCTAGTCTCACACATTCCAATCTGTCTGCAAACATGAATATCAATCCAATTAATCTTTAAATCAAGCCACCCCCTCTGTGCTGGTGAATTCATGGGTCTTAATTGGATATAATAAAATCATCATAGTCTCAAATGACTTTCAATCATATTCAGATGCCACCTCTAGCTTCTTATACATGCTTTCAATTCCTATTTCACATTTTCTCCAACAAGGACTTGTTGAAGTTAAGATTTACCCTACTTTGAAGAAAGTATGTTCTTAATCTTTTAAGAGACTCTAGACTGTTCACATAACCTGACTAAGGCTAACCATAACTCAAGTGATAAAAGTGGAAACCTCTTGAAGAGGAAGGTTGCTGCTAGAAAAAGTTGGGCGGGTTAATATATTTGTCTCCTAATAAACAAAATAATACTAACACAGTGGGTGAGGCAAGTCATGCATTATCACAGGATGAATCACTAGGAGGATTCTCATCAGGTGTTTACCAGAAATCAGTCTTCCGCAGAACATCCTATTTGCAAGTCATGGGTATTCAAAGGTTTAACCTTTACAAATGTAGTTGACAAGATCAACCTTAGATAGTGGGCATCAAACAACTATTTCATCAAATTGATTTCATTAAAAAAATTCTGCATTCTGTTCATTATTATTAGCTTGGAACATTTCATCAAATAAGTAATGGGCATCAAAAAAATAAAAAAGAATACACATGCAGATAACAACCCAGAAATCATATACAACTCAAAAACAAGCAAGTCTCTCTTAATCATACACCCCAGATAGTAGAAAAATTAAAAGAGCAAGAAATCAAACAGTAACAAATACAACCAATACAAAAGAAGAATGAAGAAAGAGAGAATCGAAGGAGAACTTATTGATAAAACGAACTCCCTCTCACTCTCTCAAACTGAAAAATTTAGAAAGAGACAGAAAAGGAATTTGTGATTAGGTCGAGAAAACAGAACACAGAACACAAGTTGAGTAGAGAAGAAGATAAGGAAAAGAGAAGAAGAGAAAAGAAGAGAAGAATACCTTTGAATCGAGGCTTTGATCGCTGCTCACTGCTACTGTCGCTGATTACAGATCGTCGCTCGCTGCCATTGTCGCTGATCGCCGATCGTTGCTCACCGCCGTTCAAGTGTGAGAGAGAGTTGAGAGAGAGAAAGAGAGAGTCGTTGAAAGAAGAACATAGGGCTACAAAAACGTGAAATGAAAAAATGAAGGCGAGACAAAGGTAAAAATGAGGAAAATATGTGGGGCGGGCGGGTCGAGTACGCGAATGGAAATGATGGATTACCCGCAACTCGACCCGAATCAGTGAAATTGAAAATTCTTGACCCATATCTGTCCGCCTCGTGTCACGCATTCACCCAAAATAGTGCGGGTCGGGTCTGGCGCGTCGGAGCATCCGCTGCTCAATTCTAACTCTAGGTAGGTGGCTTCTAGGGACTATTAATTAAAAACAATATCCCTAAACCAATTTTGCTTGTAATTACAAGATTTTTTTAAAATTTTAGGAGTGTGAACAAAAACACAAATTTTTTAAAAAGTTCAAGTGAACTGAGTTTAATTAAAAAATGAATGTCAAAAAAATACAACTTTTTTTTATCGGCAAAAAAAAAAAAGTTTATTAATGAGAATAACATTTAATACATATAAAACTATATCAATAAAGAATAGGTGAGAGTAAAAAACATGTTATTATCATTTAAGGGTACTGTTATGGTGTGCAACTTACGCCTTACACTTACGTCTTTCTGTGTTCAATCCTGCTTTTTGTTTTCACCTTCCACTTACACTTTTTGTGTAAGTGGCACATGGTGTGCAACCTTGAGGGTTGCACACTTAAGAAAAGTCCATCATTTAATTGGTCTCAAACTCATGAGTTCAAAAAATATATATTATCATTTAAAATTATAAATTTTCATTATTTTGAATCAATTAAAACTCGTTGAGAAAGCAACCTAGTAAGATTGCATTGGTTCAAAAGAGTCTTCAATGCAAGGGTATGTAATTGGACCAATCAGAAGCTTCCATTTCTGTACGTCAAACATGAAGGCTGTAAAAGGTCTTCATATAGACCAGTAAAAACTCAATATGATATTATATTATTATTTAATTATAAATTATCACATAAGATTGATACACCCAATAATTAAATATAACTATCATTCAACACAATTTAATTATGATAAACCCAATAATTAAATATAACTATCATTCAACACAATTTAATTATTAGCCCATTTACATGATAAGACGATTTATCGTGAATATAATTCTCCTTACTTTCATCTTGTAATGGTAATTTATAATACAGATTTAAAATATCTTATTGTGATAATTCAATGATTTAGATTTAAAATTAAAACAAAATTATGATGTTTTTGAGTGTTGAATTTTGAAACATTTGATATCATTTTGCCATAATTTTAAACATACATAGTTAGATCACGTATTTTATTGTAATAAAAACTAGAGTAAAAGTCATGACAAGCATTTACTAGACCTACATGATGGTTTATAATTGGATGTAGATTTTTTATTTTTTTTGGCACCATTACAGAATACATATTAATACGTTAGTAAAATTAGATTATCATTACAGTAGGCTTATCATAAAATCTCGCCTTACTAGCACTAGTGTACCTCATAACCTCTTGAATTACAATTTTTTGGATAGTGCATAAAAGGATTTTACCATATTTTTTAATATTAAACACAAATGCAATAAATTCCATGTTATATGTCGGATGCATGTTCATAGTAATTTTTTTTTCTTTTTTACATTAAAAAATTAATACATTATTATTGTCAAATTATTACAATCAATCATGTCTTCCGTGTTTGATAATACAAAATCCATTCATATATGATATTTTCATATCTTTTTTCTCCCCGTATTCCTACAACCTTTTACCTAGTAAACTAACACTTTTTTATTGTTAAACACAAATGCAATAAATTGCATATTATATGTCCGGTGCATGTTCATAATAATTTTTTTTCCTTAGTTTAAAATTAAAAAATTAATACATTATTATTGTCAAATTATTACAACCGATCATGTCTTCCATGTTTGATAATACAAAATCCATTCATATACATCATTCAATACATACACTCTCTATTATCTATTACAAAACGCTATATATACACACCACATGACAAACCCAAAAATCTATCTCAAAAACCAATCTCTATTTTTTCCTACCTTACACACCATCTTCATACTACAAACCATAATCTCAACATCTCATCCTCTCAAACAACAAACAATGACCGAGAAAGGTGCAACTCCTTTCACTCCTGTTGAGCCTTCCATGGCACAATCTGATGAGCTTCAAAGGAAGAAGAGACTCAGGCGCTTTGCATTCATCGTGATCTTCGCTCTATTTGCACTAATCGTCACAATCTTGGTGTTTGCACTAGTCGCAATGCGTGTTAAAACGCCACGAGTTGAAATTAGGTCGGTCAATGTTGAAGGACTCTACGTTGGCAATTCAACCTATAACATGACACTCATTGCACAAATTGAAATGAAGAACAAGAATTTTGGGGACTACAAGTATGATAGAACCACCATGAGTATTAGCCATGGAGGTGTGACCGTTGGGGATGGTGTGATTTGGAAGGGAAATGTGAAAGCTAGGGACATATATAGAATGACTAGTACAACGAAAGTGAGCTCGAGTGGCTTGTTGGATGCTTCGAGACTGAGTAGTGATATCGGTTCGGGGGTTTTGATGCTCAACAGTGAAGCTAGGTTGAAAGGGAAGGTCTATTTGATGAAGTTTTGGGGGATAGAGCTTCAATTTGTGAAGAAGAGAAAGAGTGCTGAGATGAATTGTATCATGGAACTTAATTTGACTAGTGGAGTGATTCAGAACATGGATTGTGATCATTAAGTATTTCTCTATTTGGATTTTGCAAAATCTCTAACCTTGCATTTTTCGTTGTGTCTTATAAGACGCTGAGACTTACATACATGTGGGTCTTATTACTTTGTGAGACGAATAAAGAAAAATATAATTTTATTATTATTATTTTAGATAAAATAAATAGAGGTTGAGAAGTGTAACAGGTTGAGTTTGATTTGTTACATTGTGTGTTGTTTTGTGTTGAGTTGTAATAATAAAGTTGATGTTTTTTTTTTTATTTTTTTATCAGAAATAAAGTTGATGTTGTTTGTTCTTTATAATGTCTGTATGGGGTTGAGTTGTGAAAAGTGAATTACACAACTATGTTAAAATCATACTCATTCATACATCTTTACGTACATCTATAGAAAAGAAGAGCAATGCTAAAAAAATTGAAAAAACTAGTATAAAAAATTCTATGAAGAATGGGTGTGTGAGGCCCATAAAATGACTGTGTGAGATCTACATGTCTGCCAAACAAATTTAGTCCAGTCGTCCTCTAGCTACTCTAGTCTCTTTCTCTTCTCACAATTCAATGAACATATACATTTTTTATTTTCCGTAAAATTTTAAGAAAACATTTTCTAATTCTTATAAATAAAAAATAAAAATTTGACAACTTTATCAAATCCTAAATTTCAAAATTCATATATACTACATGCACAGCCGAGTCGCCCATTTTTTTTAATTAAAATTTGATTTGCTGATTTTAAGGTATTTTTTTGTTGGGTTCTTCTATGGTGTGCACCTCTTTAGGGGTGCATACCATATGCACCCCTACCACAAAATGTATAGTTTTATTATAAAATTTTGCAATAGCAATTATAAAATACGTAACCTCGCCACGAATTAGCGTAACAAAAAATATCATAATCAAATCACAAACTTTTGCAACATCAAACACAAAATTATGGACATTTTATTACTTCAATTTATGGTGAGATTACATATCTTGTGATTGATATTATGAAATTTTGTAATAAAGTTGCACATTTTGAGGTAGGGCGCATATGGTATGCACACCATAGCATTTTTCTTTTTTGTTTGATGGAAGAAAAATATAATTTAATGATCATTTGGTAGAGGTTAAAGAAGAATTTTATTTTAATTCAATGGTATAGGTTAAAGAAGAATGATTATTTGGTGTGCATTATATTATCTATATATATACATTTATTTATAATAAAAATGCAAAGATATGGAAATAGTAATAACAATTTAAACTAATATTTGTTACGATTTCGAATTTTATTTTCTGTTTTTGTTACACAATTTTTAATTTACTAATCCGCGAAATTGAAAAATCTTGATCCATATCCATCTGCCTCATGTCACGCATCCACCCAAAATAGTGCGGGTCGGAGCATCCGCTGCTCAGTTCTAACTCTAGGTAGGTGGCTTCTAGAGGCTATTAATTAAAACTATATCCCTAAACCAGTTTTACTTGTAATTACAAGATTATTTTTAAATTTTAGGAGTGTGAACAAAACACAAATTTTTAAAAAAAGGTCAAGTGAATTGAGTTTAAAAAAAGAATGTTAAAAAAACACAACTTTTTTTTATCGACAAAAGAAAGAGAACTTTATTGATAAGAACAACATACAATACATATGAAATTATATCAATAAAAAAGAGGTGAGAGTAGGAATGGCAACGGGGGCGGGCGGGGCCGGGGACCACACCCCCCGTCCCCGATCCCCGAAAGTGACAAATTCCCCGTCCCCGTCCCCGATCCCCGACGGGGAGCCCATCGCCCCTCCCGCCCCCGCCCCCGATCGGGGATCGGGTTTCCCCGACCCCGAAATATCCCCGATCTTTTTCTCTCTTTTTTTCAATTTTGTTCAACAACACAACACAACACCACACAAGAACAAAAAAAAAAATGAATCTGTTTTCATCATCTCATCAACAATCTGAATCAACAACAATCATCAACTTAAAATAAAAAATAAAAACTGAAATTGAAGAGAATCACTTCATTTATTTTCATCATCATCATCAACAAAAAATCTGAAATCTGGAAAAAAAAAAAAAAAACCAGAATCACTCATAGAAATCGGTGTGAGGCAGATCCGAGGAAGGGAGAGAGATCGGTGTGAGATCGGAGGGAGGGAGAGAGAGAGAGAGAGAGAGAGACGGAAGACAGCGTGAGGCAGCGCCGTGATGCAGGGAGATCGGAGGGAGGGAGATCGGCGTGAGGCAGCGCCGTGATGCAGCGCAGCGATGGAGATCGGAGGGAGAGGAGGGCGGCTGTGGCTGAAGGAGGACGATCGGCGATGGGTGGCTATGGCTGGGACTGGGTCGCAACAGTGGTGAGACTGAGAGAGAGAGAGAGAGAGTAGAGTGAAGAGAGAGAGAGAGAGACGGAAGACAGTGGAGATAATGAGGGTTTGGTTTGGTTACTACTGTGTGTGTATATATATATATAGAGGGGTAAACTAGTAATTTCATTTCGGGGATAAACCGGGTCGGGGCCGGGGACGGGGACGGGGCCGGGGATCGGGCTGGGCCGGGCCGGGGATCAAATACTGATCACCGTCCCCGGCCCGTGACAGATCGGGGACTGATTTTCAAATACCGTCACCTTCCCGTCGGGGGTATTTTTCGGGAAAAAACCGCTTAAATCGGGATCGGGATCGGGGATCCCCATCGGACCGGTTTCAAATTGCCATCCCTAGGTGAGAGTAAGAGTGAAGAAGAAGCTGTCCTCTTGGAAGAGGAAATTACTATCTTATGCTGGGAGGTTGACTTTGATCAAGTCAGTCCTTGCTAATTTGCTAATCTATTTCCTTTCTCTCTTTAGAATGCCTAAGAGTGTTGTTAAATCCTTAGTCAAGTTGCAGTTATCTTTTCTGTGGGGAGGGAATGTTAATAAAAAGAAAGTGCACTTGGTCAAATGGAAGGAGATCACAAAAAGTAAAAGTCAAGGAGGTTTGGGTGTGAGAGATTTAGGAGAAATAAATGAATGCTTGTTATTAAAGTGGTGGTGGAGATATGGTAATGAAGATACAACTTTGTGGAAAGCTGTGGTTTGTTCAAGGTATGGTAGGAATAGAGGAGGTTGGGTTCCAGCTCTGAGCCTCTCAGACGAGATGTCCACAGTTTGGTTAGACATTATGAAACTTCTCTCAGTAAATCAACAATTGGGTGAGTTCTATGGTGATCATTTTAGAATTAAGGTTGGCAATTGAGGGAGAATCATGTTTTGGCATGAAACATGGCTCAACAATAGAGACCTGCAGGTTCAATTCCCCAAACTATATAGTTTATCCACTGAGAAAGAGGAGACCCTTCAGCAAATCAGTGTTAAGAAGAGTAACCTGGGGCTGTGGCAGCTTAAAATTAGAAGACAGTTATTTGTATGGGAAGCTGAGGAGCTGCAGAGATTGATGGATCTGTTGGAAACATCTACATTGGTGAGTTTTGATTGTGTTGATTCTTGTTCTTGGCTAGCAAATAGCTCAGGTCAGTTTTCAGTCTCTTTTGTGAGAAGATGGTGGGATGCTACAATAGGGACTGGTCAGGTTGTGCCTAAAGGGGTATGGGTTAGTTTAGCTCCACCAAAAGTGCTGTTCTTTTGCTTGTTGGCTTGGAGAGGGAAAGTTAAGACTTCAACCTTCCTTCAGAGGATTGGGGTGCTACCTGTATCAGCAAATAATATGTGTGTGTTTTGCCAAGCTGAGGTGGAATCCTTGAATCATGTGCTCTTGTTTTGTCAACTGGTTTGGAAGTGTTGGTCTCAAATGGTAAAATGGAGTGATCAAGTTTGGGCAATCCCTGGATCAGTTCAGGGCCTTTTACAGCGGTGGTCTGCTGGTAAGAGTAAGCATTGGGTTTCTAGATTATGGGAGGTAGTCCCGTCTGTTATGTTATGATCTATATGAAGATTGCGAAATGAATGTATGTTCAAAGGGGCACAACCTATTTTTGATGATTTTTGTGATAAAATGAAGGTGCAGATTGCTCTGTGGGTAAAATGGAGTTTGGAGGTTGATTATTCAGTTGATGATATTGTTTTCAATTTCAATCAGATTAGGTTGTCTACTCAGGCCCTCTGTAATTCTATTTCAGGTCCTCTGCTTCAGGGTGTCTGATTCAGCTGCTTCAATGAGTGTTATTGGCTGCTTCAATGGTCTGGCCTATTACGTTGGTGGGTTTGTTTATCAATGGCATGGAAGCAGTGTTCTGTTTGGTATTGCAGGTGTGTTCTCAGAGTTGTTTTGCTGATTGATTGTTTTGCTGAGTGTTGTTTCTGATGTTCTCAGATTTTGGGTGCTGTTGGGTTAGAGCTGGCTCAAAATTTGGTGTATGTTGCTACTCAGCGGTTATGTTGTTCTGCTCAAATTTTGGTGTGAGCTTACTCAGTTTTTGGTGCTGTTTTGATGCTCAGATTTGCTCAGTTGTTCTATTGTTTGTTGTCTTTGTGTCCTTATCTTTGTTTTGCCTTGTTTGTTGGTTTCTCACCAACTAGAAGGTTGGAGCTTTTCCTAACTCCAAGCTCCTCTTTATTAATGTAATTTGGTTATTTTTATCAATAAAGTTTTCTTTGCCGATCCAAAAAAAAAAAAAAGGGGGCAAGAGTGAAAAACATGTTATTATCATTTTAATTGGTCTCGAACTATGAGTTTAAAAAAAATATTATTATTTAAAATTATAAATTTTCATTATTTTGGATCAATTAAAACTTGTTGAGCAAGCAGCCTAATATTATTATTTAAGATTGCTTTGGCTCAAAGAGTCTTCAATGCAAAGGTATGCAATTCGACCAGAAGCTTCTATTTCCGTACGTCAAACATGAAAGGCTGTAAAAGGTCTTCATATAGACCAGTAAAAACTCAATATAATATTATATTATTATTTAATTATAAACCCAATAATTAAATATCACTATCACTCAACACAATTTAATTATTAGCCCATTTACATAATAAGATTTATCGTGAAACAGGATTCTCGACTATAATTCTCCTTACTTTCATCTTGTAATGGTAATTCATAATACAAATTTAAAATATCTTATTGTGATAATTCAATGATTTAGATTTAAAATAAAAACAAAATTATGATGTTTTTGAGTGTTTAATTTTGAAACATTTGATATCATTTTGTCATAATTTTAAACATACATAGTTGGATCACGTGTTTTATTGTAATAAAAAATAGAGTAAAAGTCATGACAAGCATTTACTATACCTATATAATGGTTTATAATTGGATGTAGATTTTTTATTTTTTATTTATTTATTTTTTGGCACCATTACACAATACATATTAATACATTAGTAAAATTAGATTATCATTACAGTAGGCTTATCATAAAATCCCACCTTACTAACACTTAATACTGTGTTTGGTTGAGGGATTTGGGAAGGAATTTGGAAAGAGAAAGGGAAAAGGTGTGTGAAACTATGTGAAATGTCGGATGCATGTTCATAGTAATTTTTTTCCTTTTTTTTAAAAAATTAAAAAATTAAAAAATTATTATTATCAAATTATTACAACCGATCATGTCTTCCATGTTTGATAATACAAAATCCACTCATATATGATATTTTCAGTTTTTTTTTTTTCTTCCCGTATTCCTACAACCTTTTACCTAGTAAACTAACACTTTTTTATTATTAAACACAAATGCATTTTTTTCCTTATTTTAAAATTAAAAAATTAATACATTATTATTGTCAAATTATTACAACCGATCATGTCTTCCGTGTTTGATAATACAAAATCCATTCATATACACTATTCAAAACATACACTCTATTATCTATTAGAAAACACTATACATACACACCACATGACAAACCCTAAAATCTATCGCAAAAACGCATCTCCATTTTTTTCCTACCTTACACACTATCTTCATACTATAAACCATAATCTCAACATCTCATCCTCTCAAACAACAAACAATGACCGAGAAAGGTGCAACTTCTTTCACTCCTGTTGAGCCTTCCATGGCACAATCTTTTCTTTTCTTTTATCAGCAAAATAAAAGACACTTTATTGATGATAACATAACAAAAATATATCATGCTATACATCAACAAAGAGGAAAGGCAAGAGCAAAAAGCATCATTGCAAACCACCCTAATCCCAACTAGGTTGACACCAAGGAGAATGCACAATCATCTGCTAGCTCAAGCCAACAGGTTGATGAGAAACCAACCGAAAAAGGGACAAGCAAAAAAAAAACAGCAAGCCACCAACACAGTAAAAAACAGAACAGAACTCCATCACAGCACACCTCCACTGCTTCACTCACAAAACAAACCAGTGCAAAACCAGCTCCAAGACATTAAAAGGCTCCAAAACAGCAGCAGCATGCACTGATCACAGATATGCATGGCAGTTGAACACAAAAACACAGACAGATACTCTTAGGAAGTGTATCTTTATGCAGCCAAGGATAACCACAGGACTAAGACTTAAGAAGTGCAACTTTATGCAACCAATAATAACCAGCATCTTCAAATCCCCCAAATTTGGTCGAAATCCTTCAACTCACATAGCAGCATTCCAACCTCACACAGCAGCAGTAAGGATAACCAGCATTCTGTAGCAAGGATAACCAGCATTCAATCATCACACAGCAGCAGTAATCCAGCTGCAACTTGAAGCAAACTGCCCAACCATACACCTCCATTTTGTATCAACTCTGTAGCCAATAGAGCATGACACCAAGCAACTAGATTAACTCATGCAGCAACTCTGAAGTAGATAGAAACATGACTCATATCAGCAGCAGCCAACAAAACGAGCCTAAAACAGGCATACACCAGCCACAACCAACAAAACAGAACTAAATGTGGGAACAGAACAAACAAAACAAATATAACAACTCCACAGCAGTTTACAGTAGCTGTTCAACCTCACACAGCAGCAGCAGCCCACAACTGAGTAACTCATACATCAACTCTGTAACAAATAAAACAAGACATATAGCAGTCCATAGCTAAGAAGAGCAGACCAACAACAAAAAAGTAAGTTAACAGAATCTGAGACAGAGCAGCAGCAACTCATCTATAGGGCTCTACCAGATACACTACAAGCAGCTTCTAACTTCACGAATATTAGACACAAATTCATTCACTGTATACCCTTGCCCAATTGAGTGAGATTTCAGCCAAAGAGCCACTCTAACTTTAATAAGCTCACAGAGATCTTCACAGGTATGTTGCTGTCCATTGAACAGATAATCATTCCTGCATTTCCAAATTGACCATAAGCCAGCAATCAGAATTGATCTCCAAACTTGCTTTTCCTTTTTTCTAAACTTCAAGCCCAGCCACCAGTGCATTAACATGACTACTGAACTAGGAGAGACCCAAAGCAAACCCCACCACTTCATTAGGTTGGACTAAACTTTCTAAGCAAAAGGGCACAGCAACAGCACATAGTTAATTGATTCAACCTCAGCTTGACAGAACACACAGTCAGAGCTAACTGCTGCATTGAGGATGCCAATTCTACGTAAGTAGTCAGATGACTTTATCCTCCCTTTCCAAGCCAACAAGAGAAAAATTGAGCTTTAGGAGGAGAAGGATTATGCAGAATCAAATCAGTAACTGCCAAAGAAGGTCCATTCAATTATTCACACCATTTAACAGCACTGTTGACAGTAAACATACCTGAGAGATCACATTTCCACTAGAACATATCCATAGATTCCAATCTCAAGGAAGGGCCCTCCCCTAAAACAGCTTTTAATCTCTGTAGATCAGTCTTCTTTCTTGCCAATAAGGGTCTTTTGAAGCTAAGATCCCAATTGTTTTGATGACTAGACCTAGTCAACTGCAAGTGCAAGGTAATGCCTCTATCCTCTGATAGATAGTAAAGTCTAGGAAATTGGGACTTCAAGCATCTAGTTCCCATCCAATTATCAACCCAGAAACTAATTCTTTTACCATTACCAATCTTGATTTCAACATTCTCCAAACAATAATTGAACAAGCTGCTATTAGAATCACTAACAAGAATGATGTCACTCCAAACTCTTGAGATATTTTCTATCTCCACCTGAAATGGGAACCATCTACCTCCTTCTGATTGATATTTGCTGCAGATGACTTGTTTCCATAATGGGCTGTCTTCCTTCCTAAACCTCCACCACCATTTAGCAAGGAGGCTGTTATTCAATATTCTTAAGTCTCTTATGCCCAGCCCACCTTGCTTCTTATCCATGGTTAGATCCTTCCATTTTACTAAGTATACTTTCCTTCTCACTTCTGAATCACCCCACAAAAAGGCTGCTTGTATCTTGTCCAGTTCTTTTGCCACAACTCTGGGCAACCTAAAGAGAGAAGGAAAAAGAGAGAAGGAAGAAGAGACTCAGGCGCTTTGCATTCATCGTGATCTTCGCTCTATTTTCACTAATCGTCATAATCTTGGTGTTTGCACTAGTCGCAATGCGTGTTAAAATGCCACGAGTTGAAATTAGGTCGGTCAACGTTGAAGGACTCTACGTTGGCAATTTGACCTATAACATGACACTCATTGCACATATTGAAATCAAGAACAAGAATTTTGGGGACTACAAGTATGATAGAACCACCATGAGTATTAGCCATGGAGGTGTGACCGTTGGGGATGGTGTGATTTGGAAGGGAAATGTGAAAGCTATGGACATATATAGAATGATTGTTACAACGAAAGTGAGCTCGAGTGGCTTGTTGGATGCTTCGAGACTGAGTAGTGATATCGGTTCGGGGGTTTTGATGCTCAACAGTGAAGCTAGGTTGAAAGAGAAGGTCTATTTGATGAAGTTTTAGGGGATAGAGCTTCAATTTGTGAAGAAGAGAAAGAGTGCTGAGATGAATTATATCATGGAACTTAATTTGACTAGTGGAGTGATTCAAAATATGGATTGTGATCATTAAGCATTTTTCTACTTGAATTTTGCAAAATCTCAAACATTGCATTCCTCATTGCATGTCTCACAAGACACTAAGACTCACATATATGTGGATCTCATTACTTTATGAGATGAATAATGAAAAATATAATTTTTATTATTATTATTATAGATAAAATAAATAGAGGTTGAGAGGTGTAACAGGTTGAGTTTGATTTGTTACGTTGGGGGTGTTTGGGAACCCACTTTTGAGGCTAAAATAGCCTTAAAAACTAGAAAAGCCAAAAAGCCTCAAAAATTCTAAATCAATGATTTATATTTATAAAAAAAAGAAAAAAGCAAAGCCGGCAGCCCTACACTGTCATGACAATGTGTAGCCTCTCATCTGTGACAACCTAGTCTTTGACGCTGAAATGACAATTTTGCCCTTTTAGACCAATTTTGAAAAAAGTGAAGTTAGGGGTAAATTTGTCATTTCAGCCTCAAATATCATTTCAAATACATTTTTCAATATAACAACTCAAATAAAAATTCATTTATCTTTCCAAACACAAAAACTAAAACAACCTATTAAAATAGTCAAAAAACCTAAAAAATAGTCATTTTCCAAACACCCACGTTGTGTTGGGTATACCTTCTTATTGGAGTGTGGGACCCAATTGGTTTATTAAAAGAGTTTAATTTGGTTTGGTATTAGTTATAATATATTTTTATATATTATATCTAATTTTGTGGAGACCCAATTCAGTTTGAAAACAACTAAGGTTTTGATAAAAAAAACCCTAGATTCACAATACATATTTTAGATATTGTTTTTCCCAAGGAAAAGGTGTTGTGCGGCTGCAACAACATTGAAAAACCAATTCGGTGGAAAAATTTGAGTTGGTGTGCTTCGGTTTCGGCTTCATAGTTGGATGTTTTGGTGGAGTTAATTTGGGTCTATTATTTTGGGTCTTCTACAACTTTGTTCTGAAGATTTTGGTTCATCTATTTGGTGAGGTCTTTCCTCTAATTTATTTGTGATTATTTGGAATTCACCTAAGGGTGGTTTGTGAGACCATTAGTGTTTCGTTTGTAATTGTTTGGAAACTATTTGGTTGATAGTGGAATCGGATTTCGATCCCGTGGACGTACCTCACATTGAGGGAACCACGTAAAAATTCTTATGTTGCTTTTGATTTAATTTTTTCGCATTGATTGATTTACTTGTGGGGAATCACTTATTTTTCCTAATACGTTGTGTGTTGTTTTGTGTTGAGTTGTAATAATAAAGCTGATGTTTTTTTTTTTTTTTGAACAGAAATAAAGTTGATGTTGTTTGTTCCTTATAATGTCCGTATGGGGTTGAGTTGTAAAAAGTAAATTACATATTCAACTATATTAAAATCATACTCATTCATACATCTTAACATACATCTATAGAAAAGAAGAGCAATGCTAAAAAATTTGAAAAAACTATCAAAAATTCTATAAAGAATGGTTGTGTGAGGCCCATAAAATGACTGTGAGATCTACATGCGTGCCAAACAAATTTAGTCCAGTCGTCCTCTAGCTACTCTAGTTTCTTTCTCTTCTCACAATTCAATGAACATATATGTTTTTTATTTGCTGTAAAATTATAAGAAAATATTTTCTAATTCCTATAAATAAAAAATAAAAAATAAAAAATTGACAATTAACTTTATCAAATGCTACCTAAATTTCAAAATTCATATATACTATGTGCACAGCTGAGTCCTCCATTTTTTTTTTATAATTAAAATTTGATTTGCTGATTTTAAGGTATTTTTTTGTTGGGTTCTCCTCTAGTGTGCACCTCTTTAGGGGGCATATCATATGCACTCCTACTACAAAATGTGTAATTTTATTGTAAAATTTGGTAATATCAATTATAAAATACATAACCTCGCCACGAATTGGCATAACAAAAAATATCGTAATCAAGTCACTAATTTTGCAACATAACCACAAAATTATGGACATTTTATGACTTCAATTTATGGTGAGATTACGTTTTTTGTGATTGATATTACCAAATTTTGTAATAAAGTTACACATTTTGAGGTAGGGCCCATAGGGTATGCACACCATGGCATTTTTCTTTTTTGTTTGATGGAAGAAAAATATGATAGAATGATCATTTGGTAGAGTTTAAAGAAGAATTTTATTTTAATTCAATGGTATAGGTTAAAGAAGATTGATTATTTGGTGTGCATTATAATATTATCTATATATATACATTTATATATAATAAAAATGCAAAGATATGGAAATAGTAATAACAATTTAAACTAATATTTGTTATGGTTTCGAAATTTATTTTCTGTTTTTGTTACATGATTTTTAATTTACCATTTTCCGTTGTTTCTTTTTATTTTTGTTTCGTATTATTCACTCTATTTGGTTTTATGTTTTTTAAAATATATATATTTTTTAAAACACATATATTTTAATTCATTTTTTTTAAATTTTTTAGATCCACTTGATCTTGATATATTTTTAAATCATTGAATTTGTACCAATTTTTTTAAACAATTCATTAAATATACCATCACAGTCACCACTACATTACCATCAGCTCTCCACTTTTTGTAAAAAATTCATTAAATATGCCATCTCCATTTTTTTGTACCTCCACTACATTATCTTTCTATCATTACCACAACCGCCATGTCTTTACCTTCATTGCTATTGTCATTGTTGCCGCTGTCACTATAATATAAAAATTAAAAATAATAATCTTTAAATTTAATCTTATATTCAATACTTAATTTTTTAACAACCAACTTTTCAATTTAATAAATTTATCATTTAATTTTTAGTATTTAATTGTCAACATCCAACTTTCAGTTTTCAATTTTCAATTTTATATGGTGGTTGGGCTTATTTGTTTTTTTTTTTATTTTGTCCAAAATTTCTACCGTGCTAAAGTTTAAAAAAGAAAATTTACTTGACATATAGAAAAACAAATTTAAATAGGGAATGTCACATTGAGCAATTAATTGGTCATTTGACTTAGTTTGGTAAACACACAAAAAAATAATAATAATAAAATAAAAAAATAATAATAAAATAATAAATTAAATTAAATTAAATTAAATGCACTACAACATTTTCTTGGGTTATTGACATTTGAAAGTGTCACAAAACTATTCTTATAATGACATTTTTTAGTCTTGTGGTATTTTAAACAAGTGTCATTTATATCCGTACCACGGTAGATACTAATGGCACCTCAGTGACACTTACATCATGGCTAAAGACTTTCAATGACACTTTGATGTCATAATAGACACTATTTATGACACTATCAAAGCGCCATTAAAAAAAGACTTAGTGGCACTTCAGTAACACTTGTAAGTGTCATTACACCATCAAGGCTAAGGACTTTTAGTGACACTTTAATGTCATAGTAAATACTATTCGTGACGCTATCAAGTGTCATTAAAGAAGACTTACAATATAAAAAATGTCACTATATGGATTTTCAGTGGCACTTGTTATGCCACAATTGATATTTTTAACAACTTTATAAATGCCACTAAATCTGTCACGACCTGCTCCCTGTACCCAAAGGTTAAGTATCATGATGGTCAGTAACTAAAAGTTACCTCCGGCCAATTTTTAAACAAATTAATAAGTGCAAGCGGAACTAATATTTAAGTGAGGGTACCAAAATAATCATTGGAGGTTTTATTTTTATTACAAAATTTATCGACCCAAAAGACCGATATTTACATATAAAAATATTATAAAAATGCTGTGTGTGTCTATTCCACAACCCTACGTCTAAAACTTTCCAAAAGCTATTTCTGAATTGGATTGTTTCCTGAAAATTGGTAAACAGCTATAAACACATGGCAGAATGAGAAATATTATGCCAAGAGTATAAGGGACACAAAATAACCATGGATAGTTATGTAATTAAAATATTTAAAATAACTCAGTCTGAACAAATAATCATTTAAGTGGCAAAACTGAGATTATATAAATAAATAACAATAACCACGGTACCGAACAAAACAAAACAAAGATCACAGGAGTGACAGGCAGAACAGAGATATGGATTCAAGAGGTGGCTCGTACGGATTATAGAGGTGGCTCCCATAATAGTGTAGTAGCACTTTGCTCTGCACAGAACAGAGGTCAGTGGATCCATGACAACAGAGGGCCACAAAGTGTCCAAATAGAGGCCAATGGTTATTTAAGTCCCCTAAGGCATAAGACTCCCGTGGTGGTACTTACAAAACATAATTGTTTATAAGGTTATAGTCAAATATTCTTTAAAATATAAACAAACATATCCATGGGTTTCATTTTAAACAAATAGAGTTCAGAAATTAATCCACGTAACTGAAATATTTATAAAACATAACTTATATTAATATAACTAATAAAGTATAACTTGTATAAAATAAATTATGGTAAGTCAAAACATATGTAAAATTTATTATGGTGACTCAAGATATAATATAACTCACCTTAACCTTAATACCTCACTATTTCTTTCCATTATCAAAGACCCTCTCAGCATCCATTATTATTTTTCTTTCTTTTCTTTATTTTTTTTCCTTCTCCTTCCTCTCTTTTTTTTCCTTCCTTTCTTTCTTTCCTTCCTTCCCTTTCTTTTCCACAGAACACCTCCTCCCTATTTATAAGGAGGTAAGAGCATACGTGGCCTGCGTATCTTCAAAAGATTTGATTCATAAATTATATAGATTTATATTTATATTTAATAAATATTTAAGATAATTACACTTTGACCCAGTTTTCTAATATAACTATATAAATAAATTAATCCCTAATTTAATTACACTCTATCGTATACCAACAGAAAATTAATTATTTATTTTACTACAACACCCATTATTATTATTATTATTATTATTATTTATTTACTCTTACTTTTATATTTATTTATTTACTATCTTTAACTTTAATTTGGTCCAACTAATATTATAATTCCATATTTCTGTTAATTTGGCCCTAACTAATAATCTCTAATTAATCCTATATTTGATAATCCAATACCAAATTAGATTCTGTATTTATTATTATTTATTTAATAATATATTATCACATACAACCATAATACTAGTATAAGATTTAATGGACAACTTAAATTTTCAGGTTGTTACAATCTTCCCTTCTTTTAAAAATTTCGTCATCGAAATTCGTCATATGTGTAAACTATCCGCTGCGCACTCTGATAAATATATATTAGATGACTAATCTGATAGAAAATATTATCTCAAGAAAAACTTTACCAAAAACAACTCACCGTCTATTTGTCGAAAATTGTTTTGAGCCAAAATGAGAAACAATCGATAACTTTAAAAACTTTTCATTAGTTTTGTAATAAAATAAAATAAGAACACAATTAAACAAGCGACTGGAAGTGAAATGACAGAATCATATGTAGGAGTTGAAGGAATTTGTGATGAACTCCCATTTCTTTTATCCGTGAACTCTCTACTGATGGAAAATAGTTTCAAAATTAGTATTTTTAAAATTTGAACCCACTTTTAAAAAGTCGAAATGATTTTTTTTTTTTAATACTGAATTGGAAATTCTATGTATTTAATTATATTATAATTTTGGTGGGTGTTTGAGCTTGACATCCTCTGTTTCTTTTCCGTCGTTTACTATAACAAATATAAATTATATCTAATATCCTTCACAAATTATGCACCAAAAAAAAATATTAATATATATATAATCATATAAAATTATACTATAATTAAATCGACTAACAAAATAGAATATTTATGTACTAATTACCCGCTATCCTACTTCTTAAACGTGCGTTTGTCCTATGCTCCAATGATGATTTATTTATTTTTTTATAAACCGTTGCTCTGATACCACTTGTCACGACTCACTCCCTGTACCCAAGGGTTAAGCATCGTAATGGCCAGTAAATGAGGTTACCTCCGGCCAATTCTTAAACAAATTAATAAGCGCAAGCGGAAATAATATTTAAGTGAGGTTACCAAAATAATCATTGGAGGTTTAATTTTTATTACAAAATTTATTGACCCAAAAGGCCGATATTTACATATAAAAATATCATAAAAGTGTTGTGTGTGTTTATTCCGCAACCTCGCGTCTAAGACTTTTCAAAATCTATTTTTGAATTGCATTGTTTCCTGAAAATTGGTAAACAGCTATAAGCACATGGCAGAGTGAGAAATATTATGCCAAGAGTATAAGGGATACAAAATAACCATGGATAGTTATGTAACTAAAATATTTAAAATAACTTAGTCTGAACAAATAACCATTTAAGTGGCAAAACTGAGATTATGTAAATAAATGACCATAACCACGGTACCAAACAAAACAAAACAAAGATCACAGGAGTGACAGTCGGAACAGAGATACGGATTCAAGAGGTGACTGTGGACGTCCCCGAATGTCCCGGGAGGGAATCCCGTTTTGTTCATTTGGGGCTTACTACAGTTCGGACTCAAATGTCACTGTTCTGAATCTAATTTCGCAAAATGCAATGCGAGACCGATAAATCACCAAAGAGTCCAAATCCGGCAAATCGTTTTGAAAAACTGATTTTTGGAAAGAAGTGCCAAACATGGACTACTTTGCCAGATACAGAGTCGCCACCTAAATATTTATTTTGAGGGAATTTAGGAAACCCTGACTCGTTGCCTGAGGCCACGTGTCCGTCATCACCAAAGTTGCCTCGGTTCGGGAACTTGGGTACAATTGGGGAAGGTCAGCTATGAGCACCCCCGCTCGCCCGATCAAAGATCGGCCTCTACTAACCATGATATTGAGTTTTGAAAACATTATGTGCTCTTATTCCGGTTTTATTAGCCTAGAATTACTATGTGATGCGCGCAGCATACAAGTATAGACTAGATCGCCTGAGTTGGAACAAAATAATTCATGTTTGTTTTTTAAAGTGGTTTGCTACTCGCAAGTAGGCTAAAATGTAGATTTTTCCACCCTCGAGTGGGCTTAGAAAACATGGTGATTTGCCACTATCTAGTGGGCTAAAACTCGCAATCAATGAATTGTTCCAATTCAGATAATCCAACCTTCACCCACAAGCATTCAGGCAGTTATATCACATAAGCAAATAGCCTCATGGTAAGCATGCTATCATGGCAGTCACTCACACACATGCAAGGATGCTAAAGCATAAACACTTACCGAGTACTCCAAGCCAAAGAAAGAAGCTAATTAGAAAACATGCATGAATCCTAACTATGCTGAAATGCCTAATGCAACACATGCAAAAATGCAACTACAATAGGCTCGGCTATTCTAAGAATGGCATGTGAAATGCGGCAACTCGATACACGTATTCAAGTTGGAATTGAAATGCTATGCAATTAGTATGATGCGCCAAGCCCGGTGCATGCAATACGAATGAATGTATGCAAACATGCTAACATAAGGTATGCTAATCGAAACATGACCTGAAACTAACCATCAAAAGCAGGTAAGTAAAAGGGGGAAAGACGTGGGGTTAGAAGACATTCACACACGCACGCACACTTATTACAACATTGCCCTCCTCGGAGGGTCCGAATAAATAATACAGACCGAATAAATAATTAACTACCCTAGCTAATTAAATATTACAAAACCCTAAATTAATTAACAAATTAGTTACAAAAGGGAGGCCGCTGCAGCCCCGCCTCGGAATGCTTGGATGATGTATGCTCGATTCGCCTCGCTCAGAAACCCGTCGCCATGCCACTGTTGCCTCTGTTAGCACTGTTCTGCACCTCTGAGAACTGTGAAAATACTTGTGATGCTTCTGGAACACTCCCATAGCACTGTGGGATGTCACCGGCCATAATGCAAGTCCACTAGCCACTGGAATACAGTTATCGACCAAAAGTGTGACCGCCGGCTAGACTTTGGTAGCCGGCCGGCACTGAAAGTGGCCGACCGACCATTTCTTCCTGCAGAGCACTGGTTTTGCTGCAACAGAGGACAAACAGTGCATGGCAAAGCATTTTCAAGACAATGTGTGCATACCCACTCTCCCTATCATGCAATGAACTCAAGGGAGCATGGCTCTCGGTCCTCGGGCCACCAATCACGCATTTCGATGCATGATGGCCAAAGGTGCCAAGTTTGCAAATCAATGTAAAATGACAACGAAAACAAATGAATGCTACACACTCTATCATGTTGGGATCAAGAGTATCGGCGATCGAGAATTGAGGCGTGTTTCGTCACTTTAAGTACGAACACACCTCATTCCTTATGTTTGGTTTGACACCCCAACCAAACACAATGCAATGCTTGTATGCAATATGGCTCAAATATGCAAAATGGCTCATGTATGTAATATGAGGTTTAGTTAGCAAAGCATTGCCAAATGCAATGCAACCTAAACATGCCAAATGTACAATGTGCTAAACATGCAAGATACAATGCAATGCGACCTAACATGCAAGCTAAGCTAAGATAATGAGAACATGCAAACATGATATAATGCAAGCATGCAAATGATGTAACAAGATGCAACATGCCAAACATGCAACTATGTACAAGGATGGGGCTTAAACCAAAATGGGAGGCCTCAGCCATGCCCCAAAATAGTGGCCAAAGTCATGGATTAGGAGCATGGAAATGCAAAACAAACATGCACATGCAAATGGTCCAACACTTAGGCAACAATGCACAATCTTCAAGTACGAGCAAGATGTGATAAACATGGGAATATGGCAATGCATTAAGCTTTGAAATTATGTGAGGAGTGATGCCAAATCAAACGCATAACACAAACAAGGCATGCTAATGGACTTAAAACTCAAGGCTAACCAAAGGACTTGAACTATGGCCATATCAACCAAGCCCCAAAGGATCAAGGTGACCCAAAACAGTCCCAAGGTAAGCCAAAACAAGGCTAGAGCATGCAAAGGATGTGGCCAAAAACATGCTAGAAAGGAAAGCACCAACACAGATGCATACAAGGCCTAAAAGGGCAAATGCACTACACCTCTTATAACCGAACATGGCATGACTTAGGCAAATGAAATCAGAGTTATAATACACCAAAACAAGCCCCAAAACCCAATGAGAAGGTCTCCAAAGACCAAATCATGAAAGCACATGCAATGGTCCAAATAAGGAGCATGAAACAACAACTCTCCCAAAGTATAGAATAGGTGATAAATGCAAGTGTGTGGCCACAAAACATGGACTGAAATATGATGACAAGTGATGCCAAATCACTGAAATAGCTCAAATGAAGTATGCTAATGACTCACACACACCGAAACCAACAAGCTAGAATGCAAAGAGGCTATATAAAGCATGGCAAGCATGACCAAATTGACACCAAACAGAACTTAAACATGGCAAAACATGACTAAAAAGCATGCATGCTACCTTTATGAGCGAAGAACACAAGCATATGAGACACAGAGGGGAAAGGGGTGTCCCCTCCCCTATACAAGACCTCAAAAACCACTTCACCACCACTGAAAATCCTCTGGATTTCAGTGGTGAGAAGGCCAATACACAAAAAGTTTCCAAAGCTCAACAAAGAAGGCACAAAAAGAGGCCAAACAAGGCCTAAGAGGGGGAGGACGACCCCCCAACACCGAAATGACCTTAAACAAACATCTTAAGCATGAAAAATACAGAACTTTTATTAGTTATACACTAAGCTCAAAACAGCATGCAAGATAGGCTAAAAAGCTAGTGCAAAAATGGGAAATATAAAGCAATAGTGTTCACCCCGGAAGAACACTTCAAGAACAGCAACTCCAGCCCCCTCCTTCTGATCAAAAACCAACCTCAAAACTCCAAGAACAAACTCTCAACACCTCAATAACCAAGGTATAGTGTAACACTAGGTGCTTTAGTGCAAAAAAAAAGAACAAAAACACACTTTTGAACACTATTCCACACACAAATGTAGAGAGAGAGAGGAAGATATAGAGAGGGAGTGATATATGTGATATATATATCTCTGATTTGCTCAACCCCTCTAAAGAAAGAAGGGAGGGCCCCTCTTTTTATAGAAACAAAAACAAGGGCCTAAGCTTCTTGAAGAAGCTAAGGACAAAGGGGTCAAGCTTCCTCAAGAAGCTAGAACAAAGGTTTCAAGCTTCTTGGAGAAGCTAAGACAAAGGTTCAAGCTTCTTGAGGAAGCTAGAGCAAAGGGTTTCAAGCTTCCCTCAAGAAGCTAGAGCAAAAAGAGTGCAAAGGGTGCAAATCCTCCATACACGTGTATGGGAGGACATGTTTGTGTGCTCCAGCTGGCACAGCTAGCATGCACAATGCCTAAAAAAAGGCAAAAAACGAAAGTCACGGCCAGAAAAATATGGCCAACTGACCAAAACAAACGGGCCCGGCCGACCAAAAAACAATGCCGACCGGCCCATCACCAATGGCCCGGTAGCAACAAAAACAGGGACCGGTGGGCCTCAAGCCAAGGCCGGTGAGGTATGGGGATGACCAAAAAAGTCATTTCTCTGCCCTCAGAAGCAAAAAAACAAACAAATTCTTGGTCCACAACCAAGCACGGAAACAGACAAGTTTAAGAGATCCTGTCGCAAGGCGCGCGGGCCAAGACCTTCGGGGGACTCAAAAACAAAACACGAAGATGGATGATCACCGAGTGTTTCAAAACGGTGGACGTCCAAGTCTTGAGGGGCGGTCAAAAATGGGGTGTCTACAGTTGCCCCCTCTTTGACAGAACTCGAAAGTCATAACAATGACGGGAGTGAATGTCAAAGCCCCGAGGACGACCCATTTTTTGACAAGGCCGAAGACTTAGACAAAGCATACAAGCTACAGATAAAGATATGCGCCCGAGGGCAGGGGGCAAAAATGCAAGGGACATGCACGATGCCGAACATAACTTATGATTATGCAAAGAGAGCTTGTAACGAAGCAAATACATACAATAAAATGCAACAGTTTTAAGCAATACCTGTGCGGTTCGTCTGGTTTGTGCCAGCCTCAAATGAAACCGTACATACAATATCGTGCCTGAAAAAAGAAAGAGAACTCAACGGGTACAATTTTTGTTAGAAACGTGCATAGCAATGCAAGTGAGAAGTGGCGCGACAAACACGGGTGAAGTGTGGCATAACAATGCAAGTGACGTGCGAGACAACGCAGGTGAAAGAGATGCAAGACAATGCAACCTAAGGACGACGCATAACAATGAGGATGAACGCAAAAACAATGCAAGGAGGGCAATGCGCGACAACGCAAGCCGAGTAAGACGCATAACAATGCAGTTTGAAAACAAGCATAACAATACTAGGTAGGCACAAACACATATAAGTAAAGCATACGTGACAACGCATACAATGTGTGAAAGTGTAGATAATTATGAACAACATGTAAGTAAAGTACACGCGACAATGTGTACAATGTGTGAAAATAAGGGAAACTTGAACACATATAAGTAAAGTACACGCGACAACGCATACAATGTGCATAGGAACTTGAAACACATATAAGTAAAAACATAACGCGACAACGCATGCAATGTGTATAGGAACTCGAACACATATAAGTAAAAGCATAACGCGACAACGCATGCAAATGTGTATAGGGAACTTGAGCACATATAAGTAAAGCATAACGCGACAACGCATGCAATGTGTATAGGAACTTGAAACACATATAAGTAAAGCACATGCGACAACACATGCAGTGTATAGGAACTTAAACACATATAAATAAAGCATAATGCGACAACGCATGCAAATGTGTATAAGAACTTGAACACATATAAGTAAAGCACATGCGACAACACATGCAATGTGTATAGGAACTTGAAACACATATAGGTAAAAGCATAACGCGAACAACGCATGCAATGTGTGAAAATAAGGAATAAATAACGTTCAACATAAGTATGGTGAAGGCAATGCTATTCGCGATATTGAGATGCAACCAAAAACAAGACGAGGCATTGTTCAAAGAAAAAATGTTGTAGCGAGTGTGCTTTATTCTAGTGCGCTCGTTCAAACCACTCTTTCGTCCAGGAAGAGGATTTCGGACGGACCCCCTGTACTTGAGATGATTGACGCCGATTCAGACATTTGCTGCTTTTCTTCCTCTTTTCCTTTTTTGTTTTTACTTTTTCTTTTTACTGTTAGTTTTGAGGCACAATGCGCTGCCTCAGGCAGGTTTTTTGTTTTCTCAGAACTATGTACTTGAAAAAGATGATGGGAATGAAAAACAATCTTTTTGTTGAAAAAAGTTTTGTTTTTTTATACATTGCATCGCATTGCATCAAATTACATAATCAATGTAAATAAGATTGAACTTTGTTTTGAAAGCTAAGCACTTGCACCGTAATAATCCGGTAGTGAACGAACGACTAACGACAAAACAACTCGATAAGCAAAAAACGAAGACCCTTAACAAGTTAATCAAGTGTAAAATACAACTTGATAAGCAAAAACAAAAGACGTAAAGAGGACGAAATACAACTCGATAAGCAAAATGTACAACAACTCGATAAGCAAATAGGTGTGACTTCGCAAAATCATCACCCGAGGCACCGGTAATGGAAACCAGTCATAATTGTTTTAGCATACTCAGCAAAACAGGCAGTCCTGACGATAAAAGGGAAGACCATCGGCCAAAAGAGGAAGCCATCGGCCACAAATAAATGGGCCATTGGCCATAATAACAAGCCGATCGGCCAAAAATGGTGGTCGGCCGGCATTATTTTTTGGTCGACCGGCCAAAAAATGGCAAGGGACCACCAGAATGCTGCCATTTGTCTTCCACTCACATCTTATCTTCTACAAACTCCCCCAGCTTCGTGGTTTTCCTTCATTTTCAACACTGGTTTTGCACCAAATGGAAGAGTTTTCTTGCCCAAAAATCTCACAAATTGGATTGCCAACTTGGATGGCTTGGAAAAGCTGAATTTTTCAAGGTTTTTGGCGTAAATGCACTATTCACGCTGGGTCGCACCCCGTTTGCATTTTTTCGTTTTCTCCATGCCGCGGCAAGGTTTTTGGAATCCGGTAACGCATGTCTTTAGTTTTGGCGGGGCAAGAGATATGTCCTACCTTTGAAGAATTTCAAGCTTTGATAGAATCCGAGCGCAACGAAGAAATTTTTGCCCCAGCTCCGCTTCGGCCACGCCCCAAGCCTTAGGGCTAATGTGTGGGGCTGACTATGCACGACGCTCGGTCCTTGATTTTGTGACGGAATGCTGGATATTCCGAGTTTGATGTGTCGGTTTTTTTCGATGCCGGCGACCGTGGTGACCATCATTGGCAAGGTTTTTCGGCGACACGCCCCTTTTGTTTGTGCATGCTATCTCATTTCTTGCTTGCCTCAGGCTCCGGAGGAATCTAGCGTCCGATTGATCGAGGTTGCCCAAGGCTTAAAAAGAGAGCAAAAGCTGCATTGCCATGTCGTTGGCTGAGACATTGATGGGCTTGGATGCTTTTTTATCACCGAGAGACGACCAGATTTGCGGGGGAGTTCCCACTACTGCTGCAGGTAATGTTTTCCCACCCTATCTCACATGTATATTGCTCACATCACTCGGGCCCTCAAGCTCGGTTTTTTCTCATAAAAAACCCTTTCGCACTTTTCTCTCAACATACACCTCTCTATTCTTTAATCTCTCATTTTTTCATCCCTCCCCAGGTGTGGTTTGATGGACAAATTGCAGGTTGTGGGACCTCTTGCCCAGCATACTCAGCACGTGGCTACTTCTTCCGACGTCGCCCTAGTCGATGCCTAGATGAGGGATGGTGGTTTCAACTGGATGTGCAACTTGTCCCGCAGACCGTAATTGCTTGGCGTTGTCCCTTGGCTCAATCTACCAGCAATGAGCGACAGCATGTCCCCCGACAGACTGGGATTCAGTTGATTGGCCTGACACACTGCGTGTTCTACTTTCCTTTCCGGTTCCAACGCCAGTTTCGGCCCACGATTAGACTTGCCCGCCAGAGGAGATAGAGTACCCTGCTGCATTCCCCAGTCCGAGGTGCGCAGCTTGCTCGGTATGCCACAGCATGGAGGGACTAGAGAGCTCTTGGCCCGCGCTCCCATTTTTTAGTTACACTTTGTCTGATGAGTGCATAGATTGGCTCAACGAAGAGGCACAGATTGGGGCCCACTTTGGCGTCAAAAGCTTTGACCCAACTCTGGGGGGGGGGGGGGCGCAGGAACACCTGACTTAGCTATGCCCCAGATTTATTGCTTTAATTAGTACTTTTCAAGTTTTTTTCTTTATGAATGTAACCAAAAGCAACTTCAATTTGTATGCAAGAGTAGGAGGGACTCTGTATTGAAATCAATAAAATTGAAGGTTGTGGGTACTGAAAATTTTCCGCTTTGGTCCAAAAATGGTCTAAGTTTGTAAAAAGATTAATTTGAGCGAAATCAACTTTTTATTAAAACTTTTCAAAACCATTTTCGATATGGATCAGAACTGGACACGCCTGAGATTTGTCACTGAGATGCACAAACCCCGGATCCCAACAACTGGAAAGTTGCCCCTAGTATGAGTAGCACTGCACCGGAGATCACAATCGAACTCTTGAATGCTGAATAGACAAAAGTGACAGAGATGATCAAATGGACAAAGTTGATCGGCGAAGAGTTTATAGCTGAAACTTCAAGATGAAGTTGCCTACGTATCCCAAAGATGGGAATCAAGCCTTACGTAGTTCAAGCTAAGGTTTCACTCAAGTATTTTTCACTCTCCTTTTACGCTCTAACTTTTTGCCAAGGCCGCCCTTTTGCGGGTTTTCAACCTTGCGAGCTCAGTTTTTTATAACTTCAAAAATTTTTCATGCTCTAACTTTTGCCTAGGTCGCCCTTTTCGGGTTTTTCAGCCTAGTGAGCCACTCAAGGGTAAATATTTTCTTCAACTTGTCCATATTGATCGGCTGTGAGAACTCTAGGCTATCTAGGTCCATCAGAACGACAGCTCCACCTGATCAGATAGACTTAATGATGTAAGGACCAGTCCAATTGGGTCTGAACTTGCCCCCTAGGGTCGTGGATGGGAGCTCGGTTGTCTTTGAGCACCAAATCTCCTTCTTTTAAATTCCTGGACTTAACTTTTCTTGTTGAAAAGCCCCTGGCAATTCTGCGCTGATAACCTTGAAACATGGTACAGTGCTTTCAGTCTTCTTTCATCAAAAAAAGCATGAGTTCTTCAAATCTGCTCTGTTGTCAATCTGCTTCGGCTATCTGACACTCAGCCAGTACTCTCAAAGATGGAAACTTCAATCTCGATAGGTAGAACGGCCTCCATCCCATAAAACCAGTGAATACGGAGTCGTCCCAATAGAAGTTATAATTGAAGTCCGGTAGCCCCATAGAGCAAATGGCAAACTTATCTGGCCAGTCCCGATAGGTTTTCCACCATCTTCTGCAAAAATGTGTTTGATGTTTCTTGTTGGCGGCCTCAACTGCTCTATTGGTCTGTGGCCAATATGTGGACGACTTATGAAAAAGCCACATTGTATTTTTTCCAACAAATCAATCACTTCCTTCTTGAAGTGGGAAACCGTTATCTAAAATGATTTCATTCGAGACTCCGTAGCGACAAATGATGTTTGTTTCTGATGAACTTCACAACATGTGAAGCTTTCAACACCTCATAAGATTGGGCCCTCAACCCATTTTGTGAAATAGTCTATCCGCGACCAGAATGAACTCATGCCTATTAGACCCCTTCGGAATGACAGCCCCGATCACATTAATTCCCCAAACTAAAAAACGGCCATGGCGAAGTCATATTGTACAGCTTCGACGGCGGGGATGTTCATGCGGTTTTGCATGGATCTAACATTTGTGGCATCGCCGAACAAAGCCGATACAATCCTCCTCCATGGTGGACCAGTAGTAAACCCTGTCCTGAGGATTTTCCGAGCTAACATTACCCCGTTCACATGCGCTCCACATTCTCCTCCATGGATGGCCTCCATCAGGCTCTTTGATTCTTCGGCATCAACGCACAACTTATGCATTCCCATATGACCTTTCTTATACAGTTTTCCTCCGCAGATCATGAACTGAGCAGCCATTCTTTTGATTGCCCTCTTATCCTTGGCATTTGCCCCTGGTGGATACGCTTCTTTCTCCAAGAAGTTCCAGACATCGTAATACCAGGGGTTCTTATCTTGAACCTTTTCTATAGCAGCAATTGACTCGTAAGCCGGCACAAACTTCTGGTAATAATGATCGGACGCATTCGGACTCCAAAAGGGATGTCTATCATGGAAGATAGAGCTGCTAGTGTATCTGCGAACCTGTTGTTCTCTCTTAATAGATGAGCAAAGTTTAGTTTCTCGAACCGAGGAATTAACGAGTCCAAGGTCTGGTGATACATTATCATATTTTCTTCTCTGACTTTCCAATCTCCTTTCACTTGAGATACAACAAGGTTCGAGTCCCCAATGACGTCTAACCGTTTTGCTCCTAGTTCTAGGGCTGCTTCTAAACCGGCAATGCATGCTTCATATTCTGCTTCGTTGTTCGAGACTTTGAATCGGAGTTTAAACGCTAGAGGGATACGGGACTTGTCGGGCGCTATTAGCATCACCCCTACCCCGTACCCGTACTGGTTTGACGTTCCGTCAAAGTACATCGTCCAAAACTCGTCGTCGATATGCAAAATGGCCTCATCTAGGAATAAGTACTCAACTGGTTCACCTCATTCCACTGGATGATCGGTTAAGAATTCTGCTACCGCTCTTCCCTTGACTGACTTGCGCGTCACATATTTTAGATCAAATTCGGAAAGCAACAGCAACCAACGAGCTAGCCTACCCATAAGTGCCGGTTTCTTGAAGAGATATTTGATGGGATCTAATCTTGAAACCAACATTACAGAGTAAGCTAACAGGTAGTGCCGCAGCTTCCTGGTAGCCCATACCAACGCTAAGCAAGCCTTTTCCAACGGTGTGTAGCGGGTTTCATACTCCAGCATCTTCTTGCTCAGATAGTAGATAACCCTCTCCACCTTATCCTCTGATTCCTGCGTAAGCATGCAGCCCATCATAGTTTCAATCACTGAAAGATACAAAATCAACGGTTTTTCCGACTCAGGCGGTGACAACATGACTGGTTTCTGTAAGTATTCCTTGATCTGTTCAAAAGCAGCTTGGCATCGGCCATCCCATTGGAATTTCTTTCCTTTCTTTAGGAGACCAAAAAGTGGTTCACAAGTCAAGGTTAATTTTAAGATAAACCGTCTTATGAATTGCACTTTACCCAGAAAGCCTCTCACCTCCTTTTCAGTCCTTGGTGGTGGCATTTCTAAGATGACCTTGATTTTGGAAGGTTCGACTTCGATATCTCTTTGTGTAATCAGAAACCCCAGCATTTTCCCTGCTGTAACACCAAACGTGCACTTCTGAGGATTCAGCCGCAACCGAAATTCTCTGATCCTTTGGAAGAACTTTTGCAAGGCGGTGTAGTGGCCCTCTCTATCTTTGGACTTGACAATCATGTCGTCCACATACATCTCAACCTCTTTGTGGATCATGTCATGTAATATCGTGGTCGCGGCCCGTTGATATGTAGCTCCAGCATTCTTCAACCCAAATGGCATCACCCTGTAACAGTAAGTCCCCCACGGGGTAGTGAAAGCAGTCTTCTCCCGGTCTTCGGGTGCCATCACAATCTGATTATAGCCTGAGAATCCATCCATGAACGAAAGCAAAGCATGCCCCACTGTGAAGTCCACTAACTCATCAATATGCGGCAAGGGAAAGTCGTCCTTCGGACTAGCTCTGTTCAAATCCCTGAAATCCATACATACCCGGATCCTACCATCCTTCTTCGGCACCGGAACAATGTTAGCCAACCAAGTTGGGTATTCGGATACCAGCGGGAACCCTGCGTCAATTTTCTTGGTGACCTCTTCTTTAATCTTGAGGGCCCAGTCCGGGCGGATCCTTCTGAGTTTCTATTTAACGAGTCGGGCCTCGGGGTCAAGAGGGATCCGGTGCTGTACAATCTCAGAATCGATCCCAGGCATGTCTTTGTAGGACCACGCGAAAACATCTTTGAAATCTTTTAATAAAGCGACTAAGCGCTCGCGTTCCTCCGAAGACAACGTGGACCCGATCTGGACCAGCCGCGGGTCCTCCTCAGTACCAACATTAACAGTAGTGATTTCATCAACTAAAGGTTTAACAAATCTTTCCTGCTCTTGATCAATTAAGCGTTGCAAAACCGGAGGAATTTCTTCCTCGTCGTTTTCATCAAAATTTTAAAAGTCCTGATTAATACAGTAAATCAAGGGCACAGAAAAATACTCAGAAACCACATCCATTCCATTCTCATCAAGCATTTCCAAATTGTCACGCCCCAAACCCGCCCCTAGAAGTTTGGTGACGAGACCGGCCAGTAATCCGTGGATTACCACAGGCCTTTCTAAACATAACATAAATAAAAAGGGCTCGCGGAAGCACATGCATAAACTATAGTCCAAGAGCTGTGCATTTATATGAACAAGTATATATATACATGCCAAAATGAGTTAATTACATAACATGATCCATAACACACATAATTACATGCCACAAAACAAAAGACAAAACTCTCCCTCACGGCCTTCCAGGCCTAGCCCCAGCTCAGAGGCATACCAAAACTCCAGGTTAGGCTTCAAAACGGCGGCTCGGCTCGAGACTCCGCCTAGGCTTGGCTACCTGAATGCTCACCTATAATACATAAATACACGTAATGAGCTAAAGCTCAGCAAGTAACATTTAAGTAAAAGGGTTAGTGAACGAATTCCGACATTTCATATATACAGTCATAAACAGTCAACATTCATAATGGCATAATCCACAGAACCTTCATAACCTTTCATAACTATTCATAACAGTCTAACATTTAACAGTCTAGTCTACGAGATCTCGTGACTGGCCATGAGCCTTCATCTTCATGCCCTGACCCATGACTGATCAGGTCGTGGGCCCGCATGTTCATGTCGCACTCACGCCTTCGCTATCTATGGATGCCATACTAGATTTGCAAATAGGCCATTCGTTCACAGAAAACATTCTCATTTCAAAAACATACATACATATCACTTTTGAACATACTGTCATACGAACATATCATTTACAGAAATGTTACTTACAGCGAGTTTCCAATACCGATTGCACGGTCTTCGAGGTTTGTCCTGCAATTAACATTATAAACATTCCTTAACATTTATCATCATTATACATTAAATCAATCATACCTTTCTTTCTTTCCTTTACTTTTATTCATGTCATTTCATTCATTCTTTACTTCATTTCATGCTCATTTTATGCTCATGAGATGCTAAATGATGTAATTAACATGTTAAAATCATAAAGAACAACTTTCCAAAATTTCCTGAAAAAAATGCCTTCCCGCTCGAGCGCCCCTATGCCCGCTCGAGCGGACAGTTCAATTTGCCAAAAACTTCTGGAGAGCTGATTTCTGCGCTCGAGCGGCTTTCCATCCGCTCGAGCGGACAGTGCAAACGTCCGAAAATCTGGAACTTCTTCCTTCTTTCAAATTCCAATCCCTTCTTTACAACATCAATTCCCAAAACTTGAAATACATAACCCAAAATACTTGGAACTCATTCTATATCAACATCAATACTTTAATTCAAAAACTATATGGATCATTAGCAAGATCAAATCCATAAATTGAGATGAAAGTCTATAAACAAACATATCAAAGCTTCATTTTTAAACATCCATGGAGGTCACCCTCAAAACATGCAAAAGAACATGAATCATAACCATATACTCAAATTCACCATAACCTCTTCTTCCTTTCATTTACTTGCTAGGAGATCATGAAGAGTTCAACCTTAATTCAAGAAATTAGGAGAAAACCCTTACCTTGATGACTTAGTTTGGGAAGCTTTAAGCTCAAATCCCTTCTTTCCCCTTCCTCTCTCTCTTTCTTCTCTTCCACGATTTTCTTCTCTCTCTCCCTCTAGATATTTCTTCTCTTTTGATTTGGTCAAATGAATTAAAAGCAAGGCATCCTTATCTATTAAATAATCCACTTCCCCAAAACCTCAAGCCAAACAAGGCCCTTACTCTTATCTATATATCTCACATTAATCTATTTGAGTCAAAAACATGTGCCAAACAGAACTTAGCGAATCAAATAAATTTCAGTCTTCAATTTATTTCATCGAATGGTTCTAAAAATTCCCGGTATCGCATAGACATATTTAATTCCATTTTCTGAACCCATCACAGTCTTCGATTTCAGTCCCGAAGTCATGGTCTCAACAGATAATTTTCTAAATCAACAGATATTCTTCAATTAAATCACATAATCACATAATTAATTACCGATAATTACGTCATATAGTTCCGGGTCATTACACTCTCCCCAACTTAAAAAGTTTGGTCCTCCAAACTTAACTCCGGTTCAATTCAAGCTTAGATGTAACCATTCCTTTAACAACTACTAGCAAAGGTAATAGCATAGGTCAATTCGTTCCGTCATAGTCATATATTCTATGTTTCCAGCGCATAGGTCATATGGTTAATGTCAAAATAGATAACAGAAGTCATACCTGTCTTTGCCTTTCCAGTGTTCTGTGTCTTGTCTGCTACTAAAGTAAAAACTCTGGCTTGCCTTAACGTGTTCCCTTCAGGTGTAGCTGTCGTCGTTGTCATTGGTGTCATTGTTGAATTACTTCCACTGGTAAGGGGTCTTTCATTCTTTGGATAACCTTGTGGGCAAGTTCTGGCCATATGTCCTTTCTGTCCACATTTGTAACAAGTCCCTGTTCCAAGGCGACAAATGCCCCAGTGCCGCTTCCCACATTCTCTACAAGTTGGTTTACCTGCACCACTAGTCCATTTTGTTGTATTATCCCCAATATTTGAATTCAGATTTTCATTCACGGAGGCCACTGAATCACTGACAGTTTCCACTTTTTGTTTCTTAAGTCTCTTACTTTCTACTTCAATCATTGGTGTTGCTTTGGCCATTTTCAAACTAGCAATATTTGTTTCTGACATTAGGGCCCTGTCAAGTACATCAATGTATTTGTCTAATTTTAACACATTCACCCGATCCAACACTTCAACATGTAGGCCTCCCTCAAACTTCCTCGCCTTCTTGTATTCTGTATCAACCATGTGAGGAGCATACCGAGCCAATTCAGTAAATTTACTCTCATATTCTGCTACTGACATAGCACCCTGCTTCAGCTGTTCAAATTCCGAAATTTTCCTATCTCGCATGCACTGTGGGAAGTATTTTTCATAGAACATCTCTTTGAATCGGTCCCAAGTCAAATCTCTATTCACATCTCGAACTAGCATCCACCATCTTCGAGCTTCTTCTTTCAAAGTGAATGTTGCCAGTAAAACTTTATAGGCATCTGTACACGGGAACACCTCAAAAATTTTCTCTGTCTCAAGCACCCATGCCTCTGCCTTTAACGGTTCAATTCCTCCTTCAAATTCTGGTGGTTTCAATTTCTTATACTTCTGAGTAAGGGTGATAATGTCATCATTGGTGATCGGTTCCATTTGTGCAGGTGGTAGAGGAGGAGGTGGAAAAGGTTGTCTCGGTGGTGGTTGTTGGCCTTGCTCTAATTGTTGTCGAACCAACCCGGTTAAAACCTCTACCATTCGTTCCAATCGATTCATTCTGCCATCAGAAGATTCTGTTTCATCTACATTTCTGGCATTTGCATCTTCCATTGGTCTCTAGAACCCATATCAAATACAACATTTCATGTTTAACATCATCATTCCTCTGTTGCCTCATCAGTTCTCGTTTCCATAACACACTCACACATGCATATGTTATGCCATGCCCTATTTCTTTTCTAATGCACCTAACAGCTCTTATGGACACGTGTGTGAGGAATTAACTCGTGCGCTCTGATACCACTCTGTCACGCCCCAAACCCGCCCTTAGAAGTTTGGTGACAAGACCGGCCAGTAATCCATGGATTACCACAGGCCTTTCTAAACATAACATAAATAAAAAGGGCTCGCGGAAGCACATGCATAAACTATAGTCCAAGAGCTGTGCATTTATATGAACAAGTATATATATACATGCCAAAATGAGTTAATTACATAACATGATCCATAACACACATAATTACATGCCACAAAACAAAAGACAAAACTCTCCCTCACGGCCTTCCAGGCCTAGCCCCAGCTCAGAGGCATACCAAAACTCCAGGTTAGGCTTCAAAACGGCGGCTCGGCTCGAGACTCCGCCTAGGCTTGGCTACCTGAATGCTCACCTATAATACATAAATACACGTAATGAGCTAAAGCTCAGCAAGTAACATTTAAGTAAAAGGGTTAGTGAACGAATTCCGACATTTCATATATACAGTCATAAACAGTCAACATTCATAATGGCATAATCCACAGAACCTTCATAACCTTTCATAACTATTCATAACAGTCTAACATTTAACAGTCTAGTCTACGAGATCTCGTGACTGGCCATGAGCCTTCATCTTCATGCCCTGACCCATGACTGATCAGGTCGTGGGCCCGCATGTTCATGTCGCACTCACGCCTTCGCTATCTATGGATGCCATACTAGATTTGCAAATAGGCCATTCGTTCACAGAAAACATTCTCATTTCAAAAACATACATACATATCACTTTTGAACATACTGTCATACGAACATATCATTTACAGAAATGTTACTTACAGCGAGTTTCCAATACCGATTGCACGGTCTTCGAGGTTTGTCCTGCAATTAACATTATAAACATTCCTTAACATTTATCATCATTATACATTAAATCAATCATACCTTTCTTTCTTTCCTTTACTTTTATTCATGTCATTTCATTCATTCTTTACTTCATTTCATGCTCATTTTATGCTCATGAGATGCTAAATGATGTAATTAACATGTTAAAATCATAAAGAACAACTTTCCAAAATTTCCTGAAAAAAATGCCTTCCCGCTCGAGCGCCCCTATGCCCGCTCGAGCGGACAGTTCAATTTGCCAAAAACTTCTGGAGAGCTGATTTCTGCGCTCGAGCGGCTTCCCATCCGCTCGAGCGGACAGTGCAAACGTCCGAAAATCTGGAACTTCTTCCTTCTTTCAAATTCCAATCCCTTCTTTACAACATCAATTCCCAAAACTTGAAATACATAACCCAAAATACTTGGAACTCATTCTATATCAACATCAATACTTTAATTCAAAAACTATATGGATCATTAGCAAGATCAAATCCATAAATTGAGATGAAAGTCTATAAACAAACATATCAAAGCTTCATTTTTAAACATCCATGGAGGTCACCCTCAAAACATGCAAAAGAACATGAATCATAACCATATACTCAAATTCACCATAACCTCTTCTTCCTTTCATTTACTTGCTAGGAGATCATGAAGAGTTCAACCTTAATTCAAGAAATTAGGAGAAAACCCTTACCTTGATGACTTAGTTTGGGAAGCTTTAAGCTCAAATCCCTTCTTTCCCCTTCCTCTCTCTCTTTCTTCTCTTCCACGATTTTCTTCTCTCTCTCCCTCTAGATATTTCTTCTCTTTTGATTTGGTCAAATGAATTAAAAGCAAGGCATCCTTATCTATTAAATAATCCACTTCCCCAAAACCTCAAGCCAAACAAGGCCCTTACTCTTATCTATATATCTCACATTAATCTATTTGAGTCAAAAACATGTGCCAAACAGAACTTAGCGAATCAAATAAATTTCAGTCTTCAATTTATTTCATCGAATGGTTCTAAAAATTCCCGGTATCGCATAGACATATTTAATTCCATTTTCTGAACCCATCACAGTCTTCGATTTCAGTCCCGAAGTCATGGTCTCAACAGATAATTTTCTAAATCAACAGATATTCTTCAATTAAATCACATAATCACATAATTAATTACCGATAATTACGTCATATAGTTCCGGGTCATTACACAAATCGTCCGATTCTTCTGTTACAACAGACTCAAAAGAGAAAGAAAAAGACGACCCAGACAGGACTGTGGTATCCGGGTTATCACCCCCAGGATTACCGGACTCAGACTCAATCGAGCTGGAACCTGATTCCGACTCAACAGAATCGGAGGAATCAGATTCCGGCTCACTACCTGACCTGGTGCTGCTTGACAAAAATCCCTCCTCGTACTGCCAGATGAGGGAGGGTGCGATGGATGCATCCAAAATGTTTGACGGTCGGCCCGCAGCCGTTTCATTCCCGATCATGGACACCGAGAAGTTATCCCCCAAGCACTTCTGTACAATCGGATGATCTGAAAGTAGACAAGCCAGTGCTACCCCCATTTCAATTTCAGCGCTCTCGGAATCCACATTTTTACACTGCTCATCCTCAGCTGATGGGTCTGTCTGCTCCTTGGCAACATCATCCCCGGATAACTGCAAGTTGAAGAAGATCTCAAAACCTGGCACGCGCTTCCTCTCCGCGTTCAACCATGGCTCTGGGAAGCCGCAGCATGGAAAGTCCTCTCCCTCCTGGACAAAATGTCCATTTAGGGTACCCTGGACGGGTCGGTGCATCAACTCAAAAGGCTTCCCCGCCCGCTTTGCTCTGGCTCTCCCAGCCATTTCCTTTCCTTTCCTAACCCAGTCCTCTTTGGTGGGGCAGGTAACCCAAACTAAAGGTATGCAGGTTGTGCGGCATTTTGGCCGATGCTGCAAGGCCCTTCCGGCCACTCTTCCCCAATCCCATCCCGGGGATGTGTTCAAGCTTATTCATGAGATATATTAATTGTGCGCTGACATACACCCCTTCATCAACAGCCAAGATGTTTCACACGACTCAAGCCTCAGCCAGAGTAAACCCCGATAAGAACACATCCTCTGTGCCGTGCTCGATTTCCAAGACTGGTGTAGACACTTCTGGCGACGGATGGATGGATGAATTCCCAAAAACAATAGCTACCCCCTTCCCATGAGGATATTTCAACATCTGGTGTAAGGTGGAAGAGACTGCCTTTACCTGGTGCAACCACGGTCGCCCCAAAAGTAGGTTAAAGGTTGCGGGAACGTCCAGGACATGAAAGTCAATCTCGTGTTGTCCTGGACCAACCTGGGTCTAAATTTTGACAGTCCCCATCACCTCCCTGCTTGTGTAATCATATGCCCTTATCACCTGGGCTGTGGGCACGAAGTCCGCGGGCTTCAACCCGATTGCATATGCCATCCTTGACGGGCATACATTAATAGCGAATCCCGTGTCGATAAGAACTACCGGTATCCATTTGCTTCTACATTTCACAGAGATGTAGAGCGATTTGTTATGATTCGCGCCCTCAGGCGGCAGTTCTTTGTCAGAAAAGGTCAACGTCGGGGAACCTCCTCCCGGAAAGACCAATCCCACCAGCTGTTCAAGCGTGGTGTCTATCGAGAGTTTGGCCTTGTCCATAGCTGATAGAACAGCCTGTCTATGCACACATGAAGCCATAAGCAGTCCCCAGATGGAGATGTCTGCTTGTATCTTTTTCAACTGTTTCAGCACGGCCTCTTCTTCAAGTAGCTTCTCTTTCTATCTCTTCGACTCCCTGTCCTTCCCGGACGCTTCTGGCTGATCTAGGTGTGGGGGCTTGAAATACCGCCCGCTCCTAGTCATATGATTAACTTCACCAACGTACCAAGTATCGTCCGGCTGGTTACTCTCCTAATCCTCATCCGTGTGGGCAAGACATAGATCATCGTCCTCCCACCACATTCCATCGGCAGCCGATAGACACCTGTCTGGCTCCGTTACTACTGTCCCTGTACTCACGGTACCTTCTGTCCATGTGCTCGCAGCATCCTCTGTCCTCGTGCACACGGCACTTTCAATCCCCGCGGAGGCCTTGGCTTTTCTGGCTCTCTCAGAGTCTTCGATTCCCTCTTGTTCGAACTGTGCCAGTACAGTTTGCTGTTCATCATTCCCTGTATTCAAAATGCCCAAATCCCGAGTGAAATTCTTGGCACCGGCGCTCTCCGGCGATGCCTTCTGATCCCCGGCCCTTCTGGCCACAATTGATGTTCTTGCCCCTGACGGGCCCTGTTCCAGTTGAGTTTCTTCAACAATGTCTGGTTGGTCATCAAGCCAGCCGGCAACTTCTGCTGATTCCTCAAAATCAAACCAGTTGACTGTGCTGTCCCCCAAGTCTTGTTCGTTGAAAAACTGGAGTTTAGCAAAGTCCCCTTCCAGAGTTGCTAAGTCATCCTGCCTCTGATCAAGTTCGTCCTCCCGCAACACATAAATTTCTGCCACCGCCGGTAATTCCACATTTGGCCTAATCTGACTCGCTAATGCAATGTAGCCACTTGGATTGTACACCCCCTCAACAAAGCTCACAACTTCCTCAGACTCTGACTCAACAATCCCATTCTCCTCCGAAGTCATCCCTGTTCCATCTTCGATGGTCACCACCATTAGTTCAGGTTGGGCTCGAGAGATGTCCAACATGCACAAGTCAGTGCTGTCGGGAAGGAACACCTCTGGCTTGGGTAGGTGAGAAGAAGTGATATAGATGCTAGGATCGTAAGACACGACCCCAGTCTAGATAAAGTTGATGCGTTTGGGAGGTGGAGCTTGGTTGTGTGGTGGGAGAGGGTTGGTTGTGACATTGGGTTTCTCTGGAGGCACAATCACCCTATTATTAATGAGATCTTGAATCTCATGACGTAATTGGAAGCATTGATCGGTGTCATGACCGTGCTGTTGGTGGAAAGTGCAGTACTTGGTTGGATTATGGGAGGGGGGGAGTTTTTCTGGTAACGGCCGCGGCTCTAGGGGCTTTAAATGCCCTTTCCTAATCAAAACTCCTAAAGCCTTAGACAAGGACATATATAGTGGAGTGAAAGTTCTTTGGTTTTTTGGCGGGTATTGTAGACACCCCATTTTTGACCGACCTTAAGACTCAGACGTCGCCGATTGAGCGCTCGGTGATGTTGCATACTGTGCTCGTTCGGAAGTCTCAGAGTCGCGGCCGTGCGCCCTGCCTCCAGACTCCCGAACCCTCTTCTGTGCCTTGTCTCGGTTTGCGAACCAGACTCGGTTTTCTCTGTTTTCTTTCCTGAGGGAAGGGAGTGGTCCCGTAGACTATCTCCTGGTGGCCGTGAGCTACTTTTTGTGGCCGTAGGCCATTTTGCCCATTTCGGAGCCCGGTTCCCGGTTTTCGGAGCCGTTAGGCCGTGTGCCTCGGTTCGGGACCGCCCCAACCATCTCCGATTTCTCCGATTTTTGGCATGCATCTCATTTACTCCCATTTAAGGGACACTGGGGGCTCAGAAACCCACTTCGCAGCCGAACACCACTTCCGGTGCCCGGCAGCCCATTTTCGGGATCCCGAACCACGCGGTTTTGGCCCCGAGCATTCATTTTGCATCGATGTCTGTTCATTTTTGGCAAACACCTCTGTTTGGTCCTTCCGAGGGACACTGGGGGCTCAGAAACCCACTTCGCAGCCGAACACCACTTCCGGTGCCCGGCAGCCCATTTTCGGGATCCCGAACCACGCGGTTTTGGCCCTGAGCATTCATTTTGCATCGATGTCTGTTCATTTTTGGCAGACCCCTCTGTTTGGTCCTTCCGAGGGACACTGGGGTCTCTGATACCCACTTCGTGGCCGAACACCACTTCCGGTGCCCGGCAGCCCATTTTCGGGACCCCAAACTGCGCGGTTTTGGTCCCGAGCATTCATTTCGCATCCGTTTTCTCCGGTTTTTGGCAGACACCTCTGTTTGGTCCTTCCGAGGGACACTGGGGTCTCTGATACCCACTTCGTGGCCGAACACCACTTCCGGTGCCCGGCAGCCCATTTTCGGGACCCCAAACTGCGCGGTTTTGGTCCCGAGCATTCATTTCGCATCCGTTTTCTCCGGTTTTTGGCAGAGACCTCTATTTTAGCATTCTGAGGAACACTGGGGTCTCAAAAACCCACTTCGCAGCCGAACACCACTTCCGGTGCCCGGCAGCCCATTTTCGGGACCCCGCGCGGTTTTGGTCCCCGAGCTTTCGTTTTGCATTAGTTTTTGTTCAATTTTGGCAGGTACCCCTGTTTCATCATTCCGAGGAACACTGCAGTCTCAGATGCCCACTTCGTGGCCGAACAAAATCTTTTTTTTTCTTGCCCTCAAAATATCTAGATATTTTGCCCTCAAAATATCTAGATATTTGTGGAGAGATATTTTGACCCTTTTCGCCATAAAAACCAACGGCACCAGCTGGTAGAAGGGTTACAAAAATTTGCTCTCAAGACTTCCTCTCCCAAATCTTCCATTTCCATAGCTAAAAACCTCAAAAAAACTTCCAAGTCTTGCATTATTTCTTCACCAACACCAAGCCTCACCATCTCCACTACCATTCCAGCAGCAAGGAAGGTTTTTTCAGAGGTCAAGAAGCTACAAATTCAAGTCAAGAAGCAAAGAAAGAAAGGTCTTCAAGGGTAAGTCTCCAAATCCATCTTTTTGAGCATTTTCTTGATTCATTTTTCTACTCTAATTTCTTGAGAATTTGGGCTCCGACCCCTACTGATTTTGTGCTCATTTTGAGCCCCTCTACAACATTGTAGAAGGTCTCAACCATGTTTGGTGTTTGTATATACTAGTTGCTTCAATATTCATCAAGTATGTCCCATTTTTGCATGCTATTTTTGACCTATTTTCCTTTGTTTTTGGGGCTCCGACCCCCACTTTTTTTGGGCCTATTTTGAGCCCCTCTACAACATTGTAGAAGGGCTCAACCTCATTTGGCCATTGTATATACCACCTCCCTTTGAAATGCTCTTTTGGCCCTAAATCTTGCATGTTTTGTAGCCATTTGTGCTTTCGGTTTTAGCTCTTGGTCAGAGCTAAGAGGGGTCTTATTTTGACCCCCTTTACATGTTTCATAAAGAAAGTTTAGTCATTTGGTGTATAGATTTGCATGTCTCATGATATAGCCTATTTGAGCCTATTTTGCATGGATTTTATAGCATGTTTGTATTCTGATTTTGAGGATGTCATCTTCTATAATTGTGCATATTTTTGTTCTATCTTCAATGTTGTAGAACTGAGTTTTTGGGTTTGAGCATTGTACATACCACTTGTTTTGTAATTCCCCTATTTTACCGTATTTTTGCAAGCTTTTGTTTCCATACTTGTGAGCATTATTTGGCCTTGCTTTGTGCTGATAAAATGCTATTTTAGGGGCTGCCTTGCCACTGTTTTGCATGCCATGTCCATATTCTGTATGTTTAATAGGGCTGTAGGCCATTTCGGGTGCATTTCATCGCATTTTGGGCATCGATTGCAATTTTATCATAATTTGGGGGCTGTTTTTGCAATATTTTAGTTGCTGAAATTTTCATCTTTCATATGCTATATGTTGCATTTCATTTGCATGTCATTTTCATGCCTTCGGGCCATGCCTCGGTTTGCGTGCCCGTGTGCACGCATTTCGAGGCACTTCATTTTCATCTTACGGCAGCCTATGTGAGTGAGCTGAGGCTCTCCCATGTTGGTATAAGCCCATCGTCGCATTCCGTATGCCTTTTCATTGCATTTTATCATCGCCTCGGTTTGCGTGCCCGTGTGCACGCACTTCGAGGCACTTCGGTTTTATCCGATTTGCATTTTAGCATCTTCGCCTCGGTATGCATGCCCGTGTGCACGCATTTCGAGGCACTTCAGTTTTATCCGGTTTGCATTTCATCATCGCCTCGGTATGCGTGTCCGTGTGCACGCATTTCGAGGCACTTCGGTTTTATCCGATTCGCATTTCGAGGCACTTCGGTTTTATCCGATTTGCACTTCGTGTTATCGCCTCGGTTTGCGTGCCCGTGTGCACGCATTTCGAGGCACTCTGTTTTATCCGATTGGCATTGCGTATGCCTCCGCCTCGGTTTGCGTGCCTGTGTGCACGCATTTCGAGGCACTCTGTTTTATCCCCTTGGCATTGCGTATGCCTCCGCTTCGGTTTGCGTGCCCGTGTGCACGCATTTCGAGACATTCTATTTTATCCGATTGGCATTGCGTATGCCTCCGCCTCGGTTTGCGTGCCCGTGTGCACGCATTTTGAGACATTCTGTTTTATCCGATTGGCATTGCGTATGCCTCTGCCTCGGTTTGCGTGCCCGCGTGCACGCATTTCGAGGCACTCTGTTTTATCTGATTTGCATTTCATCATTGCCTCGGTTTGCGTGCCAGTGGGCACGCATTTCGAGGCACCTCATTTTTATCATTCCGGCAGCCTATGTGAGTGTGGTTGAGGCCCTCTCATGTTGACGTAAGCCCAATTTGCATTTTCATGCTTGTATGCCATTGCCTCGGTTTGTGTGCCCGTGTGCACGCATTTCGAGACACTTTGTTTTTACCCGATGGCAGCCTATGTGAGTGCGGCTGAGGCTCTCTCATGTTGGCGTAAGCCCATCACTGCATTCCGTATGCCATTTTATGCATTCCTCGGTTTGCGTGTCCGCGGGCACGCATTTCGAGGCAACTTTGTTTTTATCCGACGGCCTCCTATGTGAGTGAGCTGAGGCTCTCCCATGTTGGTGTAAGCCCATCGTTGCATTCCGTATGCCATTTCGTCTCATTTTATCATTGCCTCGGTTTGCGTGTCCGCGGGCACGCACTTCGAGGCACCTCTGTTTTATTCCGGCATCCTATGTGAGTGTGGCTGAGGCCCCTTTCATGTTGGTATAAGCCCATCATTACATTTCGCATGTCATTCTGGCATCCTATGTGAGTGTGGCTGAGGCCCCTTTCATGTTGGTATAAGCCCATCATTGCATTTCGTGCCTTTATGTCATCGCCTCGGTTTGCGTGCCAGTGGGCACGCATTTCGAGGCATCTCATTTTCATAGCATCGCGCATGCTAGGATTGTATGTTAGTTGCATTTCATGCATATCATGCATATTGCACGGGAAACGAGGCGCGTTCCGTACTCCGCATACCGGAACATGTCTCAATTCCCCAGTCACCGACACTCCGGATTACCCATGATGGAGTTAGGTTTTCATTGTAGCATTCATGTGCATTCATCCTATATTGAGTTGTGCAATTCGGTTCCTCGGCCATCATGCATTGATATGCGTGATTGGTGGCACGAGGATCGAGACATGCATATATTTGTGAAATACACTGCTGTGCCCTTTTCCTGCTCTCTGTTGCAGCAAAATTCAGAATCGGCAACTTTTCGGAATCCGGCGCGCATTTCAAGAAATACTGCAAACAGAGGCTAATCAGGGCATCCCAGTGGATTTCCGCGCCAGGCAGCCCAACAGGTGGCATCTATTCATCAGAAGCAAGGCAGCCCCCTGGCTTGTACGCCAGTTTACAGCTTTCTTAGTTAATTTGTCAATTAATTAGAAATTTGTATATTTCGGACTGTATATTCTTTTATTCGGACTGTATTATTTATTCGGACCCTCTGCGCGAGGGCATAATTGTAATAAGGGTGGGTGAGTGTGATGTATGTCTTCCAACCCCCATTTCTTTCTCCCTTTTATTTACCCGCTTTGGATGGTTAGATATAGGGCATATTTCAATTAGCATAACAGTATGACAGCATGTTTGCATCATTCATCTGTTTTGCATGCACCGGGCTCGGCGCATCATACAAACTGTATCTGTATTTCAATTCCAAATTGAATACGTGTTAGTTGTAGCATTTCATATGCCATCTTTAGAATAGCCGAGCCTGCTCTAGTTCGCATTTTTGCATGTGTTGCATTAGGCATTCTGTATATTCTAGGATCATGCATGATTTCTAACAAGCTTTTGTTTTGGCTTGGAGTACTAGGTAAGTTTTATGTTTTAGCATCCTTGCATGCGTGTGAGTGTTGCCATGATAGCATGCTTACCATGAGGCTATGTGCTTATGTGATATAACTGCCTTGAATGCCTGTGGGTGGAGGTTGAGTTATCTGAATTGGGACAATTCATTGACTGTTTGTTTTAAGCCCACTAGATAGTGGCAAAATCTCTGTTTTTCTAAGCCCACCCGAGGGTGGCAAATCCGCATTTTAGCCTACTTGCGAGTAGCACCATCAAACCATTTTCAAACAAACAAACATGAAATGTTTTGTTCCAATTCAGGCGATTCGGTCTATACTTGTTTGCTGCGCGCATCACATAGTAACCTAGGCTAATAACCGGAATAAGAACTCACAATGTTTTCAAAAACAGATATCATGGTTAGTAGAGGCCGGTCTTTGACCGGGCGAGCGGGGGTGCTCACGATGTGACCTTCCCCAATCGTACCCAAGTTCCCGAGCCAACTTTGGTGATGACGGACACGTGGCCTTTTGGCACCGAGTCAGGGTTTCCTAAATTTCCCATTTTAAAATATTTAGGTGGCGACTCTGTTATCTGGCAAAGCAGTCCATGTTTGGCACTTCTTTCAAAAAATCAGTTTTCTCAAAACGATTTGCCGGATTTGGACTCTTTGGTTCAAGATTGAGAACCGCAACATAAAATCGAGTCCGAACTGTAGCGAGGTCCCCCGCGGGCGTTGTTACAGGTATCTGGCTGTTTGCGAACTACTACCGGACGCACCGGTGAATGGCGTAGCTGCAAGATTTCTTGGGGGATTGGTGGTGACCATGCTTACTTCTGAAGCTCTGGTAGTTGCCGCATTGCTTGTGCCTGTATTGGTGTTGCGGTTGAAGGTTCTCCTGGGTTGCTCTCTGTCTTGGTCAATCAGACCCTGTTTCATCGCATCCTCAATTTGTACCCCCATTTCATGTAAATCTGAAAAGGTAGGGAAAGGGAGCACGATCAGTTTCTGCATCAATTTGGGTTGGAGATTGCGCACAATCATCCGAATCTGATCCTTGTCAGTGGGCCTAGTGGTCATCATTGAGGCCTTGGCCCTCCAACGGGTTACGAATTCAGAGAAACTCTCCTTAGGCTCCTGCCTCGTTGTCTCGAGATCACGAGTGGTAATCTCGATTTGCGTGTTATAGGAGTACTGTGCAATGAAAGCCTCAGCCATCCCATCCCAATTTTGCTTGACATCGTCTTCCAATTTTGCGTACTAGATGGCCGCCACACCCGACAGGGTTCGGCCAAATAATGAAAGCTTCTGTAGTCTGGTGAGGCCCATCGGCCTTAGTATGTCCGAAAACAGACGTTGATGCACCATGGGATCCCCGGACCCGTCAAAGCGATCGATTTACGGCATCTTGAACCGGTCTGGCAGCGTCACAGCCGCGTCAGTATACCCGTCCTCAATGTCTGGGATGGACTTTACCCCTTGGGATTTCTTGAACAACTTTTCAAGCTTGCTCAACTTCAACGCTGTAGGGTCCATCTCGAACTCAAAGGGAGAGTCCAGTTGATTGATAGGTGTAGGTGCCTTGGATAGTTAAGGTAGAATCGGGGGCGGAGCCGGCCCCGTTGGGATGTCTGTATCTCCCTGGACATTTAGTGTCTCCCCGGGTGCTGGAACTCCTGGTGGGGGAGGAGCCTGGTGTGAAGCAGATGCCCCGGTTTACTACTGCAGCCTGGCAATTAACTCTGCCTGTTGGGCCATGATCTCGGCCTGTTGTTTGGCAAATTCATCTCGACGAACAGCATCCTGCTGCATGGCTCTCATACTTTCTTGAAGTTGGCACACCATGTCCTCCATTCCTGCCATGTTCTGCTGTTCCAGCTGACTGACTGGTATATCTATCTCCGTGATAAAAACTGAAGCCTCAGCCTGACTGTCCACTGACGGGATAGACCACTGTTCTGGCAATCTCTGCTCGGATACACTGCGTCTTCTCAACCTCCGTCTGATAACCGGGAGTAAGGAATAAAACACTGGTTGTCCGTCGACCAGATCCTCAGATCGATTGAGTCGGCGACCTCTAGTCCAGAGTGCTTGGGGAATATCTGCTTGGTCTGAAGCAATTGTGCTAAACTACCTAGCAAAAAGATAAATAAAGCAATAATAAGGAAATAAACAACCAGACAAACGGACAGCGTAACAGCGTAAATAAACACACAACACACAGTTGAGTATCACAACACACAGTTGATAAGCTAAATACACTGTTCTCAGACACGGATGATCGTTCCCAAATCACTGCCCCCAAAACCAAATATGATACCCGCAGACAACTGATTCCCAAAATACTGAACTGGTGCCCGCAGGCCTGATACCCAAACTTGTAAACTGATACATGCATTCCTGTAGAGGCCAACTCTAAAGCACATAACAAACAAGTGAGAGCCAAAACACCCCTATGGTGGGGTAGGGTTTCCCTGTCCTATTTTGTCAGGAGCTAGGGTTTCACTACGCACACAGCGGTTTCAAACAACCTATAATCGGGTAAGCAACCTGTCCTAGCTTGGAACGGTCGCTATAGATTCCGAATATGCACTAGGTCGAATGGTCAAAGAGGGTGCCCCGGTAAAAACCGGGGTTTGTGTTCCCATCGTGGCAGAGCCCGTAACCGGTCAGCCTTATGGCACGCAGCCTCCGGCAAACCGTTCAGGAATAGCAGATGGCAAACACGTTGTCCTAAACGCACCAATGCAAATGCAATGCAAAGAAACACATAAGTGCAAACAAAACAAGATATCATGAGTTCGAGTCAAGTTCTCTAAATCCCCAGCGGAGTCACCAGAAACTGTGGACGTCCCCGAACATCCCGGGAGGGAATCCCGTTTTGTTCATTTGGGGCTTACTACAATTCGGACTCAAATGTCACGGTTCTGAATCTAATCTCACAAAGTGCAATGCGAGACTGATAAATCACCAAAGAGTCCAAATCCGGCAAATCGTTTTGAAAAACTGATTTTCGGAAAGAAGTGCCAAACATGGACTGCTTTGCCAGATACAGAGTCGCCAGATACAGAGTCGCCACCTAAATATTTATTTTGGGGGAATTTAGGAAACCCTGACTCGTTGCCTAAGGCCACGTGTCCGTCATCACAAAAGTTGCCTCGGCTCGGGAACTTGGGTACGACTGGGGAAGGTCAGCTATGAGCACCCCCGCTCGCCCGATCAAAGATCGGCCTCTACTAACCATGATATCGAGTTTTGAAAACATTATGTGCTCTTATTCCGGTTTTATTAGCCTAGAATTACTATGTGATGCGCGCAGCATACAAGTATAGACTAGATCGCCTGAGTTGGAACAAAACATTTTATGTTTGTTTTTTAAAGCGGTTTGCTACTCGCAAGTAGGCCAAAATGCGGATTTTGCCACCCTCAAGTGGGCTTAGAAAACATGGTGATTTGCCACTATCTAGTGGGCTAAAACTCGCAATCAATGAATTGTTCCAATTCAGATAATCCAACCTTCACCCACAGGCATTCAGGCAGTTATATCACATAAGCAAATAGCCTCATGGTAAGCATGCTATCATGGCAGTCACTCACACACATGCAAGGATGCTAAAGCATAAACACTTACCGAGTACTCCAAGCCAAAGAAAGAAGCTAATTAGAAAACATGCATGAATCCTAACTATGCTGAAATGCCTAATGCAACACATGCAAAAATGCAACTACAATAGGCTCGGCTATTCTAAGAATGGCATGTGAAATGCGGTAACTCGATACACGTATTCAAGTTGGAATTGAAATGCTATGCAATTAGTATGATGCGCCGAGCCCGGTGCATGCAATACGAATGAATGTATGCAAACATGCTAACATAAGGTATGCTAATCGAAACATGACCTGAAACTAACCATCAAAAGCAGGTAAGTAAAAGGGGGAAATACGTGGGGTTGGAAGACATTCACACACGTACGCACACATATTACAACATTGCCCTCCTCGGAGGGTCCGAATAAATAATACAGACCGAATAAATAATTAACTACTCTAGCTAATTAAATATTACAAAACCCTAAATTAACTAACAAATTAGTTACAAAAGGGAGGCCGCTGCAGCCCCGCCTCGGAATGCTTGGATGATGTATGCTCGATTCGTCTCGCTCGAAAACCCGTCACCATGCCACTGTTGCCTCTGTTAGCACTATTTTGCACCTTTGAGAACTGTGAAAATACTTCTGATGATTCTGGAACACTTTCATAGCACTGTGGGATGTCACCGGCCATAATGCAAGTCCACTAGCCATTGGAATACAGTTATCGACCAAAAGTGTGACCGCCGGCTAGACTTTGGTAGCTGGCCGGCACTGAAAGTGGCCAACCGGCCATTTCTTCCTGCAGAGCACTGGTTTTGCTGCAACAGAGGACAGACAATGCATGGCAAAGCATTTTCAAGACAATGTGTGCATAGCCACTCTCCCTATCATGCAATGAACTCAAGGGAGCATGGCTCTCGGTCCTTGGGCCACCAATCACGCATTTCGATGCATGATGGCCAAAGGTGCCAAGTTTGCAAATCGATGTAAAATGAATGCAACGAAAACAAATGAATGCTACACACTCTATCATGTTGGGATCAAAAGTATTACGCGACATGCCAAACATGCAACTATGTACAAGGATGGGCTTAAACCGAAATGGGAGGCCTCAGCCATGCCCCAAAACAGTGGCCAAAGTCATGGATTGGGAGCATGGAAATGCAAAACAAACATGCACATGCAAATGGTCCAACACTTAGGCAACAATGCACAATCTTCAAGTATGAGCAAGATGTGATAAACATGGGAATATGGCAATGCATTAAGCTCTGAAATTATGTGAGGAGTGATGCCAAATCAAATGCATAACACAAACAAGGCATGCTAATGGACTTAAAGCTCAAGGCTAACCAAAAGACTTGAACTATAGCCATATCAACCAAGCCCCAAAGGACCAAGGTGACCCAAAACAGTCCCAAGGTAAGCCAAAGCAAGGCTAAAGCATGCAAAGGATGTGGCCAAAACATGCTATAAAGGAAGGCACAAAACAAGATGCATACAAGGCCTAAAAGGGCAAATGCACTACACCTCTTATAACCGAACATGGCATGACTTAGGGAAATGAAATCAGAGTTATAATACACCAAAACAAGCCCCAAAACCCAATGAGAAGGTCTTCCAAAGACCAAATCATGAAGGCACATGCAATGGTCCAAATAAGGAGCATGAAACAATAACTCTCCAAAGTATAGAATAGGTGATAAATGCAAGTGTGTGGCCACAAAACACGGACTGAAATATGATGACAAGTGATGCCAAATCACTAAAATAGCTCAAATGAAGCATGCTAATGACTCACACACCCGATGCCAACAAGCTAGAATGCAAAGAGGCTATATAAAGCATGGCAAGCATGACCAAATTGACACCAAACAGAACTTAAACATGGTAAAACATGACTAAAAACTTCACAAAGCTAAGTCAAAACATGCAAGCATGGTGGTCTAAATGCATGATGCATTTCTAAGCAAAATAGAGGAATGCAAGGCAAGTGTATGGTGCATGCGAGGGGTCAACAAACCAACCTAAAAAAAAGGTAAACCATGACCAAATATCACTAAATACCCACTGAGATGGAGCCAAAATCGACTAAGCATGCATGCTACCCTTATGAGCCAAGAACACAAGCATATGAGACACAAAGGGAGAGGGGTGTCCCTCCCCTATACAAGACCTCAAAACCACTTCACCACCACTGAAAATCCTCTGGATTTCAGTGGTGAGAAGGCCAATACACGAAAGTTCCAAAGCTCAACAAAGAAGGCACAAAAAGAGGCCAAACAAGGCCTAAGAGGGGGAGGACGACCCCCAACACCGAAATGACCTTAAACAAACATCTTAAGCATGAAAATACAGAAATTTTATCAGTTATACACTAAGCTCAAAACAGCATGCAAGATAAGCTAAAAGCTAGTGCAAAAATGGGAAATATAAAGCAATAGTGCTCACCCTTGAAGAACACTTCAAGAACAGCAACTCCAGCCCCCTCCTTCTGATCAAAACCAACTCAAAACTCCAAGAACAAACTCTCAACACCTCAATAACCAAGGTATAGTGTAACACTAGGTGCTTTAGTGCAAAAATAAGAACAAAACACACTTTTGAACACTATTCCACACACAAATGTAGAGAGAGAGAGAGAGAGGAAGATATAGAGAGGGAGTGATATATGTGATATATATCTCTGATTTGCTCAACCCCTCTAAATGAGAAGGGAGGCCCTCTTTTATAGAACAAAACAAGGGCCTAAGCTTCTTGAAGAAGCTAAGACAAAGGGGTCAAGCTTCCTCAAGAAGCTAGAACAAAGGTTCAAGCTTCTTGGGGAAGCTAAGACAAAGGTTCAAACTTCTTGAGGAAGCTAGAGCAAAGGATTCAAGCTTCCTTAAGAAGCTAGAGCAAAAAAGGTGCAAAGGGTGCAAATCCTCCATACACGTGTATGGAGGACAGGTCTGTGTGCTCCAGCTGGCACAGCTGGCATGCATAATGCCTAAAAAAGGCAAAAAAGAAGTCCCGACCAAAAAATATGGTTGACTGACCAAACAAACGGCCGGCCGACCAAAAACAATGCCGACCGGCCATCACCAATGGCCGGTAGCAACAAAACAGGGCCGGTGGCCTCAAGCCAAGGCCGGTGAGGTGTGGGGATGACCAAAAAGCCATTCTCTACCCTCAGAAGCAAAAACAAACAAGTTCTTGGTCCACAACCAAGCACGGAACAGACAAGTTTAAGAGATCCTGTGGCAAGGCTCGCGGCCAAGACCTCCGGGGACTCAAAACGAACACGAACATAGATGATCACTGAGTGTTCAAACAGTGACGTCCAAGTCTTGAGGGCGGTCAAAAATGGGGTGTCTACAGTTGCCCCTCTTTGACAGAACTCGAAAGTCATAACAATGACGGGAGTGAATGTCAAAGCCCCGAGACGACCCATTTTTGACAAGGCCGAAGACTTAGACAAAGCATACAAGCTACAGATAAAGATATGCGCCCGAGGGCAGGGGCAAAATGCAAGGGACATGCACGATGCCGAACATAACTTATGATTATGCAAAGAGAGCTGTAACGAAGCAAATACATACAATAAATGCAACAGTTTAAGCAATCAAACACAAATCTAACTACATTTCATGCAGGAGGGATGTAAGAGAATTATTTAATTCTCGCTACGTCTTACGCGGAGAATGCAATACCTGTGCGGTTCGTCTGGTTGCGCCAGCCTCAAATGAACCGTACATACAATATCGTGCCTGAAAAAGAAAGAGAACTCAACGGGTACAATTTTGTTAGAAACGTGCATAGCAATGCAAGTGAGAAGTGCGCGACAACGCAGGTGAAGTGTGCATAACAATGCAAGTGACGTGCAAGACAACGCAGGTGAAGAGATGCAAGACAATGCAACCTAAGGACAACGCATAACAATGCGGATGAACGTAAAACAATGCAAGGAGGGCATGCGTGACAACGCAAGTCGAGTAAGACGCATAACAATGCGGTTTGAAACAAGCATAACAATATTAGGTAGGCACAAACACATATAAGTAAAGCATACGTGACAACGCATACAATGTGTGAAAGTGTAGGTAATTATGAACACATGTAAGTAAAGTACACGCGACAACGTGTACAATGTGTGAAAATAAGGGAAACTTGAACACATATAAGTAAAGTACACGCGACAACACATACAATGTGCATAGGAACTTGAACACATATAAGTAAAACATAACGCGACAACGCATGCAATGTGTATAGGAACTTGAACACATATAAGTAAAGCATAATGCGACAATGCATGCAATGTATATAGGAACTTGAACACATATAAGTAAAGCATAACGCGACAACGCATGCAATGTGTATAAGAAATTGAACACATATAAGTAAAGCATAACGCGACAACGCATACAATGTGTATAGGAACTTGAACACATATAAGTGAAGCATAACGCGACAACGTATGCAATGTGTATAGGAATTTGAACATATATAAGTAAAGCATAATGTGACAACGCATGCAATGTGTATAGGAACTTGAACACATATAAGTAAAGCACATGCGACAACACATGCAATGTGTACAGGAACTTGAACACATATAAGTAAAGCATAACACGACAACGCATGCAATGTGTATAGGAACTTGAACACATATAAGTAAAGCACATGCGACAACACATGCAATGTGTATAGGAACTTGAACACATATAAGTAAAGCATAACGCGACAACGCATGCAATGTGTGAAAATAAGGAATAAATAACGTTCAACATAAGTATGGTGAAGGCATGCTATTCGCGATATTGAGATGCAACCAAAACAAGACAAGGCATTGTTCAAAGAAAGATGTGTAGCGAGTGCGCTTATTCTAGTGCGCTCGTTCAACCACTCTTTCGTCCAGGAAGAGGATTCGGACAGATCCCTGTACTTGAGATGATTAACGCCGATTCAGACATCTGCTGCTTTTCTTCCTCTTTTCCTTTTTTGTTTTACTTTTCTTTTTACTGTTAGTTTGAGCACATTGCGCTACCTCAGGCAGGTTTTTGTTTTCTCAGAACTATGTACTTGAAAAGATGATGGAATGAAACAAGCTTTTTGTTGAAAAAGTTTGTTTTTATACATTGCATCGCATTGCATCAAATTACATAATCAATGTAAATAAGATTGAACTTTGTTTTGAAAGCTAAGCACTTGCACCGTAATAATCCAGTAGTGAACCGACTAATGACAAAACAACTCGATAAGCAAAAACGAAGACCTTAACAAGTTAATCAAGTGTAAATACAACTTGATAAGCAAAACAAAGACGTAAAGAGGACGAAATACAACTCGATAAGCAAATGTACAACAACTCGATAAGCAAATAGGTGTGACTTCACAAAATCATCACCCCAGGCACCGGTAATGGAACCAGTCATAATTTTTCAGCATACTCAGCAAACAGGCAGTCCTGAGGATAAAAGGGAAGACCATCGGTCAAAAGAGGAAGCCATCGGCCACAATAAATGGCCATCGGCCATAATAACAAGCCGATCGGCCAAAATGGTGGTCGGCACGCATTATTTTTGGTCGGCCGGCCAAAAATGGCAAGGACCACCAGCATGCTGCCATCTGTCTTCCACTCACATCTTATCTTCTACAAACTCCCCAGCTTCATGGTTTCCTTCATTTCAACACTGGTTTGCACCAAATGGAAGAGTTTCTTGCCCAAAATCTCGCAAATTGGATTGCCAACTTGGATGGCTCGGAAAAACTGAATTTCTGAGGTTTTGGCGTAAATGCACTATTCACGCTCGGTCGCACCCCGTTGCATTTTCCGTTTCTCCATGCCGCGACAAGGTTTTGGAATCCGGTAACGCATGTCTTTAGTTTTGGCGGGCAAGAGATATGTCCTACCTTTGAAGACTTTCAAGCTTTGATAGAATCCGAGCGCAACGAAGAAATTTTGCCTCAACTCCGCTTCGGCCACGCCCAAGCCTTAGGACGAATGTGTGGGTTGACTATGCATGACGCTCGGTCCTTGATTTGTGACGGAATGCTGGATATTCCAAGTTTGATGTGTCGGTTTTCCGATGCCGGCGACCGTGGTGACCATCATTGGCAAGGTTTTCGGCGACACGCCCTTTGTTTGTGCATGCTATCTCATTTCTTGCTTGCCTCAGGCTCCGGAGGATCTAGCATATGGTTGATCGAGGTTGCCCAAGGCTTAAGAGAGAGCAAAAGCTGCATTGCCATGTCGTTGGCCGAGACATTGATGGGCTTGGATGCTTTTTATCACCGAGAGACGACCAGATTTGCGAGGAGTCCACTACTGCGGCAGGTAATGTTTCCCACCCTATCTCACATGTATATTGCTCATATCACTCGGCCCTTAAGCTTGATTTTTGTCATAAAACCCTTTCGCACTTTTCTCTCAACATACACCTCTCTATTCTTTAATCTCTCATTTTTCATCCCTCCCTAGGTGTGGTTGATGGACAAATTGCAGGTTGTGGACTCTTGGCCAGCATACTCAGCACGCGACTACTTCTTCCGACGTCGCCTAGTCGATGCCCTGGATGATGGATGGTGGTTCAACTGGATGTGCAACTTGTCCGCAGACCGTATTGCTTGGCGTTGTCCTTGGCTCAATCTACCGACAATAAGCTACAGCATGTCCCGACAGACTGGGATTCAGTTGATTGGCCTGATACACTGCGTGTTCTACTTTCCTTTCCGGTTCCAATAGTTCGGCCACGATCAGACTTGCCCGCCGGAGGAGATAGAGTACCCTGCTGTATTCCCGGTCCCAGGCGCACAGCTTGCTCGGTATGCCACAGCATGGAGGACTAGAGAGCTCCTGGCCTCCGCTCCCATTTTCAGTTGCACTTTGTCTGATAAGTGCATAGATTGGCTCAACGAAGAGGCACAGATTGGGCCCACTTTGGCGTCAGAAGCTTCGACCAGCTCCCGGGGGGGGGGCGCAGGAACACCTAACTTAGCTATGCCCTGGATTTATTGCTTTAATTAGTACTTTCAAGTTTTTCTTTATGAATGTAACCAAAAGCAACTTCAATTTGTATGCAAGAGCAGAAGGACTCTGTATTGAAATCAATAAAATTGAAGGTTGTGGGTACTGAAAATTTTCCGCTTTGGTCCAAAAATGGTCTAAGTTGTAAAAAAATTAATTTGAGCAAAATCAACTTTTATTAAAACTTTTCAAAACCATTTTCGATATGGATCAGAACTGGACACGCCTGAGATTTGTCACTGAGATGCACAACCCCGGATCCCAACAACTGGAAAGTTGCCCCCAGTCTGAGTAGCACTGCACCGGAGATCACAACCGAACTCTTGAATGCTGAATAGACAAAGATGACAGAGATGATCAAATGGACAAAGTTGATCGGCGAAGAGTTTATGGCTGAACTTCATGATGAAGTTGCCTACGTATCCCAAAGATGGGAATCAAGCCTTACGTAGTTCAGGCTAAGGTTCACTCGAGTATTTTCACTTTCCTTTTACGCTCTAACTTTTGCCAAGGCCGCCTGTAGACGTGCCCGTGGGCCTCATGCTACAGTTCAGACTCAAATAGTCACGGTTCTGAATCTAGTCTGGCAAAGTGCAATGCAAGAGCGATGAATCACCAAAGAGTCCAAATTCGGCAAATCGTTTTGGAAAACAGATTTTTTGAAAGAAGTGCCAAACATGGACTGCTTTGCCAGATACAGAGTCGCCACCTAAATATTTTTTATGGGGGAATTTAGGAAACCCTGACTCGTTTGCCTAAGGCCACGTGTCCGTCATCACCAAAGTTGCCTTGGCTCGGGAACTTGGGTACGATTGGGAAAGGTCAGCTATGAGCACCCCCGCTCGTCCGATCAAAAATCGGCCTCTACTAACCATGATATCTAGTTTTAAAAACATTATGCATTCTTATTCCGGTTAATTAGCTAATCTTACCATGTGATGCGCACAACACAAAAGTATAGACTAGATCGCCTAATTTGGAACAAAGCATTGTATATCCGCTCGTTTGAAAGGCAGTTTGAAATTTGCTACTCGCAAGTAGGCTAAAATACGGATTTCAATGAGTTGTTCCAACTCAAGCAATCCAACCTCCACCCACAGGCATTCAGACAGATATGTCACATAAGCAAATAGCCTCATGGCAAGCATGCTATCATGTTAACATTCACACTCATGCGAGATGCTAAAGCATAAAAAACGCTTACAGTGTACTCCGAGCCAAAACAAGAAACTAGTTAGCAATCATGCATGATCCTAGTTCATGTTAAAATGGCTAATGCATCACAGGCAAAATGTAGCTAGAGTAGGCTCGGCTAATCTATGGATGGCATGTGAAATGCAGCAGATAACATGTATTCAAGTTAGATTTGAAATACTATGCAATTAGTATGATACGCCGAGCCCAGTGCATGCAATACAGATGAATGAATGCACGCATGCATAGCATAAGGATGCTAATTGAAATATGTCCTAATACTAACCACCAAAAGCAGGTAAGTAAAAGGGAGAAAGAAGTGGGGGTTGGAAGACATGCATCGCACACACGCACACTTATTACAAATTCGCCCTCGCTCGGAGGGACCGAAAGAATAATACAATTTAATCAACTAACAAGCTAATTAAATAGTTACAAACCAATTAACTAGTTAAGCAAATTAACTAAGCTAATAAAGCGATAAAACAGCCTCGGGAAGAGGGTCCAGTGCATGCGTGCTCGACTCCGCTCGGAAACCCACCACCATGCACAAGCTGCCTCTGTTTTCACTGTTTTATGCCTCTGAAAATTGCACAAGTCCCAAGGAGCATTCTCTGAACACTGTGGGATGCCACCGGCTATAAGGGATTGTCACCGGCCATGGTAAAGTGGTCATCGACCATCTATGAAGCCATCGGCCAACAATGGATAGCCGGCCGGCACTGGAGATGGCCGACCGGCCATGTCTTCCTGCAGAAACCTATTTTAACAGCAGCAGAGGGCAAAACAGGGCATGGCGATGCATTTCAAAGCAATGTTTGCACCATCACACCCCTTATCATGTTTATGACTCAAAGGGGGATGGTACTCGATTCTCAGACCACCAATCGTGCATTTCAATGCGTGATGGCCCAAGAAACCAAGTGTGCCATTTCAATGTGGAATGAAATGCACATAAACAAACAATAGGCCCAACCTCTATCACTTGATCAAGAGACAAGGCATGCATGCTCAATGCAATGCAACCTAGGCATGTGAGCTAAATATGCAACATGAGAATGCCAACAAGCATGCAAACATGCAAAACATGTAACATGTTAAGCAACCAAGACAAAAAGGAAGAATGCATGCCAAATGCACTATCATTTAAGCATGTAACAAGATGTTTATGGGCCAAGTATGTGACAACATGCAAGGCCAATGCAATAATATGCAAAGGATGGTCTTAAACTAGTTTGGGCAGCTCTCTAACAAGCCCAAAACAGCGGCCAAATGCTATGGAAATGAGAGCCAAAACACATAAAAACATGCATGCACATATGGTCCGACATTTAAGCATAAAGAAGCAACTTTTAAGCACACTTAAAAGAGGATAAACATGGACTAATGACAAGCATAGCAAGCTCTGAAAATACATGAGGGATGATGCCAAATCAACCTAACAATGTAAGCAAGGCATGCAACCAAACCCAAGGACTTAAACTATGGCCATGTAGCACATGAAGCAAAAGACCAAAGGGCCATGGAGACTCAAAACCACCTCAAGGAAAACCAAAACAAGGTCAAAGGCACACCTAGATGGCATCTAAATGGCCTAAGTCTAAAGGCATGCACAAAGGTCCGAACATGGAGCATAAGACACAAGCCTTTTAAAGCATTAAAGGGGCATCAAATGCAAGCATACAAGCATACCACAAGGACTGAAATGGTGTTATAAGTGGTGCCAAACCACTGAAACAAGCCAAGTAATGCATGCTCAACACTCACACACCCAAGGCTAACAAGCCAAAATGCAAGGTGGCTATACAAAGTATGTCATGGATGGCCAAAACAACCACAAACAGACCTTAAGCATACTAAAACATGCATAAAAGTTTCACAAAGCTTGGCCAAAACAAGTAAGCATAGTAGTCTAAATGCTAAGTACATGTTAAGGCAAGTTCATGGCATTACAAGACAAGTATGCAAAGCAAGCATGGTGTGTCTAAACCAATTAAAAATAGTGCTCTATCATGACAAAATAAGCACAAATACTAGCTAAGACATGGCCAACATGATCTCAACAATGGTGCTCACACATGAGGCTAGAATGGCACATATTGAAGGCAACAAGGAGAGGGGATGGCCCTCTCCTTTTTAGGACCTTAAAGCACTATCCCCACCACTGAAACCCCTCTGGATTTCAGTGGTGGGGAGGCCAACACAAGGTGGTCCCGGAGCTCACCAAAATAGCACAAAATGGGGGCCAAACAAGGCCTAAGAGGGGCGAAACAACCCCAAACACCAAAGCAACCTTAAACAACTATTTTAAGCACTTAAAATCAGAACTTTTATATGTTATAAGTTAAGCTTAAAAATAGATGCAAGGATGGCTAAAAGCCTATGCAAAAATGGGGAATAAAAGGGTAAAGTTCTTACCCTTGAAGACCTTCTTCACAAGGGCCACTCCAGCAGCCTCTCCAAGCTTAAATCAACTCAAGAACTCTAAAAATTACTCCTTAGTACCTCAGTAGCCAAAGGAAAGTGTAACACTAGGTGTTTGTGTACAAAACTATGAACAAAACACCTTAAACACACACAAAATGGAAGGAGAAGGAGATATAGAGATAGAATAGATACACAATCCTAATCTCAGAGCTCTGGAGCTTTTTTGTAACCCTTGGGAAGGGAGGAGAAGGCCTCCCTTTATAGAGATTCACTCTTGCAAAGCTTACAAAACAAGCTAAGCAAGAGTGAAATCCCTCCATACACGTGTATGGAGGGGGTGCAAAGTGGGTGCCAGCTACCACAGTTGGCACAAAATATCTGCCAAAAGCAGATGCACAGTGGTCGACCAGCCAAAAATGACAAATTGGCCAAAACAAAGGTCGGCCGACCAAAAAGAGTGCCAGCCGGCCAAGCATTTGGCCGATGGCAACAAAACAGAGCCGGTGGCTTCAAGCCATGGCCGGTGAGGTGTGGGGATGGCCAACAAGCCATTCCCTGCCCCTCAAAAGCAAAACATAAGTGTTTGGTGCAAAACCAAACACAAAACAGGCAAGTCGAGAGGTCTTGAGACGAGACGCGTGGCCGAGACCTCCAAGAACTCAGGACGAACACGAACATGGATGATCACCGAGTATTCAAACGGTGACGTCCAAGTCTTGAGGATGGTCAAAAATGGGGTGTCTACAGTTGCCCCTCTTTGACAGAACTCGAAAGTCATAACAATGACGGGAGTGAATGTCAAAGCGCAGAGACGACCCATTTTTGACAAGGCCGAAGACTTAGACAAAGCATACGAGCTGCAGATAAAGGTATGCGCCCGAGGGCAGGGGCAAAATGCAAAACAATGCACAAAGCCAAGCATAACTTATGATCATGCAAAGAAAGCTGTAACGAAGCTGTAGACGTCCCCCGAACGCATCCCGGGGGCGAGGAGTGCGACTCCCCCCCGTTCTGGTTCGATGTTGGGTCACTACAGTTCAAGGACTCAAATGTCACGGTTCTTAATCTTGAACCAAAGAGTCCAAATCCGGCAAATCGTTTTGAAAACAGATTTTTTTGAAAGAAGTGCCAAACATGGACTGCTTTGCCAGATACAGAGTCGCCACCTAAATATTTTTTAATGGGAAATTTAAGAAACCCTGACTCGGTGCCAAAGGCCACGTGTCCGTCATCACCAAAGTTGCCTCGGCTCGGGAACTTGGGTACGATTGGGGAAGGTCACTTCGTGAGCACCCCCACTCGCCCGGTCAAAGACCGGCCTCTACTAACCATGATATTTGTTTTGAAAACATTGTGTGTTCTTATTCCGGTTTATTAGCCTAGGTTACTATGTGATGCGCACAGCATACAAGTATAGACTGAGTCGCCTGAATTGGAACAAAACATTTCATGTTTGTTTGTTTGAAAATGGTTTGCTGGTGCTACCCGCAGGTAGGCTAAGACGTGGATTTGCCACCCTCGGGTGGGCTTAGAAAACAATGATTTTGCCACTATCTAGTGGGTTTAAAACAAACATTTGATGAATTGTTCCAATCCAAATAATACAACCTCCACCCACAGGCATTCAAGGAGTTATATCACATAAGCAGTTAGCCTCATGGTAAGCATGCTATTCATGGCAACACTCACACGTATGCAAGGATGCTAAAGCATAAAAACTCACTGAGTACTCCAAGCCAAAACAGAAACTCATTAGAAATCCATGCATGATCCTAGATACACAGAATTGCCTAATGCAACACATGCAAAAATGCAATTATAGCAGGCTCGGCTATTCTAAACATGGCATATGGAATGCTACAACTAACACGTATTCAATTTGGAATTGAAATACAAATGCAGTTAGTATGATGCGTCGAGCCCGGTGCACGCAAGACAGATGAATGAATGCAAACATGCTATTATACTGTATGCTAATTGAAATATGCCCTAATCTAACCATCATAAGCAGGTAAATAAAAGGGAAGAAAGACGTGGGGTTGGAAGACATACATCACACTCACCCACACTTATTACAATTATGCCCTTGCGCAGAGGGTCCAAAAGAATATACAGTCCCGAATGAAAGAATAATACAGTCCAAAATATTACAGTCCAAATAATATACAAATTCCTAATTAATTAACAAATTAACTAAGAAAACTGTAAACTGGCATGCAAGCCAGGGACTGCCTTGATTCTGATGAATGCTACATGTTTGGGCTGCTTTTCGCGGAAATCCACTGGAATGCCCCAACTAGCCTCTGTTTCGCAATGTTTCTCGAAAAGCGCGCCAAGCTTCGGAAGATCGCTGATTTTTGATATGCTGCAACAAAGAGCCGGAAAGGGGCATAGCAATGTATTTCACAGATATATGCATGCCTCGATCCTCGTGCCACCAATCACGCATCTCGATGCATGATGGCCGAGGAGCCGAATTGCACAACTCAATATAGAATGAATGCATATGAATGCTACAACAAAACCTAACTCCATCACGGATAATCCGGAGTGTCGGTGACTTGGGAATTGAGACACATTCCGTCACTCGGAGTACGAAACGCGTCTCGTTTCCCGTGCCCGGGCTAACTCCTATCCCGAACACGATGCAATATGCATGATATGCATGAAATGCAGCTAATATGCAATCCTAACATACGCAATGCTATGAAAATGAAATGCCTCGAAATACGTGCACACGTGCACGCGCACCAAGGAAATGATCCTAAGGCATGAAATGGCATACGCAATGCAAATTGGAATTATACCAACATGAGAGAGCCTCAGCCACACTCACATAAGAAGCCGTGAGATGAAAAAGAGATGCCTCGAAATGCGTGCACACGGGTACGCACAACGAGAAAATGGCATACGCAATGCCGTATGGGCTTACACCAACACGAGTGAACCTCAGTCACACTCACATAGGAGGCCCTCAGATGAAAAATGAGATGCCTCGAAATGCGTGTACACGGGCACGCAAACCGAGGCAATGGCATACACGATGCAATGAGACTAAAATGGCATACAGAATGCAAAGTGGACTTACACTGACATGAGTGGACCTCAGCCACACTCACATAAGAGGCCGTCAGATAATAAAAAAAAGAGATGCCTCGAAATGCGTGCACGCAGGCACGCAAACCGAGGAAATGGCATACGCGATGAAATGGCATGGAAATATGATATGCAAACATGCAAATGAATTTCAGCACTGAAATGTGGGGCAAAACAATCCCGAAACATGGCCAAAGTGTACCCGATGCATGGAATGATCCCGAAACATGAATTTTGGCACCCGAAATCGCCTATAGCTACACCAAACATGCATAATTGATACATGATATGAAAAGGCAGAAGCAAGGCAGCCCCAAAAATAGCATTTTCCAGTCTAAAACATGGCCAAACAGCAAGCCTAGATACGGCAACAATGGCATGCAAAAATAGGGGCCAAGAGAGGGGTATTGAAGTAGATGGTAAATGCAAAGCCCAAACAGCAAAATACCCTTTTACAACACTGAAGAAGGACCAAAAATATGAATATTTACAGTAGATGACAACCCCAAAAACAGTATGCAAACATGCTAGAAATGCCATGCAAGATTGAAGCCAACAAAGGCTATAACATGAGGTACCCCAAAAATTCATCAAATAAGCAAAGACCCTTAATAAAACATGTTAAGAAGGTCAAAAAATGACCACTTTCAGTTCTGATCATGGTCCAAAAACAGAAGCAAAATGGGCTAGCAAAGCATGCAAAAACAAGGGTAAAACATGGATTCAAAGCAAGTGACACATGGAGTATGAAAACAGTATTGAGCCCTTCTTCAATGTTGAAGAGGGGCTCAAAAAAAATACAATCTCAGTTCATGAAATGCTCCAAAACAGATCACACATAGGCCAAACAAATCATGCAAATTTACGGTAAATAGGAGAGATTATGAAGTAAGTACAAGATAGGGGGGCCAAACAGGGTTGAGCCCTTCTTCAATGTTGAAGAGGGGCTCAAAATAGGCCCACTTACAGTTTACATTATGCTCGAAAATAGATCACACAGAGGCTAGAAATTTCATGCAAAATAATGGCATACAAGATGATATTGAGGCAAGTAGTAGTAGGAAGTCCCAAACAAGGTTGAGCCCTTCTTCAATATTGAAGAGGGGCTCAAAATATGCCCAACTTCAGTTAGGGTCGGAGCCCAAAACAGTAAGCAAGAAGGCTAGAAAAGTGATACAAAAATGTGCTACAAAAGAGGGAAAATGGCTTACCCTTGAAGACCAATACTTTTGTTGCTTCTTGGCTTGAGTTGGTGGCTTCTTAGCTGCTGGAAAACCTTCCCTTGCTGCTGGAAATGGAGTGGTGGTGGTGGTGCTTGGTAGTGATCAAGAAATGGCACCAAACTTGAGAAGAATGAGAGAGATAGAGATGGATATGTATGTGTATGCTCCAAGAAATTTTTTCTAACCCTAGGGACAGAGCTGGGAGGCTCCTTATATGGACCAAGAGAGGGGTGTAAAGGTGGAGGGAAATGCACCCAAGTGCTTCCCTCCAAAATATCCCCCGGATACAAAGATCTTTTGGGACAAACAGCTATACAGCTGTAAAGTATGCACTGAGGGGAGTATGGCCGGCCAGGTACTTTTGCTGCAGGTGGCCGACCGGCCACCCCCTATGGCCGGTCGGCTAGGGTTCAAAAGGTTCAAATTGATTTAATGGCCGGCAACCAGATATTGGTGTCCTCCCAGGTCCCCTCAACACAACCATGTGGTTCAAATTTGGAAAATGTAAAACAGGAGAGAGAACAAGCCACTTTTAGGAGGGGTTCAAAAGGTTCAATTGGAGTTACTAGCCGGCCATATGTTTTTAGGGTCCTCCCATGTGTGCACAACACAAATATGTGGTTTGGGCTTGAAGAAAATGGCCCTAGGATGTTCAACATTAGCCCGGAAGTGAGAAAAACGGGCGCCGAAGGGCGAAAATGGAATATAACTGGTTGCTGAGGTAATTACTAGCCTCCCACCCTCCAGTGACCTCCCTGGTGATAAAACAGAGGTACCTGCCAAAAACGAACGAAAACCGATGCGAAACGAATGCTCGGGGGCCAAAACACGCAGTTCGGGGTCCCGAAAATAGGCCGTTAAGCACCGAAAGTGGCGTTTGGCCACGAAGTGGGTATCTAAGACCCCAGTGTCCCTCGAAAGGGAGTAAATGAGATACATGCCAAGAACCAGAGGAATCGGAGATGGTTAGGCTGTCCCAAACCGAGGCACACGGCCTAACGGCTCCGAAAATCGGGAACCGGGCTCCGAAATGGGCAAAATGGCCTACGGCCAGGAAATATAGCCCACGGCCACTGAGAGATGGTCTACTGGACCTCTCCCCCCTCAGGAAGAGAAAACAGAGAAAACTGAGCCTGGTTCGCAAACCGAGGCAAGGCACAGAAGAGGGTTCGGAAGTCCGGAGGCAGGGCTTACGGCCGCGACTCTGAGACTTCTGAACGAGCACAATATGCAACATCGCCGAGCGCTCAATCGGTGACGTCTGAGTCTTAAGGTCGGTCAAAAATGGGGTGTCTACAGTTGCCCCTCTTTGACAGAACTCGGAAGTCACGAAGTGATGGGAGTGAATGTCAAAGCCCAGAGACGACCCATTTTTGACAAGGCCGAAGACTTAGATAATCATACAAGATGCATAGAGATATGTGCCCGCAGGCGTGCCCGCAGGCAAAGGGGGCAAAATGCAAAGCGATATGCACAGAGCCAGATGATCATGCAAATGCAGCAAGCTGTAATGAAGCAAGTATTCGCAAATAGATGCAACAGTTTTAAGCAAGAATGCAAAGCAACAACTACATTTCATACAGTTAGGAATGCGGAGAGTTTATTCAACTCTCGTCGCGTCTCACACAGAGAAGATACAATACCTGCGCGATTCGTCTGGTCGCACAGCCTCAAATGAACCGTACATACAATATTGTGCCTGCAAAAGAGAGAAATTCAACAAGAACAATATGCTAACAACATATATTCAATGTGATTCCTGTGATTCCGAAAGTTTGACACACGCAGTGTCGGCGAGTGAATGCATCGCAATGCGAGAAGGGAACGTGCGTGACAACGCATGCTCAAGCATAGGGAGTATGGTAGTAACAAGAAAGCGTGCATGACAATGCAAGATACTCATGAGAATGCAAGTAATGTGCACAACAATGCAAAACAAGCATAAATCAAGATGCGCATTTGTTACGAAACAACGAGCAAGGAAACGCGCGTTTCGGCGAAGGTGACTCGATCACGGCCTCTGATTCACCTCCCGGAGAGGTTACAACATGTTCAAAAAGGATACACCCTGATTTTGATGAGTAATGATGAGACACACGTTAGGAATTGCAGCTGAAGTTCCGGCGGAGCAATTTCGCGCCAGAAAGTGCACTTTCCTTGAACTTTTTCAGGTCCCGAGAACTCCAATCTTCCTCAAAATTTGCAGAGACCTAGGGGAGCATGTGGGGATCACCACCGGCCAGGTGGTTGCCCTAAGGGAGGTCACCGGCCAGGAACCAAAAAGAGGAAGGCCGGCCAGCCAGAAAAGGTGGCCGGCCGGCCACCTGCCCAAATCCGGGGACTTTTTTGTCTTTTCGCCTCATTTTCTTTATATTCCCTCATCCAATGCCTCCGAGATCACACCCACAGCTGCGAAATCTTCCTCTCTTGCCTCCCAAACCATTTTCTCCTTCAGATCTGCACTTTATACGCGTTTTTCAGCCTCCCACGCAAGTTGTTTTCGCGAAATCTTTCAGTTTTAAGCACTTTGGACCGATTAAATTTTGATTTCGGGGCTTCTTTTCTCATTTTCACCACTTGAGGTAAGTTTGTCTCAATATTTGGAAGATTTTCTCGGGAGTTGACTTTTGTTGACTTTTCCATTTCCCGGGAGTTGACTTTTGTTGACTTTTTCCAATTTTGGCTCATTTTTGCTCATTTTTGCTCCTTTTGCAGATTTTTCGAAATGGCAGGTAACTTCCCTCATGGTGGAGGTCCTCTAGGTGCCGGGGATGATTTTGATGCTATGACGTTACCCCCGAGGGTCCGACCTTTTATTCCCGATCGATACGCCCCGGCGGTTCATGTCCTTCCACGGGCCATTTTTCGTCATTTTACTGACTTCAATGATCGGGCACCTGGAGATCTGCTTCTGCGAGAGCCGGAGCATCACCTTTCTCACGAGGCGCGAGAGGTATTTTACTTTATTTTTTGTATTTTTCTCGTATTTCGTGCCTTTGCCATGCTTGAACACACAGTCTAGCCTATGGCATAGTACTTTGCTTGCATCCTGAACATGTGGCTTAAACATTTGAATTTCTGAACACTCGGCTCATTTATTGATTGCGAACGCATGGCACACATTAGTTAAGAATTGAACACACGGCTCAAACACTGGTTTGTCGAACACACAGCCCGAATTTGAAGGTGAACACACGGCACACACTGACTAAGAGTAGAACACACCGTCCCAAACTCTAATTTTCTGAACACACAGTCCACATTGATTGAGAGTAGAACGCGCAGTCCCAAACTCTGATTTTCTGAACACACAGCCCAGACATTTGAAGTAAACACGCAGCCCACTGATTTTGAAATTTGAACACGCAGCCTAAATTTTGATTTTCTGAACACACAGCCCAGATATTTGAAGTGAACACGCAGCCCACTGATTTTGAAATTTGAACACGCAGCCCAAATACCAATTTACTGAACACGCAGCCCACTGATTTTGAAATTTGAACACGCAGCCTAAATTTTGATTTTCTGAACACACAGCCCAGATATTTGAAGTGAACACGCAGCCCACTGATTTTGAAATTTGAACACGCAGCCCAAATACCAATTTACTGAACACGCAACCCACTGATTTTGAAATTTGAACACGCAGCCTAAATTTTGATTTTCTGAACACACAGCCCAGATATTTGAAGTGAACACGCAACCCACTGATTTTGAAATTTGAACACGCAGCCCAAATACCAATTTACTGAACACGCAGCCTACTGATTTTGAAATTTGAACACGCAGCCCAAATACCAATTTACTGAACACGCAGCCCAGATTACAGGTGAACACGCAGCCCACTGATTTTGAAATTTGAACACGCAGCCCAAATACCAATTTACTGAACACGCAGCCCAGTTGATGGTGAACACGCAGCCCACATAGATAGAGAGTAGAACACGCAGCCCTAACTCAGATTTTCTGAACACGCAGCCCAGTTTGAAGGTGAACACGCAGCCCACATAGATAGAGTAGAACACGCAGCCCTAACTCAAATTTTCTGAACACGCAGCCCAGTTGATGGTGAACACGCAGCCCACATAGATAGAGAGTAGAACACGCAGCCCATTTACTTGCGTTTGCACACGGCTCATTCATTTCATTTGCAAACAGCTTATTCATTTCATTTGTACACAGCTTATTCATTTGATTCTGACACATGTATTGATTCTGAATGCAGGTTGGCTCTCGTACCACGCGAGGATATGGCTCCACTGCTGCGAGAGAGTGGTACACTGCGCTTCCGGAGGCTGTCCGGGACTTAGTTGATCTAGCAGGGTTCGGGGCCTTCTGCGTAGGGTTATCACATTGTCCTGCCAGTAGGACACTGTTAGCCGCTTTGGTGGAGAGGTGGTGGGACACCACCAATTCCTTCCACTTTTCTGCCACCGGGGATCTGACCATGACCCCGCTTGACTTTGCTGTGCTGACTGGCCTTGATGTGGGAGGCTGGCCTATCCCCTATGATGAGGACATGGGCCAGTGGGAGGCCGCTTGGATGTATTTACTGGGGGCTCACCCACCTGTTGATAGAGCTTCGGGGAGAGTCCGATACACCTGGTTCTCTTCCCATTTTCGGAGGCCGGAGATGGAGCCTGAGTCTCCTGCGGAGGCTGAGCAGTACGCCCGCGGTTTCCTTATGTTCCTCTTTGGCACCACTCTATTTGCTGATAGGGGGAACACCGTCGGGTTGTATCTTTTGAGTGCCTTGGTGGACCTATCACAGGTCAGTCGTTACGACTGGGGTGGCGCCGGCCTGGCTACCCTCTATTGCTACATGAGTGCTACCTCCCGCGGGCAGGGAGACTTACTCGGCGGCTATTGGAGAGCCTGGGAGGTACTTTCTGTCCCTTTTGATTTACATTTCTACCTCCATTATTTGTTCATTGCACACACAGCGCACTTTACATCCTGTATTTCGCACTCAGCATTTTGTATTCACATTCTGCACTGTTTTCCACAGTTATGGGTCTATGTATATTTTCCGACATTAGCCCCGGAGATGGTGGTGGCAGGGCCCCTTATGACCCCGTATTCCTTGGTATTCGAGGGCGAGCACCGACCGAGACCCCGAGAGACTCTTCCTTACCTGCGGCAATACTTTGACACTATTCGGACGACAGAGGTATTTCAGAACTCTCAGCTTTCTGCCGTTTTCATCTTTGATTTGCCTTGTATATTCCCTATTTCTGATTGATTCATGCACTGGTTATCCGCAGATCACGTGGCAACCCTGGGCGGCCTTGGGCGACGGTCTCCGATTTCAATATGCTGGAGGATCGGGCACTTCCCAGTACCTGATCCTGCTTGAAAGACCGGTTGGTAGAGCATGGTTCCTGGGAGAACGCTTTCTGCGTCAGGTGTGGGGATACATTTCTCAGGATCCTCCTGCAGCACCTCCAGCCACTATGCGGACTGCTGACAGACTCTCTACCCAGGAGGTCATTAGCGCTATGCAGGGCACCGATGCTTTGCTGCATCTTACAGAGGGGGACTACGCCACTTATCGTCATACATATCTGATGCCTCCCTTGACGGGAGTGCGTGCTCCGCCACGGAGGTCTGCCGATGTACCCTCTTCGAGTCGGGCTCGTGCTACGGACATCCCTTCTAGCAGCAGGGCTGGTACGTCCAGAGGTGGGCGCGGATCGATTCCCCCGATCCCTCCGACTCTTCATCATCCTGGGTGGCCAGACATGCCGACCGAGTTGATGGGGTGGCAGTATGGGACTACTTCTCCGATTCCGATCCCTATAGAGCCTCCGATGCCTGGTCACAGATATGTCAGTGATCCTGACTCACCACCGGTATGTTCCATCATTTTCCATTTATCACACAGACATTTTGGCAGTTGCTTATTCATTGACGACTTGAGCTTGTATCTGTAGCCACCCCGGGAGTACATAGATCAGATGCTCGAGATGGTAGCCTCACTTGAGGGGATGGTCCTGCGTAGAGAGGCGCAGATGTCTATCATGGGCTTCCAGGTACCCTTTAGTTTTCTGGTATTTATCATACTCCTGATGATATGCTGGTTTTGCACATTCTACTGCACTGATAGGCTGTGTAGAGCACATCTGACACACGCCCCACTCACATACTATACTTTCATCTGGTTTTCATATTTGAACTGATGTATTGAACTGTTCATTTTCAGATGCCTCCTGTATATACTCCGCCACAGGCTAGACCGCCTGGGCCTTCTCAGGGAGGTAGACCGTCTGGATCTTTTCGAGGTGCTGGACCATCTGGGCCGTCCCGAGGAGCTGGGCCATCTAGGCCTTTTCGAGGAGCTGGGCCATCTAGGCCGTCTCGAGGGGCTCGAGGAGCGGGGTCGTCTCACAGACGTAGGGCTCATGTTATAGAGCCGGAGCCCGATGAGGATGAGGAGGAGGAGGTCGCAGACCGTCAGTCGGATACATCCGCTGAGGAGAAGGGTTCCGGCCTTGGTTCCGGAAGTGGAGGCGAGGCTGAGGGGGTTCCTGAGGATGACAGCTCCGACCCGGATGGTGATGATGGTGCAGAGGTTGTCCCGCAGAAGAGGATGAGGGGGCCTCCCCATTCCCACTCCCGAGGGCATTGATGCTGTTTCCTGCTTTATTTTACTTTTTTGCTAGTAGTTTGTAGCACTTTGCAGATTATTAGGCAGTTTTATTTTCTGTAAAACTCGTACCTTTATTTGTTGTAAAACATGATGGAATGAAACAGCTTTTGAAAAGGATGTTTGTATTTGAAAGTCTTAGCATCGCATCGCGTCATTTTGCACAAAAATAAAATCGAATGGAAATGTGCGCACTGTGTATTCACCGAGTCAGGTAATGAGTCGACACAACAAAACAAACAACTCAACTCGTTAAGAAAAGACAAGATCTTAACAAGTTTACAACTCGATAAGCAAAATACAACAATGTTAACGACTCGATAAACAAGACTTAACAAAATTGCGTAAACAAAAAAGTAACAACTCAAAACACCAAATGTGACAGCTCGACAAAACTTACAACTCGATAAACAAAACGGCAAACTCGATAAGCAAAACAACAACTCGATAGACAAAACAAAGCGTACATTCAGATGATCTGGGTGACGGAACGCATCCGAAACTGAGAGAAATGGAGGCCTTTGACATCCCCGATGCATCGAGATGCCTCAAATTTCCTTCCGGAGGGTAAACAGGACCAATGAGCATGGTGGGCCCCCACTTTGCTTTTGGAGAGCCATAGGTGGCCGGCCGGCCAGTTTTTGAGTCAAAGGTGGCCGGCCTGCTAGAATAGGTGGCCGGCCGGCCACTTTTCTCTGCAGCCTCCAGAATTTTGACACTTGTCCCCTGAATAGTGTTTTCTCCTCTATAAAAGCTCCAACTTCGAGATTCATTCATTTCATCACTGCTTTGCACAAAAATGAAGGCATTTCTCTCAGAAAATCTCACATCTTGGATCTCTTCTCTAGATGGCTCGGAAAAGTTGAACTTCCGAGGTTTCGGCTTAAATGCACTATTCACGCTGAGCCGCACTCCACTGCACCTTCCTTTCCTCCACGCCACGGCGAAGTTTTGGAACCCGGTGACGCACGTTTTCAGCTTCGGCGGTCAAGAGGTATGTCCCACTTTTGAAGATTTTCAGGTTTTGCTGGAATCCGAGCGCGGCGAGGAACTCTTGCCCCAACTCAACTTTGGCTATGCTCAATACTTAGGGCGGATGTGCGGGCTCTCCGCGCATGACGCTCGGTCTCTGATTTGTAACGGAATGTTGGATATCCCGAGTTTGGTCTACCGATTCTCCGATGCTGGTGACCGCAGCGACCATCATTGGCAAGGCTTCCGAAAACATGCTCTCTGTTTGTGCATGTTATCTCATTTTCTATTTGCCTCAAGCTTTGGAGGATCTAGCGTCCGTCTGATTGAAGTTGCTCAAGGCTTGAAAGAGGGAAAGAGTTGCATCGCCATGACATTGGCCGAGACACTGATGGGCCTGGATGCCTTCTACCGTCGGGAGACAACCAGATTTGCAAGGAGTCCACTACTACTACAGGTAATGTTTCCCACCCGATCTCACACATGTATTTGCTCACATCACTCGGCCCTCAGGCTCAGTTTTTCTCATAAGACCCTTATCTTACTTTTCTCTCATCGCTCATCTCTCTATTCTTTATTCTCTCATTTTTCATCCCTCCCCAGATATGGTTGATGGACAAACTGCAAGTTGTGGACTCTTGCCCTGCTTACTCAGCCCGCGGCTACTTCTTTCGACCACGCTTAGTCGACGCCCTTGATGAGGGATGGTGGTTTGAATGGATGTGTAATGTGTCAGCAGATCGCATTGCTTGGCGTTGCCCTTGGCTTAATCTCCCAGCGATGAGCTTCAGCATGTCCCGACAGGTCGGGGTTCGGCTGATCGGCTTGACTCACTGTGTATTCTATTTCCCATTCCGTATTCTGCGCCAGTTCGGCCGTGATCAGATTTGCCCACCAGAGGGGATAGAGTATCCGGCTACATTCCTGGTTCGAGGCGCACAGCTGGCTCGGCAGGCCGCAGCGTGGAGAATTAGAAAGCTCCTGGCCCCCACCCCTACTTTTAGTTATGCTTTGTCTGACGAGTGCTGGGATTGGCTCAATGAGGAGGCACAGACTGGGCCTAGGTCGGCATCGGAAGCTTCAACCAGCTCTGAGAGGGGGCGCAGGGACACCTGACTTGACTATGCCCCAGATTTATTGCTTTATTAGTACTTTCAAGTTTTCGTTATGAATGTAATAAAAAGCAACTTCAATTGTATGCAAGAGCAGGAGAACTCTGTTTTGAAATCAATGAAATTGAAGGTTGTGGTACTGAAAATTTCCCGCTTTGGTCCAAAAATGGTCTTAGTTGTGAAAAGATTAATTTGAACAAAGTCAACTTTTATTAAAACTTTTCAAAACTATTTTCGATAAAGATCAGAACTGGACACGCCTGAGATCTGTCACTGAGATGCACAACCCCGGATCCCAGCAACTGGAAAGTTGCCTCTAGTTTGAAAGGTACCACAGCACCTCCTGGCAACGGAAAGTTGCCCCTAGTCTGAATAGCACTGCACCGGAGATTACGATGAATGCTGATGGATAAGGATGACTGAGATGATCAAAATGGACAAAGTTGATCGGGGAAAATGTTTATGGCTGAACTTCAGGATGAAGCTGCCTACGTATCCCAAAGATGAGAATCAAGCCTTACGTAGTTCAGGCTTAGGTTCGCTCGGGTATTTTTACTCTCTTTTTGCGCTCTAACTTTTGCCAAGGCCGCCCTTTGCGGGTTTTCAACCTTGCGAGCTCAGTTTTTATATTTTCAAATTTTTTGTGCTCTGAGTTTTGCCTAGGTCACCCTTTCGGGTTTTCGGCCTAGCGAGCCTCTCAAGGATAGTATTTCTTCAACTTGTCCATGTTGATCGGTTGGGAAAACTCTAAGCCATCTAGATCCATCAGAACCACAGCTCCACCTGACCAGATTGACTTGATAATGTAAGGACCAGTCCAATTAGGTCTGAACTTGCCCCTAGGGTCGTGGATGGGAGCTCGGTTGTCCTTGAGTACCAAATCTCCTTCCTTTAAATTCCTGGACTTAACCTTCTTGTTGAATGCCCAGGCGATTCTGCGTTGATAACCCTGAACATGGTATAGTGCTTTCAGTCTTCTTTCATCAAAAAGCATGAGTTCCTCAAATCTGTTTTGCTGCCAATCCGCTTCGGCTATCTGGCATTCAGCCAATACTCGTAATGACGGAACCTCAATCTCAATAGGTAGAACGGCCTCCATCCCATAAACCAATGAATACGGAGTCGCCCCAGTTGAAGTTCTGATTGAAGTTCGGTAGCCCCACAGAGCAAACGGCAGCTTATCTGGCCAGTCCCGGTAGGTTTCCACCATCTTCTGCAGTATGCGCTTGATATTCTTGTTGGCGGCCTCAACCGCTCCATTGGTCTGCGGCCGGTATGTAGATGACTTATGAAAAGCCACATTGTATTTTTCCAACAAGTCTATCACTTCCTTCTTGAAGTGGGAACCGTTATCTGAAATTATTTCGTTTGGGACTCCGTAGCGACAGATGATGTTGTTTCTGATAAACTTTGCAACGTGCGAAGCCTTCAACACCACATAAGATTGGGCCTCAACCCACTTTGTGAAATAATCTATCGCTACCAAGATGAACTCATGCCCATTCGACCCCTTTGGCGTGACAGCTCCGATCACATCAATTCCCCAGACTGAAAATAGCCATGGCGAAGTCATGTTGTACAGCGTTGATGGCGGGATGTTCATGCGATTTGCATGGATCTGACATTTGTGGCATCGCCGAACAAAACCAATACAATCCTCCTCCATGGTGGACCAGTAGTAACCTTGTCTGAGAATCTTCCGTGCTAGCATTACCCCATTCATATGTGCTCCACATTCCCCTCCATGGATGGCTTCCATTAGACTCTTTGACTCTTCGGCATCAACACACAGTTTATGCATTCCCAGATGACCTCTTCTATACAGCTTACCCCCACAGATGATGAACTGAACGGCCAATCTTCTTATTGCACTTTTGTCCTTGGCGTTTACCCCTGGCGGGTATGCTTCCTTCTCCAAGAAATTCCAAATGTCGTAATACCAAGGGTGTTCGTCCTGAACTTCATCTATGGCTGCAATCGACTCATAGGCTGGTGCAAATTTCTGGTCAATGATGACTGGACGCATCCGGACTCCACACGGGATGTCTATCATGGATGATAGAGTTGCTAAAGAATCTGCGAACCTATTGTTCTCTCTTAGTAGATGAGTAAAACTCAGCTTCTCAAACCGAGGAATTAGCAAATCCAAGGTTTGGTGATACATCATCATCTTTTCCTCTTTTACTTTCTAGTCTCCTTTAGCTTGAGACACAACGAGGTTCGAGTCCCCAATGACGTCCAGCCGTCTTGCCCCTAGTTCCAGGGCTGCTTCTAGGCCAGCGATGCATGCCTCATATTCTGCTTCATTGATCGAGACTTTGAACCGGAGTTTGAAGGCTAGAGGGATACGGGAATTGTCGGGCGCTATCAGCAACACTCCTATCCCATACCCATGTTGATTTGACGCTCCGTCAAAGTACATCGTCCAAGTTTCATCGTCGATATGCAAAATGGCTTCATCTGGGAACAAATACTCCACTGCTTCATCCCCCTCAACCGGATGGTCGGCAAGGAACTCTGCTATTGCTCTTCCCTTCACTGACTTGCGTGTGACATACTTGAGGTCAAATTCAGAGAGCAACAGCAACCAACGAGCTAGCCTACCCGTAAGCGCTGGTTTCTCGAAAAGATATTTGATGGGATCGAGTCGTGAAACCAACATTACGGAGTGAGCTAACAAGTAGTGCCGCAGCTTCCTGGTAGCCCATACCAGAGCTAAGCAAGCCTTTTCCAGCGGTGTATATCGGGTCTCATATTCCAGCATTTTCTTGCTTAAATAGTAGATGGCTTTCTCCACCTTGTCTTCTGATTCTTGAGCAAGCATGCAGCCCATCGTGGTCTCCGTCACTGACAGATACAAAATCAACGGTTTCCCCGGTTCTGGTGGCGATAAAACGGGCGGGTTCTGTAGATACTCTTTAATCTGCTCAAACGCAGCTTGACATCGGCCGTCCCATTGGAACTTCTTTCCTTTCTTCAGGAGACCAAAAAGTGGTTCACAAGTCAAGGTTAATTTTGAGATAAACCGTCTTATGAATTGCACTTTACCCAGAAAGCCTCTCACCTCCTTTTCAGTCCTTGGTGGGGGCATTTCTAAGATGGCCTTGATTTTGGAAGGGTCGACTTCGATGCCCCTTTGTGTAATCAGAAACCCCAGCATTTTTCCCGCTGTAACACCAAACATACATTTTTTAGGGTTCAGCCACAACCGGAATTCCCTGATCCTTTGGAAAAACTTATGCAAGGTGGTGTAGTGGCCCTCTCTTTCTTTGGACTTGACAATCATGTCGTCCACATACACCTCAACCTCTTTGTGGATCATATCATGTAATATTGTGGTCGCGGCCCGTTGATAAGTAGCTCCAGCATTCTTCAACCCAAACGGCATTACCCTGTAGCAGTATGTCCCCCACGGGGTGGTGAATGCAGTCTTTTCCCTGTCTTCTGGTGCCATCACTATCTGGTTGTATCCTGAGAAGCCATCCATAAATGAGAGCAATGCATGCCCTGCTGTGAAATCTACCAACTCATCGATGTGTGGTAAAGGGAAGTCGTCCTTCGGACTAGCTCTGTTCAAATCCCTGAAGTCCACACACACCCGGATCCTGCCGTCCTTCTTCGGCACCGGAACAATGTTGGCCAACCAAGTCGGATACTCAGATACTAGCAGGAAGCCTGCGTCGATTTGCTTGGTGACCTCTTCCTTAATCTTGAGAGCCCAGTCCGGGCGGATCCTTCTAAGTTTCTGCTTGACAGGTCGGGCCTCGGGGTCAAGGGGGATCCGATGCTGTACAATCTCAGGATCGATTCCAGGCATGTCTTCGTAGGACCACGCGAAAACATCTTTGAAATCTTTTAATAAAGCGACTAAGCGCTCGCGTTCCTCTGAAGACAACGTGGACCCGATCTGGACCAGCCATGGGTCCTCCTCAGTACCAATGTTCACGGTAGTGATTTCATCCACTAGGGGTTTAACAAATCTCTCCTGCTCCTGCTCAATTAATCGTTGCAAAACCGGAGGAACTTCATCCTCGTCGTTTTCAAAATTTTGAAAGTCTGAATTAATGCAATAAATTAAGGGCACAGAAAAGTACTCAAAAACCACATCCACCTCATTCTCATTAAGTTCATCCAAATCGTCCGATTCATTTACAACAGACTCAAATGAAAAGGAAAAAGACGACCTAGACAGGACTGTGGCATCCGGGTTAACATCCCCAGAAGTACCAGACTCAGACTAAGTCGAGCTGGAATCTGATTCCGACTCACAAGACTCGGTGGAATCAGATTCCGGCTCACTACCTGACCCAGTGCTGCTGGACAAAAATCCCTCCTCGTATTGCCAAGTGAGAGAGGGTGCGATAGATGCATCCAAGATAGCTGCTGGTTGGCTCACGGCCGTTTCATCCCCAATCATGGAAACCTCGGAGTTATCCCTCAAGCACTTATGGTCGATCGGAGGATCAGAGAGTAGACATGCCAGCGCTACCCCCATTTCAAATTTGGTGCCCTCAGGATCCACTGTCTTGCACTGCTCAACCTCAACCTCAGCTGATGGGTTCGTCTGCTCTTCGGCAACATCCTCCCCGGGTAGTTGCAGGTTGAAAAAGATCTCAAAGCCTGGGACGCGCTTCTTCTCCGCGTTTATCCACGGTTCTAGGAAGCCGCAAAATGGAAAATCCTCCCCCTCCCGGATGAAGCGTCCGTTCAGGGTGCCCTAGATGGGCCTATGCATCAAGTCAAATGGCTTCCCAGCCTGCTTTGCGCTGGCTCTTCTGGCCATTTCCTTCCCTTTCCTCACCTAGTCCTCTTTGGTGGGCAAATAACCCAGTCCAAAGGTATGCGGGTTGTATGGCACTTCGGCCAATGTTGCGACGCCTTTCCTGCCGCTCTTTCCTAATCCCATCCCGGGGATGTGTTGTAGCTTGTTCATGAGGTAGAAGCACTGACGTACATACCTTCATTTACAGCCATGATGCTTTGCACAACCCGGGCCTCGGCCAGAGTAAATCCTGATATAAACACGTCCTCCATGCCATGTTCGATCTCTAGGACTGGTGTGGATACCTCCGGAGGTGGATTGTCACACCCCAAACCTGCCCCTAAAAGTTTGGGCATGACCTAATCATAAATGGACCTGCAACCTGGTAACCAAACCTATGGGGCCTTATCGGAAGCATAAAAATACGAACAAACATAGATACAACATACACCATTGAGCTATTTCTAATATGCCAGGATCTCATGCATCGTATACTTCATCAACAACAGTCACGGTTTAAAACGAAATCCTAGAATATCGGTTTTGTACACATACATTTACAGTCCCAGCCTCATGTTTGGGGCGTATACAAAAGAACACAAAAGTTATATACAATAACTTGGATGGCAGTCAAAAGGTAACCAAACATCTCCACAGTTTCACCAAAAAAAAAAAAGTAGCTTGGTGTAGTGCCTGGTCACGTAAAGGTCGACCAAGGGAAACGGCATCCTGAGCTAGGATTGACCACCTGGCGGGTGACCTACAGAAACAGACATAACTGAGAGTGAGCCGGGCTCAGTGAATAGTAATACCTAAATAAAACATTGCTTAACTTAAACAGATTACATATCAATACATTAGTCTGATTCTGTATCACGTTCATAATGGCCTTAGGCCTAATCTTGTAACATAGCTTGGTGGCTATAAGCCCTTGTAAATGGCACGAGGCCCTTGAAAATGGCGTTAAGCCCTTGAAAATGGCACGGGGCCCTTGAAAATGGCGTTAAGCCCTTGTAAATGGCACGAGGCCCTTGAATATGGCACGAGGCCCTTGAAAATGGCGTTAAGCCCTTGTAAATGCTTTTCTTATGTACTTTTAACATTAGTAGACTTCAAACATTAACGTAACATTAACATAAGTACAATACATGCTTGGAACATTTACATAGTTGCCTTACATGTCTCGAAACATTGCCATAATTACATGACAGTTACATAGGTACTACTACTCATAGTGTTGTGATGACGTGCTATTTCCTCCTGGAGGGTGTCCTGCACACAATTATAACTTGCACATTAGTTCTTCTTTTCCTCATATCATTGAGTAACCAGTTTCCGAATTATTACACTTCATATGCATTCATATGCATCTATCATTATTTGAAAATCGCCAACGTACTCTAAAAATATTAGCAGAGGAATGAGCATGCAAAACAGAAGAAAGCATTTCGTTTTCCTGAAACTGAGTTCTCCGCTCGAGCGCTCCTTTTTCCGCTCGAGCGGCCTGTGCATTTTGCCCCAAACTGCTGGGAGGTGGTTTTTCCCGCTCGAGCGGGCTTTTCTCCGCTCGAGCGGACCACGCAGACCCTGAAATTCTGAACTTCGAATTTTACATCATCAAGCCATTCCTCATGCAATTTCAATGGAATTAAGGAAATTTTATTACATACTATCTCTAGAACATGAATTCTACCTTACAAACATGGCAACTTGCGCAAGATTAGTAACTTAATCAAGCCATTCCTCACTCACTTTCATTCTTGGCTTCAAGTTCTTCATATTTATTGAAACATAACACATACCAAACACAAGTTCATAGGGTTAGCATAAAATCATTAGTTGAAGTATAATTTCCATACCACACTTAAATTAGGTTGTGAAACAACCAAATGATGAGAATAGCCCCTTTAATCAAGCATAAATCATGAACAATTATCCCTTACAACCCTAGATCATCAATCATAAGGTATAGACAACTCTTCTTCACAATTGGGAGGATAATTCTTATATATATATACTAACTTTAACATACCTTAGGCTTGATCTCCTAATTTAATCTCAATTCCTCCCTTTGTTGCCCCTTTTCTTTGCTCTCCTTTCTCTTCTTTTCTCAACCCTTAGTCCCTCCAAATGATGCCTCACGTTTTTGATCAAGCTCAACAAGACTAAGTGTATAAATATTCACTAATAGCATATAAGACAAAAAAATGAATCGTTTAATCATTCCGAAATTGAATTTTCACGAACATGCTTAAAATTACCTAAAAATTATGCTGATCATAGATATATAGTCAATTTCTGACAATTAAGCCATTAAGGCCTTCAATTTTCTGATTCAAGCATCTCAATGGAACAGATACCTTTCTTGAGTAACAGATAGGCATTCATAACCATACATTTCATTTCCTTAACCATAATTTTTCATGAAATTTTTCAGCAAACATGTTAAAAGCACAAAACAAGGGCTGAAATATATCAAAAACATGGACGAGGGTCGGGTCGTTACACTCTCCCCCCCTTAAATAAGTTTGGTCCGCCAAACTTGTGTTACCTTAGGATTGAAACAGGTGTGGGTATTGATGTTGCATTTCTTCTTCTCTTTCCCACGTTGCGTCAGTTCCATAATGTTCTTGCCACTCAACTTTTACCATGGGGATTTCACGGTTTCGCAGTTGTTTCACTTGTCGGTCTAAAATCCGAATTGGTTTTTCTTCGTAACTCAACTTGTCACCTAATTCAATCTGGTGGTAATCAATGACATGTGACGGATCCGGAAGGTATCTTCGAAGCATAGAGACATGAAACACATTATGCACTTGACTCATGTGTGGCGGAAGGGCAACTCGGTAAGCCACCGGACCCACTCTCTCCAGAATTTGAAAGGGACCGACATACTGAGGTGTCAACTTCCCCTTTTTGCCGAATCTTTGGTGCCCTTTCATTGGAGTGACTTTGACAAAGACATGACTATCCACTTCAAATTCCAAATCCCTCCGTCGGTTATCCGCATAACTTTTCTGCCTACTTTGAGCAGTTTTCAATCTTTCCCGAATAATTCGAATCTTTTCTGTTGTCAATTGAACAATTTCAGGTCCTAACAAGGATTTCTCTCCAACTTCAGCCCAACATCCAGGAGAACGACATGGTCTTCCATACAAAGCTTCATAGGGTGCCATGTCTATACTCGAGTGGTAGCTATTGTTGTATGCAAATTCTATCAACGGCAAGTGAGTTTCCCAACTTTCTTGAAAATCCAGCACACACATCCGGAGCATATCTTCTAAGGTTTGGATCGTTCTCTCGGACTGACCGTCGGTCTGGGGGTGGAAAGCCGTGCTAAACTTTAATTCTGTACCCATTGCTTCTTGTAAACTCTGCCAGAATCTGGAAACAAACTTAGGGTCCCTATCTGACACAATCGAGACTGGAACGCCATGAAGCTTTACAATTTCGTTTACATAAATCTCAGCTCTGCATTATACTGAGTTTTTACTGGTAAGAAGTGGGCGGACTTAGTTAATCGGTCCACAATGACCCAAATTGAATTCATACCCCGTGGAGTCCGTGGTAACCCCATAACAAAATCCATGGTCAAATGTTCCCATTTCCACTCCGGGATGGGAAGAGGTTGCAATAATCCGGCAGGTCTCTGATGCTCCGCTTTTACTTGCTGGCATTGTAAACACTTAGAGACAAATTCCGCGATCTCCTTCTTCATACTTGGCCACCAAAAATTTTGCTTTAAGTCTCGGTACATTTTCGTACTCCCTGGGTGCATTGACAACCTGGAGGTGTGTGCATCTTCCATCAGTTTTTGCTTAAGGTTCATCACATTGGGAACACATACTCGGTTTTGAAACTTGAGCACTGAACCTATTATACGGAATCCCAGTTTTGGTTTTGTTTCTAACTCATCATGTATCTTCTTCAAAGTTTCATCTTCCATTTGGTGCACTTTAATTTCTTCAAGTAAGGTTGGTTGGGCGACCACTGCTGCCACTAAAGCTTTTTGGCCATATAACACAAAGTCCAATTCTATTTTATCCAATTCCACTGCCAGTTCCTTTTGCCTGGTAACCATATTTGCCTTAATACCCATATTTTTCCGACTGAGCGCATCTGCAACCGTGTTGGCTTTACCAGGATGGTAATAGATCTGCAAATCATAATCCTTGAGTAATTCCAACCACCGTCGCTGCCGCATATTTAACTCTTTCTGAGTAAAAAGGTACTTAAGACTTTTATGGTCAGTGTATACTTCACAGGTGGTGCCATACAAATAATGTCTCCATATCTTTAAGGCAAAGACTACTGCTGCTAGCTCTAAATCATGAGTGGGATAATTCTTCTCGTGGGGTTTCAGCTGCCGAGAAGCATAAGCGATGACTCTTCCTTTTTGCATAAGTACACATCCCAGCCCTTTGTGTGAAGCATCACTGTAGATTACAAATCCTTCTGTACCGGATGGCAAGGCCAAAACTGGTGCTGTTGTCAACTTTGTTTTCAATTCCTGGAAGGCAGATTCTCGCTCCTCTGACCATTCAAATGCAATTCCCTTTCGAGTCAGTTGTGTAAGTGGCATAGCAATCTTGGAGAAATCTTGAACAAATCTCCTGTAATAACCAGCTAATCCCATAAAACTACGCACTTCGGTTATATTAGTAGGAGTTGGCCAATTTACGATTGCCTCAATCTTATGTGGGTCAACAGAAACTCCTTCCTTTGTAATGATATGCCCCAGAAACGCCACTTCTAGTAACCAGAATTCACATTTCTTCAGCTTTGCATACAATTTCTTTTCCCGGAGGGTTTGAAGGATCAACCGAAGATGATTCTCGTGAGCTTCTGCATCCTTCGAATAGATAAGAATATCGTCAATAAAGACCACCACGAACTCATCCAAATAGGGCTTGAAAACACGGTTCATCAAATCCATAAAAGCTGCTGGTGCATTAGTGACGCCGAAGGGCATAACCAAAAACTCATAATGACCATAACGGGTTCGAAAGGCTGTCTTCTCAACATCCTCAGTCTTAACTTTTACTTGATGGTATCCAGATCGTAGGTCAATTTTGGAAAAGACTTGTGCCCCCTGAAGCTGATCAAATAGGTCATCAATTCTTGGTAATGGATACTTGTTCTTGATTGTGACTTTATTAAGTTCCCTGTAATCGATACAAAGCCGGAGTGTTCCATCCTTCTTTTTTACAAACAGAACTGGCGCACCCCACGAAGACACACTCGGACGGATGAATCCCTTGTCCAACAAATCCTGCAACTGCATTTTTAATTCCTTCATCTCAGCTGGCGACATCCTATACGGAGTCTTCGAAATGGGTTGAGTTCCTGGTGCTACGTCGATGGTAAACTCAATTTCACGGTCTATCAACTGCCCTGGCAATTCCTCAGGAAAGACATCCGGAAATTCGCAAACAACTGGAATTCTGTCGGCATTCCCATCCACCACTTGCCCCTCCAAAATACTGCATAAATATCCCCGACACCCTTTCTGAATTAATTTACACGCCCTTGCCGCAGAAATCAAATAAGGTGGAGAAGTCACTTCCTGCCCCTGAACCATAAACTCTGATTGACCCGGAGGGTGAAAACTGAGCTGTTTAGTCAAACAATCTATAGTTGCACCATATTCCTCTAACCAATCCATTCCCAGGATGATATCAAAATGGGTTATGTCGAGTGGTAGTAGGTTAGCATATACCCGGATATCCCCAAGTTCAAGTTCACAACCAAGGTAAATAGAAGTACAAAGTATAGAGTCTCCCAAAGGTGAAGATATACACAACATATAAGACAGTTTTTCCTCAGTTTGGTCTAAGTTTTGTGCAAATAGTTTCGACACGAAGGAGTGAGTAGAGCCAGAATCTAATAAAACAAAAGCAGAATGACCATGAACCATAAATATACCTGACACCACTGTTGCTGCATTCTGCACATCTCCTGGAACCAATGCAAACACTCTGCCTTGTCTCGCTGTGTCTTTATTGCTATTCGGTTTGCCCGGTGCCTTGTTGTTATTAGTTGGTGCAGACCCCGCTGAACTCGTAGCAGCCCTGTCGTCATTTCGTTGATTCCTCTGGGGGCAGTCCTTTATTAAATGCCCCGTTTTGCCACACTGATAACAGGCTCCAGACTTCCATTGGCACATTCCACGATGCCTCTTCCCACATTCAGAACAATTGGGAATCGTACCCTGACTAGGAACAAAACTATTTGAAGTCCCCGAGTTTTGTTTCTTGTTTGGTGGAGTAGTCGCTCCCTTCGACCATTGATTATTTTGCCTTTTTCCTTTCCATTCGGCAATCCGGTTCTGGGCGGCAAGGTTCCCTTCAGCTATAACAGCCCTCTCCAGCACATCTACATAAGTAGGCAATTTTAACATATTGACTCGATCCAGAATTGCTCCTCGCAACCCCCCTTCAAATTTCCGTGCCTTCTTATAGTCCGTGTCCACCATATGCGGCGCGAACCGGGCTAACTCCACAAATTGGGCCTCATATTCAGCAACAGTCTTGTTCCCTTGCCTGAGAGTTTCAAATTCAGTCACCTTTTTATCCCGCATACTTTGAGGAAAGTACTTATCGTAAAACAGTTCTAGGAATATGTCCCATGTTAGTCCTGGATGAGTTGTTCTCGTTAGCATCCACCATCTACGTGCTTCATCTTCAAAGGTAAATGCAGCCAATTGCACCTTTTGAGCTTCAGTGCAAGGGAAAACTTCAAATAATTTCTCTATGCCCAACACCCAGGCCTCAGCTTTCATCGGTTCTATTCCACCTTTGAAAGATGGTGGTTTCATCTTTTTAAATTCCTTAGTAAGAGTAATAGTTCGATCTTCAGCATGAAACTCTGGTACTGCTGGTGGGGGCACTGGTTGCGGTGGCGGTTGTTGTTGAGGCTGTTGCTGTTGTTGACGTAGAGTCTCCGCCATTTCCATAATCATCCTTTCCATCCTGTCAAGCCGTGCTGAGGTAGCATCTTCCACCTCTTCTGTCCTCGTTCTCACCATGATCTACACAACAATCAATTATACACGATAGGAATATTTTAATATGGTTAGCATTATCAGAGTACACGTAATGTTGCCATCGAACTTGTCTGATATTCTAAGGATGTCATGCATGATGCCTAAATCTTTTCTAGACACCCTACACCTCAATGGCTCCGTGTGTGAGATAGCAACTCGTGCTCTGATACCACTTGTCACACCCCAAACCTGCCCCTAAAAGTTTGGGCATGACCTAATCATAAATGGACCTGCAACCTGGTAACCAAACCTATGGGGCCTTATCGGAAGCATAAAAATACGAACAAACATAGATACAACATACACCATTGAGCTATTTCTAATATGCCAGGATCTCATGCATCGTATACTTCATCAACAACAGTCACGGTTTAAAACGAAATCCTAGAATATCGGTTTTGTACACATACATTTACAATCCCAGCCTCATGTTTGGGGCGTATACAAAAGAACACAAAAGTTATATACAATAACTTGGATGGCAGTCAAAAGGTAACCAAACATCTCCACAGTTTCACCAAAAAAAAAAAGTAGCTTGGTGTAGTGCCTGGTCACGTAAAGGTCGACCAAGGGAAACGGCATCCTGAGCTAGGATTGACCACCTGGCGGGTGACCTACAGAAACAGACATAACTGAGAGTGAGCCGGGCTCAGTGAATAGTAATACCTAAATAAAACATTGCTTAACTTAAACAGATTACATATCAATACATTAGTCTGATTCTGTATCACGTTCATAATGGCCTTAGGCCTAATCTTGTAACATAGCTTGGTGGCTATAAGCCCTTGTAAATGGCACGAGGCCCTTGAAAATGGCGTTAAGCCCTTGAAAATGGCACGGGGCCCTTGAAAATGGCGTTAAGCCCTTGTAAATGGCACGAGGCCCTTGAATATGGCACGAGGCCCTTGAAAATGGCGTTAAGCCCTTGTAAATGCTTTTCTTATGTACTTTTAACATTAGTAGACTTCAAACATTAACGTAACATTAACATAAGTACAATACATGCTTGGAACATTTACATAGTTGCCTTACATGTCTCGAAACATTGCCATAATTACATGACAGTTACATAGGTACTACTACTCACAGTGTTGTGATGACGTGCTATTTCCTCCTGGAGGGTGTCCTGCACACAATTATAACTTGCACATTAGTTCTTCTTTTCCTCATATCATTGAGTAACCAGTTTCCGAATTATTACACTTCATATGCATTCATATGCATCTATCATTATTTGAAAATCGCCAACGTACTCTAAAAATATTAGCAGAGGAATGAGCATGCAAAATAGAAGAAAGCATTTCGTTTTCCTGAAACTAAGTTCTCCGCTCGAGCGCCCCTTTTTCCGCTCGAGCGGCCTGTGCATTTTGCCCCAAACTGCTGGGAGGTGGTTTTTCCCGCTCGAGCGGGCTTTTCTCCGCTCGAGCGGACCACGCAGACCCTGAAATTTTGAACTTCGAATTTTACATCATCAAGCCATTCCTCATGTAATTTCAATGGAATTAAGGAAATTTTATTACATACTATCTCTAGAACATGAATTCTACCTTACAAACATGGCAACTTGCGCAAGATTAGTAACTTAATCAAGCCATTCCTCACTCACTTTCATTCTTGGCTTCAAGTTCTTCATATTTATTGAAACATAACACATACCAAACACAAGTTCATAGGGTTAGCATAAAATCATTAGTTGAAGTATAATTTCCATACCACACTTAAATTAGGTTGTGAAACAACCAAATGATGAGAATAGCCCCTTTAATCAAGCATAAATCATGAACAATTATCCCTTACAACCCTAGATCATCAATCATAAGGTATAGACAACTCTTCTTCACAATTGGGAGGATAATTCTTATATATATATACTAACTTTAACATACCTTAGGCTTGATCTCCTAATTTAATCTCAATTCCTCCCTTTGTTGCCCCTTTTCTTTGCTCTCCTTTCTCTTCTTTTCTCAACCCTTAGTCCCTCCAAATGATGCCTCACGTTTTTGATCAAGCTCAACAAGACTAAGTGTATAAATATTCACTAATAGCATATAAGACAAAAAAATGAATCGTTTAATCATTCCGAAATTGAATTTTCACGAACATGCTTAAAATTACCTAAAAATTATGCTGATCATAGATATATAGTCAATTTCTGACAATTAAGCCATTAAGGCCTTCAATTTTCTGATTCAAGCATCTCAATGGAACAGATACCTTTCTTGAGTAACAGATAGGCATTCATAACCATACATTTCATTTCCTTAACCATAATTTTTCATGAAATTTTTCAGCAAACATGTTAAAAGCACAAAACAAGGGCTGAAATATATCAAAAACATGGACGAGGGTCGGGTCATTACATGGATGGATCGATGAATTCCCAAACACAATGGCTACTCCCTTTCCACAGGGGTATTTCACCATTTGTTGCAGAGTAGACGAGACGGCCTTCACCTGGTGTAACCACGGTCGCCCCAAAAGCAGATTGAAAGTTGCGGGGACCTCCAAGACATGGAAATCTATCTCGTGCTGTCCAGGCCCAACCTTGGTTTGGATTTTGACAGTCCCCATCACCTCTCGACTTGTATTATCGTATGCTTTGATCACCTGAGTGGTTGGGACGAAGTCCGCGGGCTTCAACCCGATTGCATATGCTGTTCTGGCTGGGCAGACGTTGATGGCAGACCCGGTATCAACAAGTACCACCGGTATCCACTTGTCTCTACATTCCACGGAAATGTAGAGAGGTTTGTTATGATTCACGCCCTCAGGCGGCAGTTCTTTGTCCGAAAAGGTTAATGCCGGGGAACCCCCTCCCGGAAAAACCAGCCCGACCAGTTGCTCTGGTGTAGTATCGATTGAGAGTTTGGCCTTGTCCATGGCAGATAGGACAGCTTGCCTGTGTACCCGTGAGGCCATAAGCAGTCCCCAAATGGAGATGTCTGCTTGTATCTTCTTTAATTGCCTCAGCACAGCTTCTTCTTCAATCTGTTTCTCTCTTTGTTTCTCAGCTTCCTTGTCTTTCCCCGATGCCTCGGGTTGGTCTAAGTGCGGGGGCTTGAAGTACCGCCCACTTCTAGTCATGTGGTCCACCTCGTCGAGGTACCAGGTGTCATCCGGCTGAGCGCCTGCCCAATCTTCGTCTGTGTGGGCAAGACATAAGTCGTCGTCTTCCCACCACATCCCGTTAGCATCCAAAAGACACCTGTCTGGTTCTGGCAGATTCGTACTCTCAGTACCTTCATCCCATATGCTCGCAGCATGTTCTGTTCTTGTGCCCACAACACTCTCAGCCCTTTCATGGGCTTTTGCCTTTCTGATTCTCTCGGAATCCCAAAACTTCTCCTGTTCTGTCTGCGTCGCTGCAGTTTGCTGTTCCACTGTCTTTGCATCCACAATGCTTAGGTCTCAAGCGAAATTCTTTGTACCGGCGCTCTCTGGCAATTCATCCTGACTCTCGGCCCTTCCGGCCACAGTTGGTACCCTTGCCCCTGCCGGGCTCTGTTCTGATTGAAACTCCACAATATCTGGCTGATCATCTAGCCACCCGATGGCCTCCGCCGATTCCTCATATTCAAACCAATTGATTGTTGCATCTCCTGATTCTTGGTCGTTGAAGAACTGGAGGTTGGCGAAGTCCTCCTCCACTGTTGCTAGATCATCTGCCCCCTGTTCAAGTCTGTCCCCCTGAATCATGCACAGTTCAGCTTTTTCCGGCAGCCCCACACTCGGCTCAGACTGGCCCACTGATAAGATGTACTCGCTTGGATCATAGGCTCTTACAGCAAGATTCCCAGGCTGTTCCGTCCCAGACTCAACAACTCTGTTCTCCTCTGAAACCTGCCCTGTCCCCTCTTCAGTGATCACCACCTTTGACTCAGATTGGGTTGTGAAGGTGTCCAACATGCACAAGTCAGTGCAGTCGGGAAGGGTCACCTCTGGCTTGGGTAGGTGGGAGGGAGTAATATAGATACTGGGATCGTAGGACACGTCCCCAGTTTGGATGAGATTGACTCTTTTGGGCGGTGGAGCTTGGTTATGTGCGGGGAGTGGGTTGGTTGTGACGTTGGGTCTTTCGGGAGGTAAAATGATATTCTTGTCAACGAGGTCCTGAATCTCGTGACGCAGCCGGTAGCATTGATCTGTATCATGGCCATGCTGCTGGTGGTAGGCACAGTATTTGGCTGGGTTGTGGGAAGGGGGGAGTGGATTTGGGAGTGGCCTCGGCTCTAGGGGTTTTAGATGCCCCTTTTTTATTAGAACCCCGAGAGCCTTGGACAACGGCATGTGTAGTGGGGTAAAGGTTCTTTGGCCTCTGGGCTGGAATCTCGGGGCTTGGGTACTGCTCCCGGATGTACTGGAAAAGGGGGTGGCCGCCATGGGCCTTGATTGGGGAAGGGGAGTAGTGGTGACCATACTAACCTCCGAAGCTCTTGTATTAGCAGCGCCACTCGGGCCTGCGTTGTTGTTACAGTTAAATGTTCTCCGGGATTGCTCCCGGTCCTGGTCGATCAGACCTTGCTTCATCGCATCCTCGATCTGTACCCCTATCTCGTGTAAGTCTGAGAAGGTGGGAAAGGGGAGTACGATCATCTTCTGCATGAGTTTTGGTTGGAGATTGCGCACAATCATCCGAATTTGATCTTTGTCTGTAGGTCTCAAGGTCATCATCGATGCCTTTGCCCTCCATCGAGTCACAAAATCTGAGAAAGTTTCCTTGGCCTCTTGCCTCGTCATTTCGAGATCACGAGTTGTAATCTCGATCTGTGTATTGTACGAGTACTGCGCAACGAAGGCCTCAGCCATCTCATCCCAGTTTCTCTTTACCTCATCTTCTAACTTCGCGTACCAAATGGCTGCCACACCCGACAAAGTTTGACCAAACAGGGAAAGCTTTTGTGGTCGGGTTAGGCCCATTGGCCGCAGGATGTCTGAGAATAGCCGAAGATGGACCATAGGATCCCCGGACCCATCAAAACGATCAATCTGTGGCATCTTAAATCTGTCTGGCAATGTTACGGCCACATCGGTGTACCCATCTTCGATGTCTGGGATGGCCTTCACCCCCTGGGACTTCTTAAAGAGCTTCTCCAGTTTGCTCAATTTCAGAGCTGTATGGTCTATCTCGAACTCGAATGGAGAGTCCGGATGGTTGGCAGGTGTATGGGTCTTGGACAGTTGAGGCAGAAGCGGGGGCGGAGCCAGCCCCGTTGGATGGCCTGTGTCCTCTTGAATATTCTGGGCATTGGGTAGGGTGTTCTGGGTGTTCAGGGGGGTATTCTGGGGATTTGGCAGGGCATTCTGACCAGTGGATGCCTGCTCGGGTAACGGAGCTCCGGGTGGAGGAGGAGCTGGGTGTGAGGTTGATGTTCCGGTTTGCTGCTGGAGCCTGGTAATGAGCTCAGCCTGTTGGGCCATGACTGTGGCCTGTTGCTTAGAAAATTCCGCTTAGCGGATGGCATCCTCTTGCATCTGTCTCATGCTCTCTTGCATTTGGCGCATCATCGCCTCCATCCCTGATGTATTCGGCGGATCCATCTGAATAACCGGTAAGTGTATCTCTATAGCGGAAACAGAAACCTCAGTCCGACTATTTGCTACTAAAGTAGACTGCTGCCCCAGTAATCTCTGCTCTGACACACTGCGCCTCCTCGGCCTTCTTCTAACAACCGGGGGTAGAGAGTGGAACACTGGATGTCCGTCAACCAGATCCTCGGATCGAATGAGTCGGCGACCTCGTGTCCAAAGTGCTTGGGGTATATCTACGGGTTCAGAAGCAATTGTGCTACAAACCTGCCCTAGCAAAAAGATAAATAAAGCGAAAAGGAAATAAATAACCAGATAAACGGACAACATAACAGCTTAAATTAAATACACAACACACAGTCGGGCATACAACACACGGTTGATCAGCTGGGTATACACTGTCCTCAATCACTGATTACTGTCCCTATATCACTGTTCCCCAAAACCGAATCTGATATCCGCAGACAACTGATTCTCAAATGACTGGCTGATGCCCGCAGGCCTGACGCCCAATCTCAAAAACTGATGCCCGCAGGCCTGATGCGACTCATAAACTGATACATGCATTCCCTGTAGAAACGCACTCTAACAAGCACATAACAGATAAGTGAGAGCCAAAACACCCCTATGTTGGGGTAGGGTTTCCCTGTCCTATTTTGTCAGGAGCTAGGGTTTCACTACGCACGCAGCGGCTTCAAACAACCTATAAACGGGTAAGCAACCTGTCCTAGTTTGGAATGGTCACTATGGATCCGAATATGCACTAGGTCGAATGGTCAAAAAGGGTGCCCCGGTAAAACCGGGGTTTGTGTTCCCATGCTGTCAGAGCCCAGAGCCGATCAGCCTTATGGTCATGCCTTGACAAGACAAGCCTCCGGCAAATCGTTCGGGAATGGCATATGGCAAACACGGTGTCCTAGGCGCACCAATGCAAATGCAATGCAAAGAAACACACAAGTGTAGTCAAAACCAGATATCATGAGTTCGAGTTAAGTTCTCTAAGTCCCCAGCAGAGTTGCCAGAAACTGTAGACGTCCCCCGAACGCATCCCGGGGGCGAGGAGTGCGACTCCCCCCCGTTATGGTTCGATGTTGGGTCACTACAGTTCAAGGACTCAAATGTCACGGTTCTTAATCTTGAACCAAAGAGTCCAAATCCGGCAAATCGTTTTGAAAACAGATTTTTTTGAAAGAAGTGCCAAACATGGACTGCTTTGCCAGATACAGAGTCGCCACCTAAATATTTTTTAATGGGAAATTTAGGAAACCCTGACTCGGTGCCAAAGGCCACGTGTCCGTCATCACCAAAGTTGCCTCGGCTCGGGAACTTGGATACGATTGGGGAAGGTCACTTCGTGAGCACCCCCGCTCGCCCGGTCAAAGACCGGCCTCTACTAACCATGATATCTGTTTTGAAAACATTGTGTGTTCTTATTCCGGTTTATTAGCCTAGGTTACTATGTGATGCGCACAGCATACAAGTATAGACTGAGTCGCCTGAATTGGAACAAAACATTTCATGTTTGTTTGTTTGAAAATGGTTTGCTGGTGATACCTGCAGGTAGGCTAAGACGTGGATTTGCCACCCTCGGGTGGGCTTAGAAAACAATGATTTTGCCACTATCTAGTGGGTTTAAAACAAACATTTGATGAATTGTTCCAATCCAAATAATACAACCTCTACCCACAGGCATTCAAGGAGTTATATCACATAAGCAGTTAGCCTCATGGTAAGCATGCTATTCATGGCAACACTCACACGCATGCAATGATGCTAAAGCATAAAAACTCACCGAGTACTCCAAGCCAAAACAGAAACTCATTAGAAATCCATGCATGATCCTAGATACACAGAATTGCCTAATGCAACACATGCAAAAATGCAATTATAGCAGGCTCGGCTATTCTAAACATGGCATATGGAATGCTACAACTAACACGTATTCAATTTGGAATTGAAATACAAATGCAGTTAGTATGATGCGCCGAGCCCGGTGCACGCAAGACAGATGAATGAATGCAAACATGCTATTATACTGTATGCTAATTGAAATATGCCCTAATCTAACCATCATAAGCAGGTAAATAAAAGGGAAGAAAGACGTGGGGTTGGAAGACATACATCACACTCACCCATACTTATTACAATTATGCCCTTGCGCAGAGGGTCCAAAAGAATATACAGTCCCGAATGAAAGAATAATACAGTCCAAAATATTACAGTCCAAATAATATACAAATTCCTAATTAATTAACAAATTAACTAAGAAAACTGTAAACTGGCATGCAAGCCAGAGACTGCCTTGATTCTGATGAATGCTACATGTTTGGGCTGCTTTTCGCGAAAATCCACTGGAATGCCCCAACTAGCCTCTGTTTTGCAATGTTTCTCGAAAAGCGCGCCAAGCTTTGAAAGATCGCTGATTTTTGATATGCTGCAACAGAGAGCAGGAAAGGGGCATAGCAATGTATTTCACAGATATATGCATACCTCGATCCTCGTGCCACCAATCACGCATCTCGATGCATGATGGCCGAGGAGCCAAATTGCACAACTCAATATAGAATGAATGCATATGAATGCTACAACAAAACCTAACTCCATCACGGATAATCCGGAGTGTCGGTGACTTGGGAATTGAGACACATTCCGTCACTCGGAGTACGAAACGCGTCTCGTTTCCCGTGCCCGGGCTAACTCCTATCCCGAACACGATGCAATATGCATGATATGCATGAAATGCAGCTAATATGCAATCCTAACATACGCAATGCTATGAAAATGAAATGCCTCGAAATACGTGCACACGTGCACGCGCACCAAGGAAATGATCCTAAGGCATGAAATGGCATACGCAATGCAAATTGGAATTATACCAACATGAGAGAGCCTCAGCCACACTCACATAAGAAGCCGTGAGATGAAAAAGAGATGCCTCGAAATGCGTGCACACGGGTACGCACAATGAGAAAATGGCATACGCAATGCCGTATGGGCTTACACCAACACGAGTGAACCTCAGTCACACTCACATAGGAGGCCCTCAGATGAAAAATGAGATGCCTCGAAATACGTGTACACGGGCACGCAAACCGAGGCAATGGCATACACGATGCAATGAGACTAAAATGGCATACAGAATGCAGAGTGGACTTACACTGACATGAGTGGACCTCAGCCACACTCACATAAGAGGCCGTCAGATAATAAAAAAAAGAGATGCCTCGAAATGCGTGCACGCAGGCACGCAAACCGAGAAAATGGCATACGCGATGAAATGGCATGGAAATATGATATGCAAACATGCAAATGAATTTCAGCACTGAAATGTGGGGCAAAACAATCCCGAAACATGGCCAAAGTGTACCCGATGCATGGAATGATCCCGAAACATGAATTTTGGCACCCGAAATCGCCTATAGCTACACCAAACATGCATAATTGATACATGATATGAAAAGGCAGAAGCAAGGCAGCCCCAAAACTAGCATTTTCCAGTCTAAAACATGGCCAAACAGCAAGCCTAGATACGGCAACAATGGCATGCAAAAATAGGGGCCAAGAGAGGGGTATTGAAGTAGATGGTAAATGCAAAGCCCAAACAGCAAAATACCCTTTTACAACACTGAAGAAGGACCAAAAATATGAATATTTACAGTAGATGACAACCCCAAAAACAGTATGCAAACATGCTAGAAATGCCATGCAAGATTGAAGCCAACAAAGGCTATAACATGAGGTACCCCAAAAATTCATCAAATAAGCAAAGACCCTTAATAAAACATGTTAAGAAGGTCAAAAAATGACCACTTTCAGTTCTGATCATGGTCCAAAAACAGAAGCAAAATGGGCTAGCAAAGCATGCAAAAACAAGGGTAAAACATGGATTCAAAGCAAGTGACACATGGATTATGAAAACAGTGTTGAGCCCTTCTTCAATGTTGAAGAGGGGCTCAAAAAAAACACAATCTCAGTTCATGAAATGCTCCAAAACAGATCACACATAGGCCAAACAAATCATGCAAATTTACGGTAAATAGGAGAGATTATGAAGTAAGTACAAGATAGGGGGCCCAAAAATGGTTGAGTCCTTCTTCAATGTTGAAGAGGGGCTCAAAATAGGCCCACTTACAGTTTACATTATGCTCGAAAATAGATCACACAGAGGCTAGAAATTTCATGCAAAATAATGGCATACAAGATGATATTGAGGCAAGTAGTAGTAGGAAGTCCCAAACAAGGTTGAGCCCTTCTTCAATGTTGAAGAGGGGCTCAAAATATGCCCAACTTCAGTTAGGGTCGGAGCCCAAAACAGTAAGCAAGAAGGCTAGAAAAGTGATACAAAAATGTGCTACAAAAGAGGGAAAATGGCTTACCCTTGAAGACCAATACTTTTGTTGCTTCTTGGCTTGAGTTGGTGGCTTCTTAGCTGCTGGAAAACCTTCCCTTGCTGCTGGAAATGGAGTAGTGGTGGTGGTGCTTGGTAGTGATCAAGAAATGGCACCAAACTTGAGAAGAATGAGAGAGATAGAGATGGATATGTATGTGTATGCTCCAAGAAATTTTTTCTAACCCTAGGGACAGAGCTGGGAGGCTCCTTATATGGACCAAGAGAGGGGTGTAAAGGTGGAGGGAAATGCACCCAAGTGCTTCCCTCCAAAATATCCCCCGGATACAAAGATCTTTTGGGACAAACAGCTATACAGCTGTAAAGTATGCACTGAGGGGAGTATGGCCGGCCAGGTACTTTTGCTGCAGGTGGCCGGCCGGCCACCCCCTATGGCCGGTCGGCTAGGGTTCAAAAGGTTCAAATTGATTTAATGGCCGGCCACCAGATATTGGTGTCCTCCCAGGTCCCCTCAACACAACCATGTGGTTCAAATTTGGAAAATGTAAAACAGGAGAGAGAACAAGCCACTTTTAGGAGGGGTTCAAAAGGTTCAATTGGAGTTACTGGCCGGCCATATGTTTTTAGGGTCCTCCCATGTGTGCACAACACAAATATGTGGTTTGGGCTTGAAGAAAATGGCCCTAGGGTGTTCAACATTAGCCCGGAAGTGAGAAAAACGGGCGCCGGAGGGCGAAAATGGAATATAACTGGTTGCTAAGGTAATTACTAGCCTCCCACCCTCCAGTGACCTCCCTGGTGATAAAACAGAGGTACCTGCCAAAAACGAACGAAAACCGATGCGAAACGAATGCTCGGGGGCCAAAACACGCAGTTCGGGGTCCCGAAAATAGGCCGTTAAGCACCGAAAGTGGCGTTTGGCCACAAAGTGGGTATCTAAGACCCCAGTGTCCCTCTAAAGGGAGTAAATGAGATACATGCCAAGAACCGGAGGAATCGGAGATGGTTAGGCTGTCCCGAACCGAGGCACACGGCCTGACGGCTCCGAAAACCGGGAACCGGGCTCCGAAATGGGCAAAATGGCCTACGGCCACCAAATGTAGCCCACGGCCACTGAGAGATGGTCTACTGGACCTCTCCCCCCTCAGGAAGAGAAAACAGAGAAAACCGAGCCTGGTTCGCAAACCGAGGCAAGGCACAGAAGAGGGTTCGGAAGTCCGGAGGTAGGGCTTACGGCCGCGACTCTGAGACTTCTGAACGAGCACAATATGCAACATCGCCGAGCGCTCAATCGGTGACGTCTGAGTCTTAAGGTCGGTCAAAAATGGGGTGTCTACAGAAGCATAACATGCGACAGTTTTAAGCAATCAAACATAAATCCAACTACATTACAATGCAGAAAGGATGTAAGAGAATTATGTAATTCTTGCTACGTTTCACGCGGAGAATACAATACCTGTGCGGTTCGTCTAGTCGTGCCAGCTTCAAATGAACCGTACATACAATATCGTGCCTGTAAAAGAGAGAAACTTAACAGGTACAATATTGTTAGCAACATGCATGATATGCAAGTTAAGACAGCGTAACAACGCAAGTGAAGGAGTGTATGACAACGCATCCTAAGTATGACAACGCATAACAATGCGAAATGGATGCAAAATGATAATGCAATATTTACAAAACTATGTATAAACAATGCAAATGATATGCAATGCATTTAAAACATGATCAAAACATAAGCAGTTCAAAACCGCACAAATATCATAAAGAGATGGAGATGCAAAGTCCGTCTACCATAGAAAAGGTGTCGACACCCTCAAACCACAATACCAGCAGTGGAATAGACGCGTACACATGCAGAACTATAAGTGTGTAGACGGAACACAAGATACAAGTAATTGGGTGGGATGATATAAGTGGGGAAATGACCCACTCGAGAAAGATCGTGATCCTAAATGCTGGATGCAACAAATTACACTACAATGTAATCTATACAATGGATAAGGCATGCAGCCAAACCGTATCTTGCCTAGGAAAGGCATGGACACATACAAACCATGTTTAACACGGAAACGGTGCCGTCACCCACAACACTAGGTGCTTACACATAATATCATAACCGTGCTTCAACGTGAAAAGTACGGGCACATACCAGACCAAGCTCAACAAGGAAAGGCGCAAGCCGTAGATGGAGGATGCAGCAAATGCATGCAATGCTTTCTATATACAATGCAATATTCATACTAGCTAAAATGCAATGGATGTAGGGGATAAGGCACGTGGCCAAAACATATCTTGCCTAGGAAAGGCATGAACACAAACAAACCATGTTTAACACGGAAACGGTGCCGTCACCCACAACACTAGGTGCGTACACATAATATCATAACCGTGCTTCAACGTGAAAGGTATGGGCACATACCAGACCAAGCTCATCATGGAAAGGCGCAAGCCGTAGATGGAGGATGCAGCAAATGCATGTAATACAAACTGCAATGCAATATATACAATATGCAATGGAACCTATGTACAATGCACTATATACAATGGATGAGGCACGCGGCCAAACCAAATCTTGCCTAGGAAAGGCATGGACACACACAAACCACGTTTAACACGAAAACGGTGCCGTCACCCACAACACTAGGTGCGTACACATAATATCATAACTGTACTTCAACGTGAAAAATATGGGCACATACCAGACCAAGCTCAACTCGGAAAGGCGCAAGCCATAGGTGGAGGATGCAGCAAATGCATGCAAGCTACAATGCGATATATACAATGAATGCATGACAATGCAAGCTATGTACAATGCAATATATACAATGCAAATATTTACAATGTATGCAATTAATGTATCTACAACGATATGTACAATGCAATATTCAATGATGCAGTAGAGAGATGCATGACAAATGCAAATGAAACACGTATGATAATGCATGTTTGTTTTTTTTGTTTTTTGTTTTCTGTTTGAAATGCATGATAATGCGAAATGAAAGAAATGCAAGACGACGCACGTCTTTTGAAGTGCATGACAATACAATGAACTGCGCATGATTATGCAAGATAAGAGGAGATGCATCACAACGCATGTGAGGTGTGCGTGATAACGTGTGACAAGGGTCATGCATGTGAATGCATGTGAGGTGCGCATGACAATGTGACCTAAAGAAGATGCAAAACAATGCAAGTGTGGCGTGCGTGACAACGCATAACATATGTGCATGACAATGCGAGTATGATGCGCCCTGCAACGCATACGAGATATGCATAACAATGCAACGTATTTAAAGCAGTTTCTGGACTTCGCAAGATACAAAAGGATACGAAAAAGGATACACCTCGTACGTATTCAAAGATCGCACGTAGAAAACACGGTCCAACGTCAAAACGGAGATTGGTTAAGCTTCAAAAATGCAGTTCCTTGCACTGTCTTGAGCAAAGAGAGCCCCAAACCACATCAGAGACCCAAACAAGGGTGTAGGAGGTTCACCGGCCATCCACCGGCCACAAAATAAGGCCACCGGCCATCTATTTGGCCGACCGGCCAAAAGTGCCTGTTCGGGGCAGTTTTGTCAATTCGGCACGGGTCTTTAAATATAGGGCTTGAAACCCTATTATATCACTTCCCACAAACTCGAAGACCTCTCCCCCTCCTCTCTAGGTGTCTTTTCCATCTTCGATCCTCGTTTTTCCTTGGTTTTCGGGCCCGTTTCGTCGTTCGATTCGCGAACTCCTTCGCGTTTCGCACGTTTTGAACTGAACGAATCTTTGTTTCGGTGTACTTTTCTCGATTTCCACCACTTGGAGTTTGTTTCCCCCGAGTTCATCTCGATCTCTGTGCCTTTTCCGCACCCCGACCTTTCCGGCCATTTTTCACCCTCCCGGGGTTGACTTTTTTAGTTGACTTTTTGTATTCTTGCCCGGTTTTCACATTCCCGGCCATTTTCGCACCATTCTCGAGATGGCGGACGACATTCCAGGCGGTGAGGCTCCCCCGGAGATAGATATGGACCCAGAGGCCGAGCTCTTGCCGTTTCACATCCGGCCGTTCGACCTGGCGACCTACAGGCCAGCAATTCACGTATTACCTCCCGACGGCATTCGCCACTTCAGCAGCTTTGCGAGGGGTGTGGCACCGGAGCTTCTACTGCGCGAGCCAGAGTCACATCTGTCCTTCGGCGCCTCCGAGGTACACTCTTCTTCGTTTCATTTTCTGCAAAGTAGAATGTATAACTGCAACAGTCGATTCTATTCTTTAACTGCTTGAACCATGATACACTAGTACACTGCACACTGTAGTTTATTGCGAAGACATCCGCACTTGATATATGTTTGAATCTGAACACGTGCACACACGTTGTATCTTCCCCTGTACTGTTCAAACACACTGATACACCACATGCTGTAGTTCTCTGCAAGCACACCGGCAGTCGATGTCCGTTTGAATTTGAACACGTGCACACACGCTGCACCTTTTCACTGAACCACTCAGTCACACTGATACATCATATGTTGTAGTTCTCTGCAAGCACACCGACACCCGATGTACGTTTGAATTTGAACACGTGCACACACGCTGTATTTCACTGATTCTGAGCACATTCAACACTGTATTCGTAACGCCACTTCGCGACTGTTTGTTTTGACCACAGGGAGATTTCCATGCCCTCTGGGGGTATGGGAACGTCGTTGCACGAGGTTGGTACATGGGGTTACCTGACGCGGTTCGTCGCATCATCGACCGAGCTGGTTTCAGGACCTTCTGCATGGAGCTCTCACACTTTACTACGAGCAGGCCGCTCCTTGCTGCATTGGCGGAGAGGTGGTGGGACACCACAAACTCCTTCCACTTTTCTGCCACTGGGGAGATGACGATAACTCCCTTTGATTTCTCCATGCTCACAGGCATCGGAGTGGGGGGTGATCCGATCCCCTTTGACACAAACATGGACGAGTGGGAGGCCGCTCAGATGTACCTGCTTGGCGCCCTACCACCTCTTGCTCGTCCAGGATTTGTGCGATATTCTTGGTTCGAGGCTCATTTTCGGATCCAGGCACCGACTACCCAGGAGGAGGAGGAGCAGTACACACGCGGCTTTCTGATGTTCCTGCTGGGGACCACTCTCTTCGCCGACCAGGCTAACACCATGCCCCTTTACCTGCTGAGTGCACTGGTTGACGTGACCAGGATCCGTGGCTACGACTGGGGTGGCGCAGGCTTGGCCACACTCTACGGCTATATGAGTTCATCATCCCGCCTCAGCGGACAGTTGCTCGGAGGCTACTAGCGGGCTTTGGAGGTATGTCTTCTTCTTCTGTTTTGCATTTCTGCTTTACATTCTCTGTATTCTGTACACTGCACAATACACTGCACATACCGCTTTCTGCTTTATCTGCATACTGCTTCATCTAATAAGTATACTGATATCTGTTCTGCCTCACTGTAGTTGTGGGTGTACACCTACTTCCCTAGGCTTGCCCCGGTACCAGAGGAGGAGATGCCCCCTATGATCCCATTCTCCCACCGTTTCGACGTGAGGTGCGAGCGGAGGCCTCGGGAGTCTTTCATATTCTTCCGCCGCAGAGGTATTTTAGAACTTGCAGTTCATTTAAACTTCGCTTTGCATTGCATTTTCAATAGCAGTAGATAATGAACTGTATTTTGTTTGCAGATCACCTGGCAGCCATGGGCCTCATTGCCCATCGCAGTACAGGATCAGTATGCTGGTGCCCGAGAGACGGCCCAATTCAGAGTTTTACTAGAGGGCCCCGTCTGCCGTGCCTAGTACTTGGGGGAGCGCTTCTTGCAGCAGACCTTAGGCGTGCCAGAGCAGCCAGTTCCGCGGCCACCTCCTACTCATATGAGGCATACCGAGAGGTACACTCTCGAGGAGATGGCAGACTACATGATCGGTTGGGACTCCGAGGGCTTCAGGGGCGAGGGCGATTACGCAGAGTACGTCCAGACCTACATCATGCGGCCTTTGAGCAGTGGCCGTCGAGTTAAACGAGAGAGGCCCGCGACACCGACGGCTAGGGCAGGAGCGGGAGCAGGAGCAGGAGCAGGAGCATCAAGGATGGCTCGGGTCCGTGGCAGGAGTGGGACCCGGAGAGGACGGGGGGCTAGTTGGCCAGTACTGCCCATGACGATGACATGCCGAGGGTAGGGTGGGGAGACTTACCAGATCCCCATCGCTCCCCCTCTGGCTGATCACGAGCTAGTCGGGTTCTATGACTTGCTTCCGGTATGTACTACTGTATTTTACATCTTGCACTGTCATTTCATTTCATTTCATTTGATATTCCGCAGAATACTGATGTTTCTAACACTTTTGCAGGCTTCCTCCGAGTACACTCGCCAGTCCCTGGAGTTGACCACCTCTGTGATGGGGATGCTCCAGCGGAGCCTCGACCTTCTGGCCATTTACAATATTCCAGTATGTTCTTCTGACCACGGTCTCACACCATATATAAACTGTTTCACATAATCTGATGTATCGCACTGTCAACACAACACTCGATACACTGCCCTCACGGCATCTGATACACTGCATCCCACAAACTGTTCACATCATTACTCACAGCATTCATATACTGCACTTAGTCACTGCATTCTGTACCGACATACTGCTCACAACATTCATACACTGTACTCATATACTGCATTCTGTACTGATACACTCTCACAGCATTCATACTCTGTTTTGCGTAGCATACTGATGCGTTTGCCATTTGCGCTTTTCAGCCTCCATTCCAGATTCCTACTGCAGGAGGTGCTCCAGATGGGCCTTCTGTTCCTGCTCGAGGAGGAGGGCGAGATGGTAAAGTATACCCCCGCACCAAAGCGGGGCGTACTCATGTTGGGAGTAGCTCTCGGGCACCGGTTCCCGACGATGATGAGTCCGAGGCGGAGATAGAGGCGGAGTTGGAGGCAGAGTCGTCCGAGGAGGAGACCGGAGATGACTCAGGCTCGGGCTCAGATGATGGTGCTGACGATGATGCTCCTGGACCTTCGTCCAGGAAGAGGACGAGGACAGACCCGTAGGCCTGAGATGATCGATGCTGATCCAAACTTTTACTGCTTTTTTCTTTTTGTTTTGCTTTTCTTTTTGCTAGTAGATTGAACACACTGTACTGCCGCAGGCAGGTTTTGTTTTCTTCAAAGCTATGTACTTGAAAAGATGATGAAATGAAACAAGCCTTTTGTTTGAAAAGTGTTGCATTTGTCCATTTCATACATCACATCGCATCGCATCATATCACATAACAATATAATGAGATTGATCTTTTGTCTGAAAATTGGAATACTTGTATCGTAATAACCAGGCAATGAACTGGCCAACGACAAAACAACTCATACAACCCACTGCTCATTCTGAACACACAGCCCATAACACAGCGCTTGGTTTACCCGGCACACAGCTCATATACACAGCTCATTCTGAACACTGCTCATTCTGAACTCATAGCCCATAACACAGTATTCTGTTCATTTGCACACGGCGGATGGAAGGGCGGAATTTGCAGGAGTCATAACAAGCTCTAATGTCCGAACTTTCCTTATTTTTCTTCTGCTTTGCAATCTGGAACCCAAAAGAAGCTTCAGATAGGTCCAGGTTTTACCATTCTGACATCACCTGGGTCAAACCCTGCGGTCGTTGAAAGAACTAGTCTTGCTTTGCACAAATGTGGAGAATGGCATAGCACTCTGAGCACAAAACGATTTTTTTTGAAAATGAGAAAAGGGTTCTCAACTGGGTATCGAGCCTACAACTGAACATAGCATACTACGACTCAACAGAAGATACACAACCTAACCACATCGAGTAACACTCGAAAAGACTCAAAACAAAACTGAGGTAAACAAAACAAAAGACACGACGCACAGACGTGTTACAAGGACAAGGGACCTCTCAGTTCGCGAGGAGCCAGTTCCTTCGGGTATTATTCCCACCCTTTCTTATTTGTGGTTCTCACATCACTCGGCCCTCAGGCTCTATTTTTCTCTCAAAACCCTTTCCTCACTTTTCTCTCAACTTACGCCTTTCTATTCTTTAATCTCTCATTTTTCATCCCTCTCCAGATATGGTCGGTGGATAAACAAGAGGTAGTGGGTTCATGCCTAACACTATTAGCTCACAGCTATTTTTTGTCTGGTGGCGTTTAGTCGATGCCCCAGCTGAGGGAATGGAGTATCTTGATCCATTCTGATTCGTGCTTCGCACTTGGTTTGATACCTCGTTGCTTGGAGGATGTTGAGAGCTTTCAGCCCTTTGTTGTTAACCTCAGTTATGCCCTTCGTTGGCAGGTAGAGTGCCCTTCTGGCAAGTATGTTGACGACGGGGGAAAGACAGAATACCTGAGTCAACTGCGCCCCTAGTTCATCATTTTGACCATTTTTTGTTTTGGTTTTCTACTAAAACAATTGTGACCAAGATGAGAGTTAGATTAACATACTTGTTCGATTTTTTATTTGAAAATCATGAAAGTCAGGCTATGAGCACTGAAAATTTTTCCTTTTTTAGGTCCAAGAAAAGGTCCAGTTTTGGAAAATGAAATAATTTTTGAGAAATTAGTCAACCTCAGTAAAAATTTTCAAAAACTATTTTTGCAAACGGTCAATGCTCAACGAGTACGGAACCTACTCTCGAGATGCGCATCCTCGGTTCTAAAGAAAAACTGCCCCTTGCTTGGAGAGAGCTGCATGGCAACGAAAAGTTGCCCCTTGTTTGAACGGTGACTCATGGCAACGGAAAGTTGCCCCTTGTCCTGATAACGCCGCAGTATATTGTGAACAGTTCTCATTAGTGATGATCGCAACCGAACTCTCGGATACAGAGAAGACGAAGATGGTCAAAACCAATATATGGACACAGTCACTTTGAAAGTGTTGGTGGCTAGACTTCGGGATGAAGTTGCCTACGTATCCCAAACATGGGAATCAAGCCTTACGTAGTTCCGGTTAAGGTACACTCGTGTATTAACCCTCACCACGCTCTAACTTTTGCCAAGGCCGCCCTTTCTGGGTTTTCAACCTTGCGAGCTTTGTTTTTCTTTTCTCTTTTCATTTCTTTTCTTCTTTTTTCATCTTTTCTTTTTTGCATTTTTCTCTTTTTTGTATTTTTCTTTTTTTTCTTTTTTTGTATTTTTTTTCTTGCTCTAACTTTTGCCTGGGTCGCCCTTCTGGGTTTTCGGCCCAGTGAGCCTCTCAAGGGTAAAAGTGTAGCTTTATCCACGCCAAATGGTTTTTTTGAGATCATGAAGTCATCTGAATCCAAGAGAATGGCTGTTGTTCGCTGACGATGCAGGAGTCCATCCGATGGGGGGGCTGAATTTGCCCCTAGTGTTGTGGATCGGAACTCAATTTTCCTTCAGCGATACCTTCTTCTTTCCTCCCTTTTGGGATTTGGCATTCTTGCCGTTCTTCGTCGTGGACTCTTCGAGTACATTCTCTAACGTCTTTTGCCCCTTGTTCGAGGGGTGCTTTGAATTTGGCCACACAGGCCTCTCATTGTAGTTGACCGTTGAACATTCTGAATTCAAGTCCAAGGTTTGAAATCAAAGGGTCGAGTCTCGAGGCTGAGAGCGATCCTAAGCTGCACAATCTCAAGAGCGACTCCACACAGGTCTTCGCGGGACCGCGCAAAACACTTTTTGAAAAATTTTAAGAAAGCGACGAATCGCTCGCGCTGAAGACAAGGTAGAACCAATCTGGATCAAGCCAGGATCCTTCTCAGTACTCACACTAACAAGCATGATCTCATTCATTAAGGGCTTAGCACGCCTCTCTTTCTCTCAGTTGATCAAATTTTGCAAAACCTGAGAAATTCATTCCTCTTCGTTTTCATCACATTGTTCGAAAAGTTTTGAAAAACTTAGGTCAATACAATGACTTATCGGCACAAAAGAGCAGGTAAAATGCGTTGCCGTTTTATTCTAAACTTGCTGGCACAACAGGTTCAAAGTAGCAATAGGCACGGAAACATGGTAGCCGCAGCTGTTTCATTCAGATTTCCTGGTTGTAACTGGCTCCACAGTAGAGACAGACTCAAAAGAAAGCAAAAGGATAAACACAAAATAAAATAGTGATGTCCGAGGTAATATCCCCGAAATCACTGAACTTCTATACAATAGGACTGACTCGACACAACAAGACAGACCCTTAAGCAAAAAGACTGACACAAAACAATGAGACAGGCACAAAACAAGACCATAGAGCCGACTCAACACCCAAGTCAGAAACTACAAAATTAGCATTCACATATGCTCAAAAAAAGTGCGTGCCAGACGCCACATCTGAAATACACCGGGCGCCGCCCGCAGGTGGTCCAACTTCTGATCACATACTCGCAGTATCCTCGAAATCTAACAATTCAGCGGTGATAGACTTTGCTGGGGTAGGTGGGAGGATGACCTCATTGTCTATCAAATCTTGCACTTCATGGCGAAGGCGGAAACAACCGTCGGTGCTGTGACCGGTTTGCTGGTGGTACGCGCAGTACAAGGTAGCATCATGCGAGGAAGGGAGATTCTTCGGGAGAGGCCAAGGCTCAAGAGGTTTAAGGTGCCCCCTTTCAGCAAGGATCTGGAGCGCCTTGGACAAAGGCATGTAGAGAGCATGAAAGACCCTGCGGCCTCGAGGCAGGTATTTTGAAGTCTGAGAATTCTTGCTAGACCCACTAGCGAAAGGGTCGGCAGGCACTGCCTTGACTTTCTGATCCTTCCCAGGTGCAGAGTTGGGAATGGAAGGAACTGTTCTGGCATGACGGGGCCTATCCTGATTTTATGTCTGGCTGGAACTCCCCTCGATTGGAGTGGAGAAAGCATCATCCACAGTTTTAGCCACAACTGCAAATACCTGCTGCTTATTCATCCCCCCGGCTTTCAAAGCCTCGACTGCCCACAGCAGTTGTTCAACGGGATCAGCATCTGTTCCCACTTTATTCTTACCTCTGGCCTCAGCTTGATCGAGGGTTTGGGTTGCTATATCAGAGCGAAACCCGATTGTTGTTGACACATCATTACTATAGCTTGAGGCAACCTTAGGTTGGCTGAGCTCGATCACAATCCGTCCCAGTAGCGGGGGCTCTTGTGGTACAAAATTCCCGGCGTAGGATATGGTTGGTGGCGAAGCCAACATTCCGTAGGCGAGATCAGCCACAAACCTCTGAAGGTCGCCATTCATTCCTATCAATTCAAACATGGTGGGCTCATGAGCTTGAAACAACTGGGGTTCCCAGATCGGGCGTGCAGCAGCTAACCTGGGCGAATGCGGTACATCAACATTGATTTCATTCTGTAAGATGATTCCTTGGTCTAATGCGGCTGCCATAACCATAATTTCCTCTGAACTTTGGGTCATCATAAGTCCTCTTGAACTGAATGGAGATGATGGATCAGATGTCTGTCTTACCTTAGCAAAGAAAAACACTGGCTATTATGTACTAGATCTCTGAACTGAAAGAGAAAACACACAGTATTTCGGCCCAATCAGAACAGACACAAGCATAGCTGAATAACTGTACTCTACTACTGATCACTGTTCCCCAAAATCACTGCCCTGAAAACTGAATCTGATACCTGCAGATATAACTGATTCTCAAATTCCGATACTGATGCCCTCAGGCCTGATACTCAGACTTGCAAACTGATATATGCGTTCCCTGTAGAGGTCAACTCAAAAAGCACATAACAAGCAAGCAAGAGCCAAAACACCCCCATGTTGGGGTAGGGTTTCCCTGTCCTATTTTGTCAGGAACTAGGGTTTCACTACGCACGCAGCGGTTTCAAACAACCTATGATCGGGTAAGCAACCTATCCTAGCTTGGAATGGCCACTATGGATTCCAAATATGCACTAGGTCGAATGGTCAAAAAGGGTGCCCCGGTGACAACCGGAGTTTGTGTTCCCATCGTGGCAGAGCCCGTAACCGGTTAGCCTTATGGCACGCTTCTCGAAGCGAGCCTCTGGTAAACCGTTCAGGAATAGCAGACGGCAAACACTGGGACTTAGGCGCACCAATGCAACTGCAATGCAAAGAAACACATAAGTGAAATCAAAAAAAGATATCACGAGTTCGAGTCAAGCTCTCTAAACTCCCCAGCAGAGTCGCCAGAAACTGTACAGTTCGGACTCAAATAGTCACGGTTCTGAATCTAGTCTGGCAAAGTGCAATGCAAGACCGATAAATCACCAAAGAGTCCAAATCCGGCAAGTCGTTTTGGAAAATAGATTTTTTGAAAGAAGTGCCAAACATGGACTGCTTTGCCAGATACAGAGTCACCACCTAAATATTTTTTATGGGGGAATTTAGGAAACCCTGACTCGTTTGCCTAAGGCCACATGTCTGTCATCACCAAAGTTACCTTGGCTCGGGAACTTGGGTACGATTGGGAAAGGTCAGCTATGAGCACCCCCGCTCACCCGATCAAAGATCGGCCTCTACTAACCATGATATCTAGTTTTGAAAACATTACGCATTCTTATTCCGGTTAATTAGCTAATCTTACTATGTAATGCGCACAACACAAAAGTATAGACTAGATCGCCTAATTTGGAACAAAGCATTGCATATCCGCTCGTTTGAAAGGCAGTTTGAAATTTGCTACTCGCAAATAGGCTAAAATACAGATTTCAACGAGTTGTTCCAACTCAAGCAATCCAACCTCCACCCACAGGCATTCAGACAGATATGTCACATAAGTAAATAGCCTCATGGCAAGCATGCTATCATGTTAACATTCACACTCATGCAAGATGCTAAAGCATAAAAAACACTTACAGTGTACTCCGAGCCAAAACAAGAAACTAGTTAGCAATCATGCATGATCCTAGTTCATGTTAAAATGGCTAATGCATCACAGGCAAAATGCAACTAGAGTAGGCTCGGCTAATCTAAGGATGGCATGTGAAATGTAGTAGATAACATGTATTCAAGTTAGATTTGAAATACTATGCAATTAGTATGATGTGCCGAGCCTGGTGCATGCAATACAGATGAATGAATGCATGCATGCATAGCATAAGGATGCTAATTGAAATATGTCCTAATACTAACCACCAAAAGCAAGTAAGTAAAAGGGAAAAAGAAGTGGGGGTTGGAAGACATGCATCGCACACACGCACACTTATTACAAATTCGCCCTCACTAGGAGGGACCGAAAGAATAATACAATTTAATCAACTAACAAGCTAATTAAATAGTTACAAACCAATTAACTAGTTAAGCAAATTAACTAAGCTAATAAAGCGATAAGACAGCCTCGGGAAGAGGGTCCAATGCATGCGTGCTCGACTCCGCTCGGAAATCCACCACCATGCACAAGCTGCCTCTGTTTTCACTGTTTTATGCCTCTGAAAATTGCACAAATCCCAAGGAGCATTCTCTGAACACTGTGGGATGCCACCGGCCATAAGGGATTGTCACCGGCCATGGTAAAGTGGTCATCGACCATCTATGAAGCCATCGGCCAACAATGGATAACCGGCCGGCACTGGAGATGGCCGACCGGCCATGTCTTCCTGCAGAAACCTGTTTTAACAGCAGCAAAGGGCAAAACAGGGCATGGCGATGCATTTCAAAGCAATGTTTGCACCACCACACCCCTTATCATGTTTATGATTCAAAGGGGGATGGTACTCGATTCTCGGACCACCAATCGCGCATTTCGATGCGTGATGGCCCAAGAAACCAAGTGTGCCATTTCAATGTGGAATGAAATGCATATAAACAAACAATAGGCCCAACCTCTATCACTTGATCAAGAGACAAGGCATGCATGCTCAATGCAATGCAACCTAGGCATGTGAGCTAAATATGCAACATGAGAATGCCAACAAGCATGCAAACATGCAAAACATGTAACATGTTAAGCAACGAAGACAAAAAGGAAGAATGCATGCCAAATGCACTATCATTTAAGCATGTAACAAGATGTTTATGGACCAAATATGTGACAACATGCAAGGCCAATGCAACAATATGCAAAGGATGGTCTTAAACTAGTTTGGGCAGCTCTCTAACAAGCCTAAAACAGCGGCCAAATGCTATGGAAATGAGGGCCAAAACACATACAAACATGCATGCACATATGGTCCAATATTTAAGCATAAAGAAGCAACTTTTAAGCACACTTAAAAGAGGATAAACATGGACTAATGGCAAGCATAGCAAGCTCTGAAAATACATGAGGGATGATGCCAAATCAACCTAACAATGCAAGCAAGGCATGCAACCAAACCCAAAGACTTAAACTATGGCCATGTAGCACATGAAGCAAAAGACCAAGGGGCCATGGGGACTCAAAACCACCCCAAGGCAGACCAAAACAAGGTCAAAGGCACACCTAGATGGCATCTAAATGGCCTAAGTCTAAAGGCATGCACAAAGGTCCGAACATGGAGCATAAGACACAAGCCTTTTAAAGCATTAAAGGGGCATCAAATGCAAGCATACAGGCATACCACAAGGACTGAAATGGTGTTATAAGTGGTGCCAAACCACTGAAACAAGCCAAGTAATGCATGCTCAACACTCACACACCCAAGGCTAACAAGCCAAAATGCAAGGTGGCTATACAAAGTATGTCATGAATGGCCAAAACAACCACAAACAAACCTTAAGCATACTCAAACATGCATAAAAGCTTCACAAAGCTTGGCCAAAACAAGTAAGCATAGTAGTCTAAATGCTAAGTACATGTTAAGGCAAGTTCATAGCATTACAAGACAAGTATGCAAAGCAAGCATGGTGTGTCTAAACCAATTAAAAACAGTGCTCTATCATGACAAAATAAGCACAAATACTAGCTAAGACATGGCCAACATGATCTCAACAATGGTGCTCACACATGAGGCTAGAATGGCACATATTGAAGGCAACAAGGAGAGGGGATTGCCCTCTCCTTCTTAGGACCTTAAAGCACCATCCCCACCACTGAAACCCCTCTGGATTTCAGTGGTGGGGAGGCTAAGACAAGGTGGTCCCAGAGCTCACCAAAATAGCACAAAATGGGGGCCAAACAAGGCCTAAGAGGGGTCAAACAACCCCAAACACCAAAGCAACCTTAAACAACTATTTTAAGCACTTAAAACCAGAACTTTTATATGTTATAAGTTAAGCTTAAAAATAGGTGCAAGGATGGCTAAAAGCCTATGCAAAAATGGGGAATAAAAGGGTAAAGTTCTTACCCTTGAAAACCTTCTTCACAAGGGCCACTCCAGCAGCCTCTCCAAACTTAGATCAACTCAAGAACTCTAAAAATTACTCCTTAGTACCTCAGTAGCCAAAGGAAAGTGTAACACTAGGTGTTTGCGTACAAAACTATGAACAAAACACCTTAAACAAACACATAATGGAAGGAGAAGGAGATATAGAGATAGAATAGATACACAATCCTAATCTCAGAGCTCTGGAGCTTTTTTGTAACCCTTGGGGAGGGAGGAGAAGGCCTCCCTTTATAGAGATTCACTCTTGCAAAGCTTACAAAACAAACTAAGCAAGAGTGAAATCCCTCCATACACGTGTATGGAGGGGATGCAAAGTGGGTGCCAGCTATCACAGTTGGCACAAAATATCTGCCAAAAGTAGATGCACAGTGGTCGGCCAGCCAAAAATGACAAATTGGCCAAAACAAAGGTCGGCCGACCAAAAAGAGTGCCGGCCGGCCAAACATTTGGCCGATGGCAACAAAACAGAGCCGGTGGCTTCAAGCCATGGCCGGTGAGGTGTGGGGATGGCCAATAAGCCATTCCCTGCCCCTCAAAAGCAAAACACAAGTGTTTGGTGCAAAACCAAACACAAAACAAGCAAGTTGAGAGGTCTTGAGACGAGGCTCGTGGCCGAGACCTCTGAGAACTCAGGACGAACACGAACATGGATGATCACCGAGTGTTCAAATGGTGACGTCTAAGTCTTAAGGATGGTCAAAAATGGGGCGTCTACGCCGCCCTTTGCGGGTTTTCAACCTAGCGAGCTTAGTTTTTATAATTTCAAATTTTTCATGCTCTAACTTTTGCCTAGGTCGCCCTTTCGGGTTTTCGGCCTAGCGAGCCAGTCAAGGGTAATATTTCTTCAACTTGTCCATATTGATCGGCTGTGAGAACTCTAGGCCATCTAGGTCCATCAGAACGACAGCTCCACCTGACTAGATAGACTTAATGATGTAAGGACCAGTCCAATTGGGTCTGAACTTGCCCCTAGGGTCGTGGATGGGAGCTCGGTTGTCTTTGAGCACCAAATCTCCTTCCTTTAAATTCCTGGACTTAACTTTCTTGTTGAAAGCCCTGGCAATTCTGCGCTGATAACCTTGAACATGGTACAGTGCTTTCAGTCTTCTTTCATCAACAAGCATGAGTTCTTCAAATCTGCTCTGTTGTCAATCTGCTTCGGCTATCTGACACTCAGCCAGCACTCTTAAAGATGGAACTTCAATCTCGATAGGTAGAACGGCCTACATCCCATAAACCAGTGAATACGGAGTCGCCCCAGTAGAAGTTCTAATTGAAGTCCGGTAGCCCCACAGAGCAAATGGTAACTTATCTGGCCAGTCCCGATAGGTTTTCACCATCTTCTGCAAAATGTGTTTGATGTTCTTGTTGGCGGCCTCAACTGCTCCATTGGTCTGTGGCCGATATGTGGACGACTTATGAAAAGTCACATTGTATTTTTCCAACAAGTCAATCACTTCCTTCTTGAAGTGGGAACCGTTATCTAAAATGATTTCGTTCGGGACCCCGTAGCGACAGATGATGTTGTTTCTGATGAACTTCGCAACATGTGAAGCTTTCAACACCGCATAAGAATGGGCCTCAACCCATTTTGTGAAATAGTCTATCGCGACCAGAATGAACTCATGCCCATTAGACCCTTTCGGAGTGACAGCCCCGATCACATCAATTCCCCAAACTAAAAACGGCCATGACGAAGTCATATTGTACAGCTTCGACGGCGGGATGTTCATGTACAGCTTCGACGGCGGGATGTTCATGCGGTTTGCATGGATCTGACATTTGTGGCATCACCGAACAAAGCCGACACAATCCTCCTCCATGGTGGACCAATAGTAACCCTGTCTGAGGATTTTCCGAGCTAAAATTACCCCGTTCATATGCGCTCCACATTCTCCTCCATGGATGGCCTCCATCAGGCTCTTTGATTCTTCGGCATCAATGCACAACTTATGCATTCCCAGATGACCTTTCTTATACAGTTTTCCTCCACAGATGATGAACTGAGCAGCCATTCTTCTGATTGCCCTTTTATCCTTGGCCTTTGCCCCTGATGGATACGCTTCTTTTTCCAAGAAGTTCCAGACATCGTAATACCAGGGGTTCTTATCTTGAACCTCTTCTATGGCAGCAATTGACTCGTAAGCCGGCACAAACTTTTGGTCAATGATGATCGGACGCATCCAGACTCCAAAAGGGATGTCTATCATGGAAGATAGAGTTGCTAGTGCATCTGCGAACCTGTTGTTCTCTCTTAATAGATGAGCAAAGTTTAGTTTCTCGAACCGAGGAATTAACGAGTCTAAGGTCTGGTGATACATTATCATCTTTTCTTCTTTGACTTTCCAATCTCCTTTCGCTTGAGATACAATAAGGTTCGAGTCCCCAATGACGTCCAACCATTTTGCCCCTAGTTCTAGGGCCGCTTCTAAACCAGCAATGTATGCTTCATATTCTGCTTCGTTGTTCGAGACTTTGAATCGGAGTTTAAATGCTAGAGGGATATGGGACTTGTCAGGCGCTATCAGCAACACCCCTACCCCGTACCCGTACTGGTTTGACGCTCCGTCAAAGTACATCGTCCAAAACTCGTCGTCGATATGCAAAATGGCCTCATCTGGGAATAAGTACTCAACTGCTTCACCTCCTTCCACTGGATGATCGGCTAAGAATTCTGCTACCGCTCTTTCCTTGACTGACTTGCGAGTCACATATTTTAGATCAAATTCGGAAAGCAACAGCAACCAACGAGCTAGCCTACCCGTAAGTGCCGATTTCTCGAAGAGATATTTGATGGGATCTAATCTTGAAACCAACATTACAGAGTGAGCTAACAGGTAGTGCTACAGCTTCCTGGTAGCCCATACCAAGGCTAAGCAAGCATTTTCCAACGGTGTGTAGCGGGTTTCATACTCCAGCATCTTCTTGCTCAGACAGTAGATAGCTCTCTCCACCTTATCCTCTGATTCCTGCGCAAGCATGCAGCCCATCGTAGTTTCAGTCATTGAAAGGTACAAAATCAACGATTTTTCCGGCTCGGGCGGTGGCAACACGGGTGGTTTCTGTAAGTATTCCTTGATCTATTCAAAAGCAGCTTGGCATCAGCCGTCCCATTGGAACTTCTTTCCTTTCTTTAGGAGACCAAAAAGTGGTTCACAAGTCAAGGTTAATTTTGAGATAAACCGTCTTATGAATTGCACTTTACCCAGAAAGCCTCTCACCTCATTTTCAGTCCTTGGTGGTGGCATTTCCAAGATGGCCTTGATTTTGGAAGGGTCGACTTCGATACCTCTTTGTGTAATCAAAAACCCCAGCATTTTTCCTGCTGTAACACCAAACGTGCACTTCTGAGGATTCAGCCGCAACCGAAATTCTCTGATCCTTTGGAAGAACTTTTGTAAGGCGGTGTAATGGCCCTCTCTATCTTTGGACTTGACAATCATGTCGTCCATATACACCTCAACCTCTTTGTGGATCATGTCATGTAATATCGTGGTCGCGGCCCGTTGATATGTAGCTCCAGCATTCTTCAACCCAAATGGCATCACCCTGTAACAGTAAGTCCCCCACGAGGTAGTGAAAGTAGTCTTCTCCTGGTCTTCGGGTGCCATTACAATCTGACTATAGCCTGAGAATCCATCCATGAACGAAAGCAAAGCATGCCCCGTTGTGAAGTCCACTAACTCATCAATATGCAGCAAGGGAAAGTCGTCCTTCGGACTGGCTCTGTTCAAATCCCTGAAATCCACACATACCCGGATCCTGCCATCCTTCTTCAGCACCGGAACAATGTTGGCCAACCAAGATGGGTATTCGGATACCAGCAGGAACCCTGCGTCAATTTGCTTGGTGACCTCTTCTTTAATCTTAAGGGCCCAGTCCGGGCGGATCCTTCTGAGTTTTTGTTTAACGGGTCGGGCCTCGGGGTCAAGAGGGATCCGGTGCTGTACAATCTCAGGATCGATCCCAAGCATGTCTTCGTAGGACCAAGCGAAAACATCTTTGAAATCTTTTAATAAAGCGACTAAGCGCTCGCGTTCTTCCGAAGACAACATGGACCCGATCTGGACCAGCCGCGGGTCCTCCTCAGTACCAACATTAACAGTAGTGATTTTATCAACTAAAGGCTTAACAAATCTTTCCTGCTCTTGATCAATTAAGCGTTGCAAAACCGGAGGAATTTCTTCCTCGTCGTTTCCATCAAAATTTTGAAAGTCCTGATTAATACAATAAATCAAGGGCACAGAAAAGTACTCAGAAACCACAACCATTCCATTCTCATTAAGCATTTCCAAATCGTCCGATTCTTCTGTTACAACAGACTTAAAAGAGAAAGAAAAAGACGACCTAGACAAGACTGTGATATCCGGGCTATCACCCCCAGGATTACCGGACTTAGACTCAGTCGAGCTGGAACCTGATTCCGACTCAACAGATTTGGAGGAATCAGATTCTGGCTCACTACCTGACCCGGTGCTACTTGACAAAAATCCCTCCTCGTACTGCCAGATGAGGGAGGGTGCGATGGATGCATCCAAAATGTTTGACGGTAGGCCCACAGCCGTTTCATTTCCGATCATGGACACCGAGAAGTTATCCCCCAAGCACTTCTGTACAATCGGAGGATCTGAAAGTAGACAAGCCAGTGCTACCCCCATTTCAATTTTAGCGCTCTCGGAATCCACATTTTTACACTGCTCATCCTCAGCTGATGGGTCTGTCTGCTCCTTGGCAACATCATTCTCGGATAACTGCAGGTCGAAGAAGATCTCAAAACCTGGCACGCGTTTCCTCTCCGCGTTCAACCATGGCTCTGGGAAGCCACGGCATGGAAAGTCCTCCCCCTCCCGGACGAAACGTCCGTTTGGGGTACCCTGGACGGGTCGGTGCGTCAACTCAAAAGGCTTCTCCGCCCGCTTTGCTCTAGCTCTCCAAGCCATTTCCTTGCCTTTCCTAACCCAGTCCTCTTTGGTGGGCAGGTAACCCAAACCAAAGGTATGCGGGTTGTGCGGCACTTCGACCGATGCTGCAAGGCCCTTCCGGCCACTCTTCCTCAATCCCATCCCGGGGATGTGTTGAAGCTTATTCATGAGATATATTGATTGTGCGCTGACATACACCCCTTCATCAACAGCCAAGATGTTTCGCACGAATCAAGCCTCCGCCAGAGTAAACCCCGATAGGAACACATCCTCTGTGCCGTGCTCGATTTCCAAGACTGGTGTAGACACTTCTAACGGCGGATGGATGGATGAATTCCCAAAAACAATAGTTACCCCCTTCCCGTGGGGATATTTCAACATCTGGTGTAAGGTGGAAGAGACTACCTTTACCTGGTACAACCACGGTCGCCCCAAAAGTAGGTTAAAGGTTACGAGAACGTCCAGGACATGAAAGTCAATCTCGTGTTGTCCTAGACCAACCTAGGTTTGAATTTTGACAGTCCCCATCACCTCCCTGCTTGTGTTATCATATGCGCTTATCACCTGGGCTGTAGGCATGAAGTCCGCGGGCTTCAACCCGATTGCATATGCCATCCTTGACGGGCATACATTAATAGCGAATCCCGTGTCGATAAGAACTACCAGTATCCATTTGCTTCTACATTCCACAGAGATGTAGAGCGGTTTGTTATGATTCGCGCCCTCAGGCGGTAGTTCTTTGTCAGAAAAGGTCAACGTTGAGGAACCTCCTCCCGGAAAGATCAATCCCACCAGCTGTTCAGGCGTGGTGTCTATCGAGAGTTTGGCCTTGTCCATAGCTGATAGAACAACCTGTCTATGCACACGTGAAGCCATAAGCAGTCCCTAGATGGGGATGTCTGCTTGTATCTTTTTCAACTGTTTCAGCACGGCCTCTTCTTCAAGTAGCTTCTCTTTCTGTCTCTCCAACTCCCTGTCCTTCCCGGACGCTTCTGGCTGATCTAGGTGTGGGGGCTTGAAATACCGCCCGCTCCTAGTCATATAATCAACTTCGCCAATGTACTAGGTATCGTCCGGCTGGTTACTCTCCTAATCCTCATCCGTGTGGACAAGACATAGACCATCGTCCTCCCACCACATTCCATCGGCAGCCGACAGACACCTGTCCGGACTCCGTTACCACTATCCCTGTACTCACGGTACCTTCTGTCCACGTGCTCGCAGCATCCTCTGTCCTCATGCACACGGCACTTTCAATCCCCGCGGGGACCTTGGCTTTTCTGGCTCTCTCAGAGTCTTCGATTCCCTCTTGTTCCAACTGTGCCAGTACAGTTTGCTGTTCATCATTCCCTGTATTCAAAATGCCCAAATCTCGAGCGAAATTCTTGGTACTGGCACTTTCCGGTGAGGCCTTCTGATCCCCGGCCCTTCCGGCCACAATTGATGTTCTTGCCCCTGACGGGCCCTGTTCTGGTTGAGTTTCTTCAACAATGTCTGATTGGTCATCAAGCCAGCCGGCAACTTCTGCTGATTCCTCAAAATCAAACCAGTTGACTGTGCTGTCCCCCGGGTCTTGTTCGTTGAAAAACTGGAGTTTAGCAAAGTCCCCTTCCAGAGTTGCTAAGTCATCCTGCCTCTGATCAAGTCCGTCCTCCCGCAACACATAAATTTCTGCCCCCGCCGGTAATTCCACATTTGGCCTAATCTGACCCGCTGATGCAATGTAGCCACTTGGATTGTACACCCCCTCAACAAAGCTCACAACTTCCTCAGACTCTGACTCAACAATCCCATTCTCCTCAGAAGTCATCCCTGTTCCATTTTCGATGGTCACCACCATTAGTTCAGGTTAGGCTCGAGAGATGTCCAACATGCACAAGTCAGTGCTGTCGGGAATGAACACCTCTGGCTTGGGTAGGTGAGAAGGAGTGATATAGATGCTAGGATCGTAAGACACGACCCCAATCTGGATAAAGTTGATGCGTTTAGGAGGTGGAGCTTGGTTGTGTGGTGGGAGAGGGTTGGTTGTGACATTGGGTTTCTCTGGAGGCACAATCACCCTATTATCAATGAGATCTTAAATCTCATGACGTAATCAGAAGCATTGATCGGTGTCATGACCGTGCTGTTGGTGGAAAGTGCAGTACTTGGCTGGATTATGGGAGGAGGGGAGTTTTTCTGGTAACGGCCGCGGCTCTAGGGGCTTTAAATGCCCTTTCCTAATTAAAACTCCTAAAGCCTTGGACAAGGACATATATAGTGGAGTGAAAGTTCTTTGGTTTTTTGGCGGGTATCTGGCTGTTTGCGAACTACTACCGGACGCACCGGTGAATGGCGTAGCTACAAGATTTCTTGGGGGATTGGTGGTGACCATGCTTACTTCTGAAGCTCTGGTAGTTGCGGCATGGCTTGTGCCTGTATTGGTGTTGCGGTTGAAGGTTCTCCTGGGTTGCTCTCTGTCTTGGTCAATTAGACCCTGTTTCATCGCATCCTCAATTTGTACCCCCATCTCATGTAAATCTGAAAAGGTAGGGAAAGGGAGCACGATCATTTTCTGCATCAGTTTGGGTTGGAGATTGCGCACAATCATCCGAATCTGATCCTTGTCAGTGGGCCCAGTGGTCATCATTGAGGCCTTGGCCCTCCAGCTGGTTACGAATTCAGAGAAACTCTCCTTAGGCTCCTGCCTTGTTGTCTCAAGATCACGAGTGGTAATCTCGATTTGCGTGTTATAGGAGTACTGTGCAATGAAAGCCTCGGCCATCCCATCCCAATTCCGCTTTACATCGTCTTCCAATTTTGCGTACCAGATGGCCGCCACACCCGACAGGGTTCAGCCAATAATGAAAGCTTCTGTAGTCTGGTGAGGCCTATCGGCCTTAGTATGTCCGAAAACAGACGTAAATGCACCATGGGATCCCCGGACCCGTCAAAGCGATCGATTTGCGGCATCTTGAACCGGTCTGGCAGCGTCACAGCCGCGTCTGTATACTCGTCCTCAATGTCTGGGATGGACTTTACCCCTTGGGATTTCTTGAACAACTTTTCAAGCTTGCTCAACTTCAACGCTGTAGGGTCCACCTCGAACTCAAAGGGAGAGTCCAGTTGATTGATAGGTGTAGGTGCCTTGGATAGTTAAGGTAGAATCGGGGGCGGAGCCAGCCCCGTTGGGATGTCTGTATCTCCCTGGACATTTGGTGTCTCCCCGGGTGCTGGAACTCCTGGTGGGGGAGGAGCCTGGTGTAAAGCAGATGCCCCGGTTTGCTGCTGCAACTTGGCAATTAACTCTGCCTGCTGGGCCATAATCTCGGCCTGTTGTTTGGCAAATTCATCTCGACGAACAGCGTCCTGCTGCATGGCTCTCATACTTTCTTGAAGTTGGCACACCATGTCCTCCATTCCTGCCATGTTCTGCTGTTCCAGCTGACTGACTGGTATATTTATCTCTGTGATAAAAACTGAAGCCTCAGCCTGATTGTCCACTAACGGGATAGACCACTGTTCTGGCATTCTCTGCTCGGATACACTACGTCTTCTCGACCTCCGTCTAATAACCGAGGGTAAGGAATAAAACACTGGTTGTCCGTCGACCAGATCCTCAGATCGATTGAGTCAGCGACCTCTAGTCCAGAGTGCTTGGGGAATATCTGCTTGGTCTGAAGCAATTGTGCTAAACTACCTAGCAAAAAGATAAATAAAGCAATAATAAGGAAATAAACAACCAGACAAACGGACAGCGTAACAGCGTAAATAAACACACAACACACAGTTGAGTATCACAATACACAGTTGATAAGCTAAATACACTATTCTCAGACACTGATGATCGTTCCCAAATCACTGCCCTCAAAACCGAATCTGATACCCGCAGACAACTGATTCCCAAAATACTGAACTGGTGCCCGCAGGCCTGATACCCAAACTTGTAAACTGATACATGCATTCCTGTAGAGGCCAACTCTAAAGCACATAACAAACAAGTGAGAGCCAAAACACCCCTATGGTGGGATAGGGTTTCCCTGTCCTATTTTGTCAGGAGCTAGGGTTTCACTATGCACACAGCGGTTTCAAACAACCTATAATCGGGTAAGCAACCTGTCCTAGCTTGAAACGGTCGCTATGGATTCCGAATATGCACTAGGTCGAATGGTCAAAGAGGGTGCCCCAGTAAAAACTGGGGTTTGTGTTCCCATTGTGGCAGAGCTCGTAACCGGTCACCCTTATGGCACGCAGCCTCCGGCAAACCGTTCAAGAATAGCAGATGGCAAACACGGTGTCCTAGGCGCACCAATGCAAATGCAATGCAAAGAAACACATAAGTGCAAACAAAACAAGATATCATGAGTTCGAGTCAAGTTCTCTAAATCTCCAGTGGAGTCGCCAGAAACTGTGGACGTCCCCGAACGTCCCGAGAGGGAATCCCGTTTTGTTCATTTGGGGCTTACTACAATTCGGACTCAAATGTCACGGTTCTGAATCTAATCTCGCAAAGTGTAATGCGAGACCGATAAATCACCAAAGAGTCCAAATTCGGCAAATCGTTTTGAAAAACTGATTTTTGGAAAGAAGTGCCAAACATGGACTACTTTGCCAGATACAGAGTCGCCACCTATTTATTTTGGGGGAATTTAGGAAATCCTGACTCGTTGCCTAAGGCCACGTGTCCGTCATCACCAAAGTTGCCTCGGCTCGGGAACTGGGGTACGATTGGGGAAGGTCAGCTATGAGCCCCCCGCTCACCCGATCAAAGATCGGCTTCTACTAACCATGATATCAAGTTTTGAAAACATTATGTGCTCTTATTCCGGTTTTATTAGCCTAGAATTACTACGTGATGCACGCAGCATACAAGTATAGACTGGATCGCCTGAGTTGGAACAAAACATTTCATGTTTGTTTTTGAAAGCGGTTTGCTACTCGCAAGTAGGCTAAAATGCGGATTTTGACACCCTCAAGTGGGCTTAGAAAACATGGTGATTTGCCACTATCTAGTGGGCTAAAACTCGCAATCAATGAATTGTTCCAATTCAGATAATCCAACCTTCACCCACAGACATTCAGGCAGTTATATCATATAAGCAAATAGCCTCATGGTAAGCATGCTATCATGGCAGTCACTCACACACATGCAAGGATGCTAAAGCATAAACACTTACCGAGTACTCCAAGCCAAAGAAAGAAGCTAATTAGAAAACATGCATGAATCCTAACTATGCTGAAATGCCTAATGCAACACATGCAAAAATGCAACTACAATAGGCTCGGCTATTCTAAGAATGGCATGTGAAATGCGGCAACTCGATACACGTATTCAAGTTGGAATTGAAATGCTATGCAATTAGTATGATGTGCCGAGCCCGGTGCATGCAATACACGAATGAATGTATGCAAACATGCTAACATAAGGTATTGTAGACACCCCATTTTTTACCGCCCTTAAGACTTGGACGCGACTGATGGAGAAAGGTGTGCAAGGGAAAGGTTCAGTTTCTTCGGCAAGGAGAGAGTCAAAGCTCAACTTCATACCCCTTTTTGGACCAAAACAATCTTGATCAAAAGATTTTAGACCTTAAAACCCTCTCTTTCAAAACGTTTTTGAAATAAAGTTTCTACGATGTTCCAACGCTCGCATTTTGTTAAATGTTGCGCTTTTCGGTAAACCGAGCAAGGACAAAGTAGAAATGAATGAAAGAGAGATGAGATCTTTGAAAAATCTTTCAAAACACCTTACTTAGGGGTTTGAAGTTGAAGAAAAGAAGAGAAGAGGGAAGAAACCCAGTTGGGGGAGAAAATGGGCATGAACTGTTAAGAAAGAGTCGAGCAATCCTCGCCGAATCGAGCCTATTTATTTGCATACTTGGAATCGAGCTATAAGGCCACCACCATTGGAAAGAAGACTTCTGGGGCTTCATTTTGCACTCAAAAATCTCCTAAAGCCAATTCCGGACGAGGGAGATATGGTTGATTGAAGTAGGGCATCACTCCGGTTGGACCGAATCTGTGCGATTTCACCAAAACAGGCATAACTTTTTGCACAGGAGGAATTTTAATGCAAGGCTTGTGCCATTGGAAAGCTAACTTCCGGGGCTTCAATTTGGACACCTGGCCAGCCACCTTTGGACTTCCCAATCACTGGCCGGCCACCTTTCTTTCCGGAAGCCCCTTTTTTGTCCTGAAAAACCAGGAAAAGTAGCAGGCCGACCAAAAAAGGTGGCCGGCCGGCCACCTGAACCTTTTGAACTGGCCGGCCGACCAGGGGAGGTGGCCGGCCGGCCACCTGAACCTTTTGCACCTGGCCGGCCATTTTTGTCCCTCCTGGTGCATTATAGCTGTGCCAGTTGTTTTGCACCAGACCCTCTGTCCGAGGGTCTGCCTTTTTGGCTCCTTTTTTGAATTGTTTTTTCCCCCCTTTTTCCTTAGCCTCTCCCTCTATATAACCAGCATCCCACCTCCATTTCTAAGGGTTACAAAAAACCAGCTAGGGCATTTATACATACACCTCCTATATCTATACTTCAAACCTCCAAAATACCCTTTGTCTTGCATATTTACCCTACACCTCATAACCTACCACCTCCATCACTCATTCCAGCACCTTGGAGGCCATTTGAAGAGGTTGAAAGCTCAAAATTTTGGACCAAAAGCTCCTGATTTGCTTATCTTAAAGGGTAAGCACCTATTTTCCTTAAACTTGCATTTTTTTGCTTCATCTATAAGCTATACTTGAAAGCATTTTTGGGCTTCGACCTGAACTGAAAATAGTCTTATTTTGAGCTCATCTTCATGTTTGATTAAGGACTTTTCTCTGTTTGAGGTCTTCTACCCACCCTTTGTGCTTTATCCCTCTTTTGGCCCTTATCTTGCATGATATATTAGCCTTGTTTGTGAGCATTTCTGGGCTTCGAGCCAAACTGTAAAGTGCCTTATTTTGTGCCCCTCTTCAACTTTGTTGAAGGGATCTTTACTGTTTGAGGCCTTTTGCTTCCCTGTTTGTTCAATCTCTCTTTTAGGGTTGTTTTTGCATGATACATTAGCCTTATTTGTAAGCCCTTTTGGACCTCAACCTAAACTGAAAAAAGTCTTGTTTTGACATCATATCCATGTTTTCTTAAGGTCCCATTGCTGTTTGGGGTCATCTTCCCCTATGCATGCTTCATTCCTCCATGATTAGGGCTATGCATTAGAGCACTTGCATTGGCCATGGTTTGGCCTCTTAGCCACTGAAATCTAGTGAATTTTCAGTGGCTTTGATGTGTCTTTGAGCTCCAAAATCATAGAGGGGTGACCCTCTCACCCCTCATTCTCTTTACTAGCATGTTTGGCCTTCCAAAGGGATCCTATTTTGCATGCATCGAAGTCACTTTCCAGGCCTCATTCTGAGTGTTTTGAGGTCTGCCTCGGCTCTGTCTGAGGCCCCTTTGGCCATATTTTATGTCTATGTTGCATGTGTAGAGAAATCCCATTCAAGGCCCTTCAAAGAGGCCTTTCTTTGCATGTTTCCGAGACTGATTTCAGGGTCAATTTGGTGAGTTTTAGGGCCGTCATATTTGATTTCCAGAGTTGGTTGTGCCATGCTAAGTGTCTATATTGTATGTGCTTAACAATCCCTTGTATAGCCCTCTAAAGAAGCCCCTTATTTTTGCATGCATTGGCTGCATTTCAGTGATTATTTGGGCATATTTTGGCATGTTTTGTTCACTGATTTTGGCTGGTTTGGTGAGATTTCATATGCCTCGTATACATGCCATGTAAACCATGTTTGCTAGTCAAAGTTGCATGTTATTTTAGTCCATCTTGCTAGCATCTTTTGGTCATGCTTTGAACTAAAAATGTCCATGTTTTAGGACTGTCTTGGCTCTGTCTTTATGTTTCATGATCAAATAATGCATGTTTTGTATAGCTATAGGTCAATACATGTGCCTAGTTTTGTGTTTCGGGGCTCTTCTCATGCATCGGGTGCCATATTCTCATGATTTGGGTTCATTTTGCATCATGATTCAGTGCTAGAATTTGCATGTTTGAATGCCATGTTTCATGCCTTGCCATGCCTTGTTAGAGTGGCATTTGGTGCTTTAGGTTCGGTCCTCGGTTTGCGTGCATATATGCACGCATTTCGATAGTCTCATTTTCATCTAATGGCCGCTGATGTGAGTGTGGCTGAGGTCCACTCATATTGGTGTAAGTCCATCATGCATTGTGTATACCATTTCAGTTCATAGCATTGCGTATGCTAGGTTGCATGATAGAGCATCGTGTATGCCATGTCACATCGAGCATTGTGTATGCCATTTCATAGCATTGTGCATGCTAGGTTGTATGTTAGTCACATTCATGCATGTCATGCATATTGCATTGTGTTTGGGATAGGAGTTAGCCCGAGCACGGGAAACGAGGGACGTTCCGTACTCCGAGTGACGGAACGTGTCTCAATTCCCGGTCACCGACACTCCGGATTAACCATGATGGAGTCTCGGTCTTGTTGTGTTTTCATGTGCATTCATTTCATATTGAGTCATGCAATTCGACTCCTGGGCCATCATGCATCGAGATGTGTGATTGGTGGCACGAGGATCGAGGCAAGCGTACATATGTGAAAATACATTGCCATGCCCTTTTCTTGCTCTCTGTTGCAGCAAATCAGAAACCAACAGTCTTTTGGAGCTTCGTGCAGTATTCCGGGCTTAATTATAAACAGAGGCTAATTGGGGCATCACGATGGATTTCGGCACAAAGCAACTCGAGCATGCATCATCCATCATCCGGGGCAGAGCTGAGACAGTCCATAGGCTTGCATGCTAATTTATCCGCTTTCCTAGATTAATTTGTTAATTAATTAGGGTTTTGTACTTATTCGGACTGTATTATTTATTTGGGACTGTATTATTTATTTGGGACTGTGTTATTTATTCGGATCCTCCGAGCGAGGGCAATGTTGTAATAAGTGTGCATGCGTGTGATGTATGTCTTCCAACCCCACGTCTTTCTCCCTTTTATTTACCAGCTTATGATGGCTAGATTAGGGCATATTTCAATTAGCATACAGTATGATAGCATGTTTGCATTCATTCATCTGTTTTGCATACACCGAGCTCAGCGCATCATACTCACTGCGTTGTATTTCAATTCCAAGTTGAATACTTGTTGGTTGTAGCATTTCACATGCCATCTTTAGAATAGTCGAGCCCATCTTAGTTGCATTTTCCATATGTTGCATTAGGCCTTCCTGTATAATTAGGATCATGCATTGATTTCTAATTAGTTTCTTTCTTTGGCTTGGAGTACTCGGTAAGTGGTTATGCTTTAGCATCCTTGCATGCGTGTGAGTGACTGCCATGATAGCATGCTTACCATGAGGCTATGTGCTTATGTAATATAACTGTCTGAATGCCTGTGGGTGAAGGTTGGGTTATTTGGATTGGAACAATTCATCGACTGTGAGTTTTAACCCCACTAGATAGTGGCAAAACCATCTTTTTTAAAGCCCACCTGAGGGTGGCAAAATCTGCATTTTAAGCCTACTTGCGAGTAGCAAACCACTTTCAAAAATAAAACAGGAAATGTTTTGTTCCAATTCGGGCGATTCGGTCTATACTTGTATGCTGTGCGCATCACATAGTAAATCTAGGCTAATAACCGGAATAAGAACACATAATGTTTTCAAAACTTGATATCATGGTTAGTAGAGGCCGATCTTTGATCGGGCAAGCGGGGGTGCTCACGAAGTGACCTTCCCCAATCGTACCCAAGTTCCCGAGCCGAGGCAACTTTGGTGATGACGGACACGTGGCCTTAGGCAACGAGTCAGGGTTTCCTAAATTCTCCCAAAATAAAATATTTAGGTAGCGACTCTGTATCTGGCAAAGCAGTCCATGTTTGGCACTTCTTTACAAAAAAATCTGTTTTCAAAAACGATTTGCCGGATTTGGACTCTTTGGTTCAGATTAAGAACCGTGACAATTTGAGTCCGAACTGTAGTAGGGCCCAAGGGCGCGTCTACAGGTATGCTAATCGAAACATGACCTGAAACTAACCATCAAAAGCAGGTAAGTAAAAGGGGGAAAGACGTGGGGTTGGAAGACATTCACACACGCACGCACACTTATTACAACATTGCCCTCCTCGGAGGGTCCGAATAAATAATACAGACCGAATAAATAATTAACTACTCTAGCTAATTAAATATTACAAAACCCTAAATTAATTAACAAATTAGTTACAAAATGGACGCCGCTGCAGCCCCGCCTCGGAATGCTTGGATGATGTATGCTCGATTCGCCTCGCTCGGAAACCCGTCGCCATGTCACTGTTGCCTCTATTAGCACTGTTCTACACCTCTGAGAACTGTGAAAATACTTGTGATGCTTCTGGAACACTCCCATAGCACTGTGGGATGTCACCAGCCATAATGCAAGTCCACCAGCCACTGGAATACAGTTATCGACCAAAAGTGTGACCGCCGGCTAGACTTTGGTAGCCGACCGGCACTGAAAGTGGCCGACCGGCCATTTCTTCCTGCAGAGCACTGGTTTTGCTACAACAGAGGACAGATAGTGCATGGCAAAGCATTTTCAAGACAATGTGTGCATAGCCACTCTCCCTATCATGCAATGAACTCAAGGGAGCATGGCTCTCGGTCTTCGGGCCACCAATCACGCATTTCGATGCATGATGGCCAAAGGTGCCAAGTTTGCAAATCAATGTAAAATGAATGCAGCGAAAACAAATGAATGCTACACACTCTATCATATTGGGATCAAGAGTATCGGCAACCGAGAATTGAGGCGTGTTTCGTCACTTTAAGTACGAACACACCTCATTCCTCATGTTTGGTTTGACACCCCAAACCAAACACAATGCAATGCATGTATGCAATATGGCTCAAATATGCAAAATGGCTCATGTATGTAATATGAGGTTTAGTTAGCAAAGCATGCCAAATGCAATGCAACCTAAACATGCAAATGTACAATGTGCTAAACATGCAAGATACAATGCAATGCGACCTAACATGCAAGCTAAGCTAAGATAATGAGAACATGCAAACATGATATAATGCAAGCATGCAAATGATGTAACAAGATGCAACATGCCAAACATGCAACTATGTACAAGGATGGGCTTAAACCGAAATGGGAGGCCTCAGCCATACCCCAAAACAGTGGCCAAAGTCATGGATTGGGAGCATGGAAATGCAAAACAAACATGCACATGCAAATGGTCCAACACTTAGGCAACAATGCACAATCTTCAAGTATGAGCAAGATGTGATAAACATGGGAATATGGCAATGCATTAAGCTCTGAAATTATGTGAGGAGTGATGCCAAATCAAACGCATAAAACAAACAAGGCATGCTAATGGACTTAAAGCTCAAGGCTAACCAAAGGAGTTGAACTATGGCCATATCAACCAAGCCCCAAAGGACCAAGATGACCCAAAACAGTCCTAAGGTAAGCCAAAGCAAGGCTAAAGCATGCAAAGGATGTGGCCAAAACATGCTAGAAAGGAAGGCACAAAACAAGATGCATACAAGGCCTAAAAGGGCAAATGCACTACACCTCTTATAACCGAACATGGCATGACTTAGGCAAATGAAATCAGAGTTATAATACTCCAAAACAAGCCCCAAAACCTAATGAGAAGGTCTTCCAAAGACCAAATCATGAAGGCACATACAATGGTCCAAATAAGGAGCATGAAACAACAACTCTCCAAAGTATAGAATAGGTGATAAATGCAAGTGTGTGGCCACAAAACATGGACTGAAATATGATGACAAGTGATGCCAAATCACTGAAATAGCTCAAATAAAGCATGCTAATGACTCACACACCCGAAGCCAACAAGCTAGAATGCAAAGAGGCTATATAAAGCATGGCAAGCATGACCAAATTGACACCAAACAGAACTTAAACATGGTAAAACATGACTAAAAACTTCACAAAGCTAAGTCAAAACATGCAAGCATGGTGGTCTAAATGCATGATGCATTTCTAAGCAAAATAGAGGAATGCAAGGCAAGTGTATGGTGCATGCAAGGGGTCAATAAACCAACCCAAAAAAGAGGTAAACCATGACCAAATATCACTAAATACCCACTGATATGGAGCCAAAATCGACTAAGCATGCATGCTACCCTTATGAGCCAAGAACACAAGCATATGAGACACAAAGGGAGAGGGGTGTCCCTCCCCTATACAAGACCTCAAAACCACTTCACCACCACTAAAAATCCTCTGGATTTCAGTGGTGAGAAGGCCAATACACGAAAGTTCCAAAGCTCAACAAAGAAGGCACAAAAAGAGGTCAAACAAGGCCTAAGAGGGGGAGGACGACCCCCAACACCGAAATGACCTTAAACAAACATCTTAAGCATGAAAATACAGAACTTTTATCAGTTATACACTAAGCTCAAAACAGCATGCAAGATAGGCTAAAAGTTAGTGCAAAAATGGGGAATATAAAGCAATAGTGCTCACCCTTGAAGAACACTTCAAGAACAGCAACTCCAGCCCCCTCCTTCTGATCAAAACCAACTCAAAACTCCAAGAACAAACTCTCAACACCTCAATAACCAAGGTATAGTGTAACACTAGGTGCTTTAGTGCAAAAATAAGAACAAAACACACTTTTGAACACTATTCCACACACAAATGTAGAGAGAGAGAGAGGAAGATATAGAGAGGGAGTGATATATGTGATATATATCTCTGATTTGCTCAACCCCTCTAAAGGAGAAGGGAGGCCCTCTTTTATAGAACAAAACAAGGGCCTAAGCTTCTTAAAGAAGCTAAGACAAAGGGGTCAAGCTTCCTCAAGAAGCTAGAACAAAGGTTCAAACTTCTTGGGGAAGCTAAGACAAAGGTTCCAGCTTCTTGAGGAAGCTAGAGCAAAGGGTTCAAGCTTCCTCAAGAAACTAGAGCAAAAAGGGTGCAAAGGGTGCAAATCCTCCATACACGTATATGGAGGACAGGTCTGTGTGCTCCAGCTGGCACAGCTGGCATGCACAATGCCTAAAAAAGGCAAAAAAGAAGTCCCGGCCAGAAAATATGGCCGACTGACCAAACAAACGGCCAGCCGACCAAAAACAATGCCGACCGGCCATCACCAATGGCCGGTAGCAACAAAACAGGGCCGGTGGCCTTAAGCCAAGGCCGGTGAGGTGTGGGGATGACCAAAAAGCCATTCTCTGCCCTCAGAAGCAAAAACAAACAAGTTCTTGGTCCACAACCAAGCACGAAACAGACAAGTTTAAGAGATCCTGAGGCAAGGCGCGCGGCCAAGACCTCCGGGGACTCAAAATGAACACGAACATGGATGATCACCGAGTGTTCAAACGGTGACGTCCAAGTCTTAAGGGCGGTCAAAAATGGGGTATCTGCAGTGACTCGTACAGATTATAGAGGTAGCTCCTATAATAGTGTAGCAGCACTTTGCTCTGCACAGAACAGAGGTCAATGGATCCATGACAACAGAGGGCCACAAAATGACCAAACAGAGACCAATGATTATTTAAGTCCCCAAAGGCGTGGGACTCCCGTGGTGGTACTTACAAAACATAATTGTTTATAAGGTTATAGTCAAATATTCTTTAAAATATAAACAAACATATCCATAGATTTCATTTTAAACAAATAGAGTTCAAAAATTAATCCACGTAATTGAAATATTTATAAAAACATAACTTATATTAATATAACTAATAAAGTATAACTTGTATAAAATAAATTATGGTAAGTCAAAACATACGTAAAACATATTATGGTGACTCAAGGTATAATATAACTCACCTTAACTTTAATACCTCACTCTTTCTTTTCATTATCAAAGACCCTCTCAGCTTCCATTATTTTTTTCTTCATTTTCTTCCTTTCTGTCCCTTCTATTTCCTCTTTTTTTTTTCCTTCCTTCCTTTCTTTCTTTCTTTCTTTCCCTTTCTTTTACACAGAACACCTCCTCCCTATTCATAAGGAGGTAAGAGCATACGTGCCCCACGTATCTTCAAAAGATTTGATTTATAAATTATATAAATTTATACTTATCTTTAATAAATATTTAAGATAATTACACTTTGACTCAGTTTTCTAATATAACTATATAAATAAATTAATCTCTAATTAAATTACACTCTATCGTATACCAATAGAAAATTAATTATTTATTTTACTACCACACCCATTATTATTATTATTGTTATTGTTATCAATATTATTATTTATTTACTCTTACTTTTATATTTATTTATTTACTATCTTTAACTTTAATTTGGCCAAACTAGTATTATAATTCTATATTTCTGTTAATTTGGCCCCAAATAATAATCCCTAATTAATCTCATATTTGATAATCCAATACCAAATTAGATTCTGTATTTATTATTATTTATTTAATAATATATTATCGCATACAACCATAATATTAGTATAAGATTTAAGGGACAACTTAAATTTTCGAGTTGTTACAAAATCCAATTCATTTGTGCCATTAAATGGATATAAATGTCATTGGAGCTTATTCTAGTTACACTTTGCAAAGCTACTATCACCACTACAAAATGCCGCTTATATGTTTTTTTCATTGGCACTTTTAAAAGCCACAACTAAGCATATGTAAATACCTGTAAAAATTGAATCAATTTATAAAAAATTGAATATTAATTGTCACATCCTATATTAATTTGACATGCATTCATCTTGTAATATTTTCATAATAATAAATAAATATTACCACCATAGGATCATCACATCAAAAACAAAACAAAAAATTCAAACCACAATAATTTTTTTAGCTAAAAATATAAATTTATTTTTATTGCAATAAAAATCATAATCAAAATTATAAAATATTCTACCACACTAACAAAGTTAAAACAAAAATTAAAAAAATTATTCCAACCATAAGTTTTGAAAAACCATAGTGATATCCGTCTTCCAGAGAAACAAATTACGAAAACAAATTCAGTTCCCAAATTCTCAACTTCACTTGTATAAATATTCTCGGCTAATATCCACAACTTGTGAAATTTGCATCCAAAAGATAAACATATAAAGATAATTAAAACTATATTAAGTTAATATAAATTTGTTAATGAAATTAGTATTTACAAAAGAAATATATCACAAATGGAGCAGGCCAAGCAACATGAGCTCCAATAGCTTGTTCAATTGTTTTGACAAGTCCATATGATCGGATCAAGCGCTCATTAGGTTTGACTGGGACTTGAACATGTACCTCCCAATAGTCAAGTCCTAGTTCTTCCCCTTCTACTTCTTTAATGGGTCTGTGCTTTTAAGTACTCTAATTTCAACTGTTTCTATTGGCCTAATGATACTTTTTAGAACAACTATGTCTCCCACTTGTAAATCAAGATTTAACTGCTTAAGTAATTATATATTTACAATTAATAAATAATATTTAAAAATAATCTAGTACAGAGTGTCAAAGTGAAGATGATTACAACTGAAATTGATATGTATTTGTCTAGTAGATAAAAAATGAGGTAATGAAAAGAATTCCATTCATCAAATAAAAAATGAGGTAATAAAAAATGAGGTAATCAAATAATAATGACTATAAACACTCTATTCATCAAAAGAATTGCAAAGATCAGTCAATGAAAAATACTCAACTTTTTCCCTCTCCCAAGGGTACCAAAACTTGTTAAGGTTTCTGATCTCGCTCTATACAAAGATCATAAATCAATCAATCATAAGCTACATGAAACAATCATCATTACATTAGCATCAAAAACATTTTAAGGAAAAATGTTGAAATGAGAAAACAAACCTTGGGTGGGAACTGGAATGGGAGTGGACTGATTTGTTCTCCCTTCTCTATCACTTTCTTGATAATTCCACCATCCTTGCAAACATCGACTACCATGATCCATGAGATGAGATCCACTTCAAACTGAATGACACAATTGGAAGGGACACTATTTCTGTCTGTCGCTCCATAACCTAAACGAGGGGCCAACATGAACACTGTCATATCTCCCTTCTTCATGGTAATGATTACATGGTCCAATCCAGTAACCACTTGACCTAACCAACCCATCAACAAACCAATCAAGTTGAAGGAAACCCAAAAGTAACTCGATGAAAATAAAGAATCACAACAAAAAACTTTTGTATCTAAAAATACTAAGGTAGCGTTTGGTAACGTTTACGTTTTTTATTTATTTTTACAAATATTGTATAAGCTGGTTTTTATTTATTTTTAGAAAAACATAAATAATAAATGAGTTTGGTTTAGACAAAATGTTTGAAAATTTTTGAAAACATAAACTAAAAAACATGTTTGTTAAGGCCTAAAATTTTTATTTTTTTATTTTTTTATTTTTTATTTTTTATTTTATATTTGACAATGGGATCATACATATTGTAATAAGCATCTATAATAACCATATTGATACAATACCAACCATAGATAAATTTAATAACCTTATTAGTAATGTTCATAACAACTTATAAACCATAATAATAACATCTCAATTCTTCCACAAACCATAAAAAAAAAATCTTCCCCCTAAATATTATCCTTTTAGTTTTTTTTTTTTTTTTTTTGGAATCATCCAAAACCCACCATTCACAACATCTTCATAGATAGATAGATAGATACAGAGAGAGAAAGAACAAAGTTAGAAAGAGAGAGAGAGAGAAGTGGCCATGGCTATATGTAACATGGCATCAACTGCAGCTAGGTTTATGCTCTCATCATCATCATCATCATCAAGTAATGCTTTGACATCAAGCTCTTCTTCTAGGATTGGTGTAGCATTTCCTCTTAAGAACAACAACAACAATGGCAGTGTTTCAAGAAGGATGATGGTTGTGTGTGCATCTGAAGAAGGGAGAACACAGAGAATGAAGGGGAGAGAGAGAAGAGAGGGTAGAGAGAGAGATGAGAGAGACTGACCTGATTTGCTGAAGTTTCAGTCAACATGAAGTAGAGAAAGATGATAAGATTTAGATACAACTTTTATTTTACCGTTGGGAGAAAATAAATTGAATTCGGGTGCTTCAAAGATTTGAACCGTGGTCGTTATGCCAACAACTAAGTTACTATAGCTCCACTACAGTGACTTCCGCTACAGTGCCAAATTTATAAACCAATGAAAACACCTTTTTTCAGTTTACATTTTTTTGTTCAAATTTATAAACTGAGAACTAGTATTATAAATCAAAAATTTACCAAATAAGTTTTTAGCACAATTTTTTAAATTTTTGTAAATATAAACTGAAAATTGAAAACAAAATGGTTACCAAACAAACCCTAAGTTTTCAATGTTTTTGAATTTTAATGTAATGTCTTTAAAGCTACAAATCCATCAATTTTGTTAGTGGAGATAGAAGTCTTTAACATCATTGGTATAGTTTCTGAGTATAAGTTCTCTCACTTTTACGAGCATTCACCCATTTTCAATGCAAGTTTTCAATTAGGGAAGCCCTCTAATTTTTGGTCTACATATTTAGGCATATTGTCAAACAAATGGTGTGCCTAATTTGTGTATGCAATAACAATCACCCATGAGAACAGAGGCATGCAAATCAGATATCAATGCTATGGATGGCAATGGAGGGTAATGGGGTGGATATTAATTTTCCATCCCCACTCCCCTATAATAATTTTTCTCCATTCCCCATTCCCTATGGGTACTACCCTCCACATCCCCTAATAGGTTTGGATTTTCCCCAACCTAACTTGATTTATTTATTTTTATTTTTTTTAAGGTTCACGGCCAAAGCTAAATATACGTTTTATTTTATTTTATTTTATTTGGCTCAACAACAAAATCAATACACATTAATTAATTAAAAATTTTGTTTTAAAATAATCAAATATAATAAATGATAGAACCACATTAAGTTCACAAGAACATGAGATAAAATTGGTTACAGAGTCAACATCTTTAAACCCCATCATCTTAGTCTGATTTTACTTTCCATAAACACTTAAAACCCTATAGAGAAACAGAGACTAATTGTCACAACATTAATTCAAGTCACCGAGAGAGAGAGCCCACCTTCCACAGATCTATTCATTTGTTTTGTGTTTATAGACCCTTTAAATGAAGCCAAAATAAAATCAACCTTAATCTCAAATTATGCCTATAGTTTCCATTGCCAATTCAAGGTTAAGTAGTTGGAGGATCAAAATTCAACTAAGAATATACAATTTTCCTTAGCCCAAATACAAATACAAATACAAATTCAATATATAAATCAATGTTTTGATTCATTCAATTAGCAGAAAGATTTCATATTTATTAAAATCGAGTTTGTAATACATACATACATATATATATATATATAGAGAGAGAGAGAGAGGTGTATTACCTTCGATTGAAGCAAATTAAATTGACAAGGGCTTTGTGCGGTTGAGATATGCAGGAGAAGATCAGAAAGAAATTGAAGTTGGAGCTTAAGGAAGAGACCTTGAATTCTTCAACAGACCCTAGCAGAGAGATGGCCAACGCAAGGTCGCAGTCACAGAAAATGCCATTGGTGAGACAAACACGACACCACACCAATGAGAGAGCTAGATTGCCGCCATTGGCAAGCACTAACGGAGATCGCTGTCGCCAAATCGTTGCCTTAGCAAATCGACGATGTTGGAGTAAGAAGATCAGAGTGATGCTGGAATGAAATATGCGTAGGCTCACTGTGGGAATGAAATATTTATTTTGTGCATTTTAAAAAAATTTGGAAGTATATTGACATTTTTGTTTTGTTCAAAAAATGACATTAGATAGCTTGAAAATTTTTTGGTTTAGTGACATTTCTCAAAATGCCATAAAATATTTGTTTATGACACTTTTCACTTAATGCCATAAAAAGTAACTTACATCTATCTAGTTTAGTGACATTTTAAAAAAAAATGCCATTACTACTCAAGTTTAGTGGCATCTTTTGATAAATGTCACTAAAACAATTTCTTGTGTCATTCTTTTATAAAATGCCATAAAATTGATGCAATTAAATCACATTTTTATTTTAGTGATGTGGCACTTCTTTATTAAAATGCCACTAGAGCCTTGTATGTTTGTGGCTCTATGACAAACATGCCATCAAATATTCTTTTTGTGACATTTTTTAAAAATATGCCACTAGTATAGTGCCACTAAAGTATGTTTTTGTTGTAGTGATGAACAAAGTTTGAACAAATTTTAAAATTCGTAAAAGTTTTCAAACCAAATTTGAATAGTAAAATTACTAATAAAAGCTACAATTAAAACTATTTTTTTTTATTTCTATCTTAAAAAATAAAAATAAAATAAAAATAAAATAAAAAAATTGATTCATATTTAAGAGTTTTAGTTATGAGTTCGGATTCTCTAAAATAAATTTAGAACTTTTTTTTCGATGACTGGTATTTAATTGTACAAAAATTAAAGATACAGTAGTCAAAAGTTAAAAGTATAATAACTATACAAATAATCATTCTAACATCACCTTTTAAAAATTTAAAAAGTTCAAAAAAATCTCTCCTTTTGAACTATTAGGCTAATTACAATGAATCAAAATTTCGTACATAATTTCCAAAAGCCCACCACCCAAATTATTTTATCAATCAAGTTAAAGGGCAAAATAGAAAATTTCAAAACAAGCTAAGACCAAAATAGGTAATAAAAGACAAGCCATCTCAATCAAAGCAATTCTTAGATAAAGGGCTGCTATTTGCCTTCACCTCTTACTTTGGCCCCCCACCCAACAAAATGAAGTCTCTCCATTTTCTCTTTGAACCCCCACCTTAATACCAACTATACCCCTAACCCCAAATCTAAACCCAAACCCTAATCCCATCCCCACCAACTCAGGTAACCACCGCCGCTATCTCCGATGGCCAATCTGCAGCCCCTCTCCACCGGTTTACAGCTTATGGGGAATGATTTCATGATTGTATGTCTCTGATTTGTTGTTGGGGAGGAATTGAAGACAATGGTTAGCTCCGACTATACCCTCTACTACGGCGCACCACCACCAACCTCTGCCGCCATTCCCAACGCCTTTTCCTCTTCCGCCATCCGATCTAGACCTCGTCCTGCATGGTTCCATACTAAAAGCGGTCGACAACAAAGGTAAAGAAGAGCTCATTTGGGTTCGCGATGGCTCTGGGGTGGGATGGGGTGGCGCATCTGGGTTCCGTACTTACGTCTTGTCTTCTCTCCTTCGTGATAACGGATGTGAGGTGGTGATTGTGACAACCTACCCTCCCTGTTCTACTACCTACTAGAAAGAAAGAAATAAAAAGGATCGCGGTGCTAAGAGGTGGTAGAAGGGTGGTCGCCGGTAGGGAGGCACTGAGATGGCTGCCGAAGGAGGCTGCCAGTCGGAATGGAAGTGGAGATGGGATTAAGGCTAGGGTTGGAAAGACAAAGATAGGGTCAAAAATAAAAATTAATGTCAGGAAAAAAAATGTAATAAAAAAATAGAATAGATGAGAGTCCAAAGAAAAAAAGTAAGGAGCATTTAGCAGCCCTCCTTATATATATATAGATTTAACAAATATTGCATTAAAAATATACATACCCTCCTTTTTTATGTAAATAAACCTTAAGTTTCATTTTCAATTATATAGTTATTTTCTATTATATGTCACAGTAACATGATTATGTCATAGATGATCGGAATCATCTATTTATGTAAGAGAAATTATTTGGTGGTCCTAGGGCATGATTAGGCACTGTTTCACAATAGTGTTTTGATTAGTGAAAAATGTAAGACTTATAATTTTGTATTAGGTTTTGAAGTAACAATTAAAGACATGATATTTGATGATTTGTGGGACACATTGCCAGGTAATATCTTGTATCATAAATAAAAAATAATAATAATAATAATATTTCATTTATGTCGATTCGGACATCGTTTATTAATAAGTTAAAGTCAAAAAAAATTACTATAAATTATTACATGTTTTTTTAAAATTTTTAATATGATTTTTTTATATAAAAAAAAACATTTATTAAAATACCTAATGAATCAATTCCCAAACCCACTTTATCATGAATAATTTTTCTTTTCAACTTATCTTTCTTTGTCTAGGCCAATATATTCTTTCTTTGTCTAGGCCAATATATTCATAGGGCTGTGCTGCAGACCTCTAATTAGAGGTGCTGCAGTACAGCACTAATGATGTGTCAAGGTATAAAAAAAAAAAAAAACAGTGAAGTAAAGACAAAAAAAAAAGACAAAAAAAGATAAATTAGAGGTGTTTTAGTGGTCCTTTTTTAGAGGTATAAATCATTTTTGTATATTCATATAAACCATCATCTTCAAAATTCTCCTTGTCTTGTCTCAAATATTCCAAATTAACATAATGTGGAGCCCACATGTGATGTCAAAATCCACCAACAGCCGACACACTTCCCATCTTGCCACTATACTCTTGACACGTGTCCCCAAAATTTCCTAGGTCGGTGATCCGCCCCGCCCACGTAAAGTAACAGCGCCACTCCACGCCGTCCGCCCTTTTTTTTTTTTGGGGTAATTACCGTCCGCCCATTCAAACTTCAAAAGGCGGGACGTCTCTTAACGCCGTCACGCCTTCAAAAAACTTTTTAAAAAAGCCCCTTTAGTTTTACGAGTTTTCATTTTAGTTATTATAATTATAATTTTATTAATTTAAAATTAAAATTAAAATTAATTAATTTAAATTAAAATTTTTTATTTTATTTTATTTTAATATGATCCATCCGTTAATTATTGTTAGTTTTTTTAATAAAAAACAACACAGGAGAAATTAATTATTCAAAAAAATATTTTAAAATGTCTAAAATTTAAAAAAAAAATCCACATTAACATATGGTGTGTATCAATTTTTTTATTTCTTACACATTATGGCTCCATTTGAAAAGTTAATTATTTTAATAGTTAGTTATTTTAGCTTAGTTAAAATAGTTGTATTTAAAAAGAGAATTATATTTTTTTTACAATTAGTTGTAATGTTTGTGAGAGAAAAAATAAAATAATTATAATTTTTATATGACATTTTAATCTAGTGTTATTTTAACCCAAAAGTCAAAAAAATCTCTTCCTAAAAACCCCCTATATAAGGTTAAACTAACAATGTGTGTGTTTGGTTTGAGTTTTTTGGATTAAGTTTGTTGAAAATTGAGTTTTTTGTTTTTAGTGAATATTTTTAAAATTTTAAGCATTTTTTTTATTTTTTTAGATGCACTTTACTTAGATGTATCTAAAAAATAAAAAAATTGTGAAAAAATATTTTTAAAAATTAATAAATACATAAAAATATGAAAAATATATTGAATTCTGGTTTTTTTTATATTTTTGATATTGAGTGAATTTTTAAAAGATTTTTTTCACAAAAATTATATTTTTTATGTGTATTTATGTTAGGTGTATCTAAAAATTAAAAAATTGCTTAAAATATTAAAAAAATTAATAAAAATAAAAAAAAATATGAAAAACAATAAAGTAAAAATTTTAAAAAAGTGTTTTTGGAAAACTAAAACCAAGCAAAGTGAATGTTATCGTGGGTGAATCATAAGGCTTAAATTATGAATTTCTAGTAGAAATGCTCACAAATTGGGTTGGTTGACTTCCCATCTGTCATTCGTTTAAACTTAAGTAAATCAAAAAAACTCTTTCACATTCGTCTACTTAGGATTATTTTGAAAAGTTGGTTAAAAATTGACTTTTTATTTTTATTTTTATTTTTACTTTTCTAACAAAATGTGTAAAAAAGGAAATAGATGATATGACCCAAAATAAGTGAAAAATCAAAATTTGACTTTTAATTATGTTCCCAAATTAGGCCTTTATTAGCAAATGCAAATTGAGCAAGCCGTACAAATTGACAGGTAAATAAGGATCGGTTCGGTCTCGTTTGGCAATTATATATTTTAGTCAAAAAGTAAAAAAATTATTATAAATTTTCACATCACTCTATTTATTTTTTTACACATAATTTTATAAAAAATCAAAAAATTATAAAAATAACTAATTCCCAAACTAGACCTTAGTCTTTACTATTTTGAATGTTTCTCAACTATTTTCCGGTAATTCTTGTTTGGGCATTAGAAGTTCGGCCATTCGATTTTCCGAGATAATTTCTCTTAAAGCATAATTAAAATATAAAGTTAAAATTAAAATTACAAAAATTAAAGCGAAAATTCATGCAAATTATGGGGATAAACGGTGTAAATAAAATTTTTGAATAAATTACAAATATATTATTTAAAGTTTACTTAAAATACAGATTATCTGCTGTGGTTTGAAAATTTACAAATGTCTCCTTATTAAAAAATTTTATTTAACAGAATTAACTAAAAAAATGAAATTCATAATTACTTTCCTATACAATAATAAAATTATTTAAATTATTAATTGAAATATATTTTTAACATCATTAAAAACTGTTAATTGACTTGATGATTTATTAATAAAATGAGTGATTTGTTATAAAATTAAAAACCTCAAGGGTATAATGTAATTTTTAAAATTAAAAGAAACAATTCGTATTTTAATCAAACCTCAAGAGGTGTATTTGTAATTTACCCAAAAAAATTTCCCTTATCCGAACCTCAGGCTCGGAACTCTTATCTTTTTATTTAAATATACTGTGTGAAGCTTCCGTTGGCTTTCCCAAAACCCCCCATTTCTCATCGCCAGGGTTTCGCTGTCTTTGAGGAATGGCCGAGCACAGCGAGTCAGATTCCAAAGGTGAGTCGTTCATGGACACGATCGTTGAGAAGCTTCACAGCGACGATTCCTCATCGTCGTCCTTCGAATCCGATTCCGATAAGAATCCCCAGTCTTCAGTCAAGACCAAGATTTTTCGATTGTTCGGCAGAGAAAAACCACTTCACAAGGTCTTCGGTGGTGGCAAACGTACGTACACCTCTCTCTCTCTCTCTCTCTCTCTCTCTCTCTCTCTCTAAGTACATATACAGTTAGTTATTAGGGCCTTTTTCGATCTAGTTATTGCTTGATTGAGATGTGAGACGGTGATTACGCGAATCAGAGGCGCATATGTTTTAGTAAGTATATAAATTGTTTGGTGAATTAGGGTTTTAGAATTTCGAAGTGGTTTTAGATCTGATTTAAATTTCTCGCTTGTTTGTTAATGTCTTGCTTCTGCAACTTGAACGCATATTAGGGTTTATTCATTTATTTATTGTTATGTTTGATTGATGTGGAAGCAGTAAGAGTGAGTATAATATGAATTACAATTCAGAATTAAGTTGAAACCAGCGTAACTATTTAGCACCACGAAATCTGTGAGTATTATTAGTTGTTTTTGTCACTCAACTACCACTATTTGGCTGATACCTTTCCCTTGTTTCTGAAAATTTGTGAGCACAAATCAACAAACCTGCTATCTATTTTCTGTGAGTTAGGGCTGGGCTCCCCTCGAGAAGCGGGACTGGAATGCGAGAAATTGCGGGAGAGTTGGGTTCGATCGGGTGAATTGTAGATCTTGATCCCTTGTTCATCATCATCGTTGTCGTGAACATCGAGTGCGATTTTGTTGAGGTTTTCTTTCAAACTCGCGATTGTACTCCACATCATTCGATCCCTAGCCAAACTAACAACAGATTTGAATCCAAATCTAGCAGAGGAGATCGTCGGCAAATTCAGCAGAGGAAAAAGAGACGAGTGTGTCGATTATTCACAGTTGATTTTTTTTTTTTTTTTTTTTTGGGTAATATGGTAGATTCAAATATGAAAGTAGGGGGGGTTCTGCTTTCGTTTTTCTTATTTACTACTCGGAAGGAAAGAGAGCGTGTTAAGTAATGAATCACTGTGGGGGCCGTTTACAACCTGAATCCAATTTAGGGTCCACATTAAAAGGGCCAGGCTGTTAATCTGGAGTCTAAGGTGGTGTTTGGAAAGTTCGGGACTTGGTTTTTTTTTTTATTCTTTTCACAAAAAGACATACTTTTTGCAAAATTAAAAAAAAACACATCCAAACAAAATATCACATCTAAACTCATAATCATTTCATTTTTTCTCTTATAAATATTATATCTAATCACAAAAAAATCCAATTATTTTCTCAAACACAAAAAAAAATTTCTCCAATAATATCTTACAACTAAAAAATCATACATAAAAATTTATTTCCCAAACACCCACTAAATATGCCCCCGGACTAACTCATCGCTATTGGACCGGGCTGGGTGTAAAACTTTAGGCAATATTTTTCTCGCCGTTTTATTGATTAGACTTATTTAGTTATAAGTCTTGTCTCTCTCTTTCTCTTTTTCTTTTCTTTTTCTTTTTCTTTTTCTTTTTCACTTATCAATATTTTTAGAAAGTGTCAGGACAAAATAAATATTTTAAAATTTATTAGCCTCCGTTTGGGAAGTGGGCTGGCTCTTTGGCTTTTTGGCTTTTTTTGACTATATGAGCCTGGGCTCAAAAGCTTGGTTTGGGAAGGGCTCTTGGCTTTTTGGCTTTTTTGACTTTTTTTGTGAGAGAAGAGTGTAATGATTATGGGATTGGATGTGATATTTTGTCTGTTGTGGCTCATGAGCCTGTTTTGTCTTTTGTGGCTCATGAGCCACTTGAGCCCTTCCCAAACGGACCATTAGTACATTAAAAAAGTATGTAGGACTTATAAATATTCAAATTCTTCGTATAAGACTAATTCATGATTTACATTTTTCCCTAATTGATATTGAGCCGGAACCAGTGTAAAACTTTAAGATCAAGTCCTATCTAATGGCCTGGAGTAAATTATTTATATCGAGAGAAATATTAGAAATTCATAATTTTAAATTTATAAATTCACCAACAATAATATATCAACAAATTATCATACCATAATCATATGGGTAAAATTATAAAAACATTTTATGAAACCTCAAACATTTTTCTTATCTTAATCTTAAAAATAAATCCATGATTGCTAATCCCCAAGCCAATCAAAAAGGAGTTACCGAGGGCAATTGTGTAAATGTGACATAGTTGCTCATCCAAGCCCTACAACACAACCCCATAAAAAGAGGACGTTGCACAAGCGGAATTTGGCTCGGTAAGAGAAACCAGAATGTTCATTTTATTTTTAGCTCTGCGCCTCTTCAAGCCCGCTCAATTTGACTCTTGTTGATTTTTTTTATTAGTTCGATCGATCTTTAAAATCATTTTCGAGTATAGAGAATAGATGCGATGAAGAGCGAAAATGAAGAGAAGATCTGATTGCGGGGTGCTTAACATCTCTCTCGCAATATGAAGCTCTTTACTATATGGTTCGTATTCACTGAGCACTTAATTCTCTTCTTCACAAATGAGTTTTTATTGTTTTTGTTTTTGTTGATTCGTAAATATTTAACGGACCTGTGGAGGAAGTGCGAAATAGATCAAGTTTGCCTTCGAACATTGATAATGAGAAATGCAGACCGCCGAATGGCAAGTTCAACTCTTTCCAAATCCTGTTTGGTTCCTTTTTACAGATCTGATCTCTTACAAAACCTTAATTCATAATTCCTATTTTCTTTTTTCTCTCTCTCCTTACGTATAGCGGAGGTCCCAGCCGAGAGGGTAACTACTCTAGAACGAGACCTCTCTAACAGTAAATACACATTCCTTTGCAAAGTGATTTGCCGAATCGTAGGATGCTCCAATTGATTTCTGGTTTGGTCCGTCTTGAACCCTCGGCTACATTTCTGGTCGCTAAATTATTATTATGATATTAGGAAATAGCATGAGCGAAATTCTGGTTGCTAAATTTCTAACCTAACCCGATCCCACTCCCCAGGTGGGTTTTCATTATTAGAAACCATATTGACATGAAACATACACCATTTATTTATTTTTTCTTTCCTGTATTAATTCTTTTTTTTTTTCTTCAAAATTTAGTCTTTATTTTTTAAAATTTATGGTTGTGTTCGGTTTAGTTTTGGAATTGTGATTCTCTTTTTGGAATTGTAATTTGAATGTAGAAGTGTGAGTTGAGTTTTGAATGAGAAAATTTGTTTGGTTATGAATTTTGAAAAATGTTTTGAAAAGTATTTTTGAATTTAGAATTTTGAAAAGAATTTTGAATTGTATTTTGAGTTTAAAGTTTTTGAATTTTGAGTTGTATTTTGAATTTTTTGGATTTATTTTTTTTAAATATTAAAAAATATTTAAGAAAAATTTTTTTTTAATTTAAATTTTTTTTATTTTAAATAATTTATTTTATTTTGTAAATATTTTAATTTTTTTAATTTTAATATTTTAAACTCAAAACATAAATTTGACACTCAAATCATAACTAAACACCTAACTCAAAACTCAATTCAAATATTAATTTTAAAACTCATAACCAAACACATAACTCAAGACTCCATATTACTTTAACCAACACAAAACAAAAAAATTAAAATATTTAAAAATATATTTATAAAATAAAAATTATATATAAAAAATTTTAATATTAAAAAAATACAACACATAAATGTATGAAATATAATGTACATTAAAATAAATAAATAAATATTTAAAATATAAAATATTTATCCTAAAAAAATAAAATTAAGAAAATTTTTAAATATAAAAAAAATAAATTCAAAAAATTTTAGAATACAATTTAAAATTTAAAATACAATTCAAAATTCTTTTCAAAACTCATAATTCAAAATCCGACTCCACACTCAAATCATGATTTTAAAAATAATTTTAAAAAACAAAATAAAAAAATATTTTTTTGATTTTTTTCTTTTAAAGTAGAGTTTTGAAAAGAGTATGATTTTGAGTTTAGAAAAAAGTTTTGATTTGAGTTTTGAGTTGTGTATTTGATTATGAGTTTTGAAATTAATTTTTGAATTGAGTTTTGAGTAATTTTGAGTTCTATGTTTGGTTATGAATTTTAAAAAGTGATTTGAAAATTTTGCCTTTGGAATCATGTGATTCCAAAGGCAAACCAAACACTGCCCATGTCTTTCAAATTCTAACTTCCCCCCTCCCTCTTTCAAATTCATTGAAACCCTTCAAGCGTCAAAATATGTTGTCTTGGTGAGTCATATACATGCACAACATCTCATATTTGTCACAATCAAATTTTCTAGACTCGTACAGTTCAGAGCAGAGAATAAACACAAGAATATTCAAACATGGCACCAAATAATTTGTTGGAAAATTGACTCGTGATCATTGATTCATTAACACATCTCCACACAACATTTCTGTTTTGGAAAAGCTTCCAATCGAATTTGACTAGACAATTAAGACTGCCATTCAGTTGCCTCCCTCAATGTTTGCTGCTGCAGTTGATCTTCTGGTCTCTCTCACATAAATAAGATGCTGTGTATGTCATATTTTGTGGTAGTTGTGTATTGCCTCTCTTACACAATATGTTGTCTTGGTGATCTTCTTGCTCAATCAATTACATTGCAGTAGTAATATTGAAAATTTGGTGCAGCTGCTGACATATTCTTGTGGAGGAACAAGAAGATATCTGCCGGTGTCCTTGTGGGGGCCACTGCAATCTGGATCCTGTTCGAATTGGTCGAATACCACCTTCTTACTCTAGTGTGCCATATATTGATATTGTTGCTTGCAACCTTGTTCCTATGGTCCAATGCAACAACATTCATCAAGAAGTAAGCTCATTATTAGGACTTTGTTTTGACTTGTTGCTATGATGAATTTATAGTCTAAATCTTTCATCTACAGGTCTTCTCCACATATTCCAGAAGTTCAGCTCCCGGAGGAACCATTCCTTGAAGTTGCTTCTGCTTTAAGGATAGAAATTAACCGAGCTCTTGCTGTGTTGCGAGATATTGCGTCCGGAAAGGATCTAAAGAAGTTTCTCGGAGTACGTTATCTTACAATTTTTTATTTTTTTAGTCTGTACTTTTTTTCCCAAAATGTACATTATCCTGAATGAACTTTGGTTGCCTCGTGGACTGGTAATGAATAAGTACATCATTTCAACATAGCTGCTTTTAATCATGGGGGAATTAAAGCTGGCATGGCTCTGTTTCGGGGTTGAAGTGATTTGGCTTTAATTAGCACAGATGTATCCCCAGAATAAATTGCCTCATATGTCATAAGATTATAGTTGGTTTTAGACAATGCAGATTTACTTCTCAGTTTAAATATTGTTCCACTGAATTTCAACTTGAATAACTAACATTATGTTTTGTAACAATAAAAGTAAAAAGATTAAATTGCCAGCTTACCCACATCATGAATTTTTATGTAGTATGCATAGTTTTGAAGTAGTGGCTGGTCCTCTAAAAAGCACATATACGGACACGTGACACGACACTGACACACTGACATGTAAATTTTCAAAAACTGTAAGACACGACACATGGGGATACAAAATAAATAATTTTATATATTTTGTCCTCTATAAAGATAAATAATTATTACACATCATTTATATAAATATTTAAGTCAAAAGATTATCATTTTTAAAATATAAAAGAAGATATCAGATATAAATTTACATTGTATTGGATTCTAAGTTTTTTTGACATTTTAGACATGTCTATGCTTCTTTCTTTGACCTATTTGCCAAATGAATTTGATTCCTAGTGCCTGTCGATGTTAGAATTCATTAGTTGGTCTAAATCAATTCCTGAATTTTGTATGCTAAGGGTGTGTGTGTGTTTAATTATTTTCTTTTAAGAGATTGTTTTGGTGAACAGGTGGTTGTTGGCTTGTGGATATCTTCAATTTTGGGAAGTTGCTGCAATTTCTTGACATTGCTCTACATATGTAATGACAACAAACTTATTTTTTGTTTTTGGATATATTAAATGTAGGCTTTTGTTTATAGACTATATCTAATCTTAGTTATTGTGATTTTGATGAAACAGCTGTGGTATTGCTGCACACGGTGCCTGTACTATATGAGAAGTATGAGGACCAAGTTGATTCGCTTTCAGAGAAATCAATGATCGAGATCAAGAAACAGTATGCAGTGTTTGATTCCAAGGTTCTCAGTAAAATTCCAAGAGGACCATTGAAAGACAAGAAAAGGGCTTAGGAAAGCCGAGGTAGTCAATGTGCAATAGACATTTGGGTTGTTGTAAAGTTTGTGGGTGATTGTTGTGCCGTTTTGCCTATCTTTGTTAGTTTCATGTTTTCGTTTTGTTCACTGCTTCTAAAAGCAATATCAATAGTGTTTATTTGTCTGCACATCAACCTTAGGTGATTTCTTATCAATGTTAATAGTTTGTAATAGTCGTCTTTATTTAGAGTCTTGTAAATGGTTATTGCTTCTCTAGATGTGTGCCTTATGGGAGAGGGATTCTTGTTCCCTCAGATGGTTCACGATAAGATATGATTTATTGTTTATTTTTTTAGTTCTCTGTGAAAATCATTTATATATATTGTAATCACATAATTTTATTATCTTTATTTTTCAAAGAAATGCTGCAGACCCACAATTTATGATTCATAAAACTCATCTACAATGATTTAGCAAGAGTTGGACATTTTGAGTTAAATTCAGGAATCAAACATTTTTATTTTTTGTAATTGATTTATTTGGTAGCGCTAGTGATGCTGACACTAGAGACTTGGATGGTGTTTGAAATTGATTTTTCTAGTATATTTATTTTTTTAATTTATAGAATGTCCTGTTAAAAATAAGAAGAAAAAAAAAAATTTGTTGTAATTTTTGATTTCTTTTTTTTTTTTTTTTTTTTATTGTTTTTTTGGGGCTTGCTCCCAAACCAACCTTCACGATTCTGTTGTGGCTATTTTGTTTTCAATTCTAATATTAGGTGGTTCAAAAAAAAAAAATGGCTTGCTAAACTCTCCCTTTCCAGACCATGTATTTGATTATGTCACCCTTGCATCATGAATTTGAGAATAGCTTTATGGAAAGAAATGAAAATGTGAATTTTAACTGATATTTTATTTACATTTCTATCATTTTGTTCTCTTCACAAATTCCTCTCTAAATCCAAAGATCCGAGTACAATCTTCGCGTAATTTTCACAAACAATGAAATATATAAAAAGAAAAATGTTTGAGGACCACAATTTCTGTGGCTCAAATGACTCAAAATTGCCAAAACGACATCGTTTTAACAATTTTGATATTTTTTTGTACTCAAAACGACGTCGTTTTGGCAATTTCGAGCCATAAAAATTGTGACCCTCTACCATAGCTTATATAAAAATCACGTGTTCTTTATATACTACAGAAACATCTGGAGATCCCTTTGCAATTCCCTTACCCAAAGTTCAGTTAATGTCCAGAATCAAATTTGACATGTACAAAGTAAACTCTTAACGTCCTCCACAGGTGGAAGAATATGAATCTATAATTTACCCATTTGTATGGTGATATGATTTTGTTATGGGTGCAACAATAACTTGCAACCCACCCATTTTAGCAGAAGGATTAAAGAATTGACCAAACAAAACAAAAAAAAAAATATTAAAAATACCTTCTACTTAATTACAAAATCCAACACACTATCAATATCTTCTTGAAAACTGAGAAGCACGCTCTGATGATGTTAAAGGAACTGTTGAAAACTCAGAATCAGAGTGTTCAGACTGCAGTATGTTTCCACGCGAGGACAAGGGGCTTCTGTTCTGGTTCAGGGATGGGCTTAAATTGGAGAAAGCGGGAGTGGTGGCATTCGTTCTTTGATCAGGCACCAGTGAAGCAGTCCCCACATCATCTGGACTTCTTTTCTGTTGATCCTCCTTGGATGCATTGGCTTCTGCAGATTCCCTCCTCTCTCTTTCTTCAGTTTCTTTGAGAAGGAAATCGACCCAAAGATCTGCGAAGGACTGGAAACACAGCAAGCGTGAACATAGTTGCATTCTATGCTAAATAGACAGAATATTTGGAAGAAAATACAATAGATACCAGAAATATACGAGTTACAGTGGAAATAATCACAATAATGATCATCATAAAATTGTCAAACCTCCAAATTCAGAGAATTCTATGGTTAATACCTAAAAAGAGTTCAAGATTACAAGGAAAAACTCCAAGTCTGAAAAGTTTATGATGTGATATGTACTAGAGCATAGGCGGCTGTTATTCCAATTGCAGAGTCCAAACAATGGCAGTAATCTGGTCGGACAAAAACAAATATAAAAGAATTACAATCATTAAGAAGAAACAATACCTGGTTTTCCGATGCCATATTTTGATTAGCTTCAGCTGAACTACCACCCAAGAAGCCACCAACTAGCCGACCTGGTAGACCCAGAACGCCACGAACAACACCTTTACCACCTTGCTGAGCAACACCTATCCTCTGCTTATCTTCATCAGAGAATCCCAGCATGCGAACCATAAGATCCAGAACCTGGCACCACCAATCCAAGTCAATCAGTGCCATAAGCATTGAAGAGAGTAGCTACTTTAACAAGAATGGAGGAAGCAGTGGTGACGAAAATAGTAAAATATTATATGCATATTCTGTGCCCATAAACATTAATGTAGACAATACTAGAGAAACTAGAATGAGATGGATTTATTCACCCCAAATTAGAGAGTTGCTATCACTTCAGAGTATTACAGAAATTGATTGAACTAATACTTCATGTAAACAAAATGCAGCTAGTCCAGCCCCTCCCGGAACGCCCCAAATTATAAAGGCCAACACAGGGTAATGGTCCCATTTTTGTGTGGCCAATCCTTATTTTTTTATTTTACATTCGAGCACAAGAGAGGCAGGTTTTTTTTCCACCCCCCAATATGCATACATAGCTATATACATATATTGAGAGATCGAAAATCCTCTTATTAAATTATTACCTCTTTGCTGTGGTTTCTTTGGAAGTAGGTCACCAACAACTTGATCACAATTCGCCTGCCAAAATGTCAGACATCTGTCAATACCACTTGAAGTTTCCATAATATGACAAGTGTATGCAGCTACCAAAATATACAAAACCGACATTCCACTAAGTTTTGTACCCAATATCTAACAAAGAACCATATAAAGAAAAATCATGGACCTAACTTTTAAAAATGGACAAAAAGCAATTCAGATGGCAAAGGTTGTAACTGGTAGTGGTGCAAGCTAGCAGTAGTGTGGTTGCTTGCAAGTCAAGTTCTATACCTGATGATTTAACAATGGAAGACCAACAAAGGGGCAATAATGCTACACTTATCATGTTTTTATACCATATTTTGTTTACCATCTGATATGGCATATCCATCACCGTTGGATATTAATCAGATGGTAAGAAAAATGTGATATAAATCATGATAAGTGAAGCATTTTTGATAAAATGCAGTGTCTTCACTCAAACAGTAAATAAGGACCATCATTCAAATACCATGGTGGCAGTATAAGAGGCAGTGATAATGTGGCGTGATATATTGAAAATAGTCTAGGGATTTGATAATTTTACTGCCCGGTTTCTGTGCATCATTAGGAGAGAATTTAATCCGTCTTTGTGACTCCAGCTTCATATTGTGAAACCCAAAAGTTTGAATAATCTCAGCAACATTCAAATCAAAGTTTGAACGGCAAAGAAATCCAAAAGGCGGAGAATTTAACGCGGGAATAAATAAATAAATATACCATGACTTGTTTTTTCAATGAATATTTCACTTAGTAAACTGGATGTAGAAAGGGAAAAAACAAATAAAGATATCATTATTAGTTATTTTAATGAATATTTTCTGATAGTGAGCTGGATGTGGCAAACTCATTAGTTGAATTTGAGCTTGCCTACAGGTGTATGCATGTGAATATGTGCAACCAGCTATCTAGTACCCAGAAAATAATGCAAACTAAAAGGTATCTTTATCTTTCAAACTAATAAAATTCCCAACACACAATAATAACAAATTTGAACATAAAGGCTAACCTGTCAACAAAATAATCAGAGTCCATTGACATCCTATTAAGTCTTGACATACTTTGCTCAAGAGCACGACGTAGTTTTGCATTGTCTTCCTCGAGCTTATTTACTCTGTTTCTTCCTTCTGCTAGTATCCTTTCAGATTGTGAAAGCTTTTCCAAGATATCTTCCTTCTCCTTCCGTGATATCTCTGCCTTTTGATGTGCATCCTGGTGAAAGCAAAGACATTTTCATACACAAGAAACTGGGGAAAGAAAATTACCTTTACATTTATCCAAAAATACTGCCATGTTTTTAAGCTCAGTACAAAATCTCAGATTAACAACAAAAACTTAATCAACAAATAGACCATATAATAAAAAAAACCTATAGAGAGACAAATGTCATTCAAATAAAGTGAAAACCTGTTTAAATATATGGGCTAAAAATGTTGGTGACATTTATATTGCACATACACACAACCAGGTCCATTGATAAATTCCACTATCAAATGATGAAAAGGACTAATATTGATGCATCATTGGATCACCATTACAAATGAAAATGAACAAATAAATTTGTTATAATTCTAAAACAAATGCAACACAGAAAATGAAACCATAACACTGAGAAGTGAAAAAAGTACCGAACCTTCAAAAGCTCAGCAAGTTTAGCTGATTCTTCTCTTGCATGTGCCAGATCTCCTTCCAAATGTTCCTGACCACATATAAATGGAATCAACATAAAAGCCACAATTTGAAGACTGGATGGGACTAGCTTGCCTATTGTGTTTATTAAAGCAAACAAGAAGAGATAATGTTTACCTTAGCTTCAAGTTCAGCATAGTATGAGCCTAAAGCAGTTTGAAGATTTAGAAGTTCAACGTTTTTGGCATCTATCGTACTCATACAGCTTGTCAATTTTCTATTTAGGTCATCAATGATTTCCTTGTACTTTTGAAGTTCATTGTTGTTGATCATCTTAACCTCCTCTTGACCTGCAATTGCCTGCTTCAGAGCTTTCTCCAAATGTAGTATTTGTAGTCTCTGATACTCGTCTTTTTCTTTAAGCTCTTCAATGATCTTGCTGTCCTCATCCATCTTTTCTGATTCCTCAATTTCCTAGACAATATTGCAGCAAGAGAAACCATCTTCAATTTTGACTGCAGAAATTTTAAAAAATAAAGTTTACTTGAGACAGAAAGAATCCAGGATCCACCTAGAATCTATTACAATACTGGTGCCAGAAACAAGAAAATTGATTTTTCAAGACCCAGTCTAAGAGAACCCCAAATTCAAAAATACATAAATGCTAAGAAAAGGCAAGGCACAACACTCTGATGACGCTATAATTTATATATATATCAAATTAACTTTGAAGTGCACAACCAGACAAATAAAATATAGTTACATCCAAACACTAAATAAAACTTCTGAATTATAAGAAATAAATCATGATCATTGCTTAGCCTGGTTAGGTTCTTTGTCAAATATATACTTTGAAATTTCTTCCCCTAGTCTAACTTATACTATTACTTATGTGAAGGCTTCTCATGGTGTTGACCCAAAATGTCTCATATTTTGGATTTTTCCAAAATACCCTTATATTTGGTGTTTTTGTAAAATTATATAAAGAGGATGGGGCTCGAATCCAAGACCATAGATTTGATAAATAAGACTCTTATCACTTGAGCAACAGATACTATAAATACATTTTTTTTGTCATTATTCTTATAATATTACTTTTCTTCAAGTTTTTCACAAATACAGGGGTCATAGTCAACCATTCAGACATGTTAACCTTACAATAAAAGTTAGAAAGAAGATCATGCTTAGCACAAGACAGCAGAACATGGTAAACAGTAGAGAAGTTGTGATGTCCAACCTTATCTAATAAATGCTTCTTAAGCCGGCTCAGTTCTTGTAATGCTTTGTCCCTTTGTTGGCCAGTCTCCTTCAAATCTTTCTCCAGTTTTTGCAGAGATAGTTCCATCTCTTCTTTTCCAGGAAAACTTCCCAATGACTGGACATTCTGCACGGAAACAACCATTGGCATGATGAGAAGCATGAACCACCAATTTGCATACTACAATGTTGTTGAACATTATTGTAATGCAAAACTAAACAAATGCAGCAGAAATTTTGGAAAATGTCATGCGGCACTTATAAGAACTTGGGTATAAAATAAAGGTCATTCCTACAACCTCCACAACTTCCAATGTATTATTTAGTACCTAATGGAGCATTATCGTGTTTTTCATACATCACAAAATTACATATTTTAAATAATACCCAAAATGAAATGTTGCCTTGGACTAGTGATAACTTGGGATTTATTATAAAGAAAATGTAAAGGAAGAAGCCTCATTGTGTAAATAAAAAAGGGAATATTGAAGCTATAAATCCTCTAAATCTTATGACGTAATATTCAATCCAATAATCTTGAATCATTTAAACATAAATTTGATGTTTCTAGCAATATTGAATTCAACTTTTAAGTTTTAGCATAACTCCATAAATTGAGATATAAAAGATGACATGTGATTAATATGATTTTCTACTTTTACAACGAAAAAAGGAGGCTAGAAAATGAAAAGTGAAAAACAATTTCTTGTGACCTAATAGATCTCAGTCAAGTGTTTGAATATATAAAAAAACTTTTCTGAATAAAAATAATTTATTTTGCCCCCACACCCCAAAACAAATTCATGATCAGCCACTAAACAACTGCATTTATAGTACACAAAATGCATAGATTCATTTATATGCCCAAAAATAAAGAACATTTTTTGCCCCACAGTTTCCAAAGCTGTAGCAAACCACCTCACTCGAACTGGTCGACTGCTTATTTGAATTCTCGTTGGCTGCTTTCAAGGAAGTTTCAAGTTCAACCTTCGCCATCTACCACAAATAAGACAACATTAAAATAGGTTCAAGGAGCAAGATTGCTAACAATGTTAATTTGAGCTTTATAATCCAATATTTAACGAGATGCCTGAAAAACTTTAGGAGATGAAATGTGCAGAAGTCACTAGAAAATAAATGAATAAAGATATGTATTAACCTTAAGACTGTTGTTTTCTTTCTCTAAGGCTGCAATTACTCTTTTCAAACCCTCCGCAGTGTCATCTGTCTCTATGTTGTCCCTTCTATTCAATTCCATTTGTAATCGTCTTACTTCTGATATTTTCTCATTCAATTCATCACGAATTTTTTTCATCTCAATGGTGCTCTGCAAGAAGGGGCAACACCAGGGGGGAGGGGGAGATAACAAAAGTAAAGGTTAGATTGCAATAACCAATTAAAAACTATGCCGAAATAAAGATGCTCAAGTAAAGACACTTTGAACATATAAAAAGAAATTGAAAAAATTCAAACCAGTGCCACGTTACTAAGAGCTGCTTTAAATTCATAGAACTCTACAATCCTTGGGTATGTTTAATAATATATTACACAAACTTTGTTGATGTATAGTATAAATCATGTCATGCATGCTACTTTGTATTCATGCACGTTCAAAATTTCCAGTACTATATGCTACAGACACTAGCAAAGTGAAAAAATCCACGTAGACAACACCTAGGGGCCTATTTGTTAACAAAAAAGAATTTAAGTTAATGCCTTCACCATAATCCTCATTTCAGTTTAACTACTAGTTTTGATTTGTCTTGTCAAGGAAATAGAAACCAGAATGTTATAATCACCAGTAAGTCTACTAATAAGAAATGTCAGATCCTTGTCAAGGATCTGAACCTCTCCCCCAAGATGTTCCAGCCAACACAGAATAGGGAACATATATGGTCTGGTTAACAAACCTGACAAGATGAAACACTTAGGGTTAACCTCAGAGATGTTTATGTTAGATTATGATCTTATGGTCTATGTTACATGGACTCGAGGGTATGGGTGTTACCTGCATATCTAGAAATCAGACCCATCAAACTTTAAATTTAAGGATATACAGATCAGCAAAAACGGATCAAATTTTTATATTTTTGGTGTTATATGTGACATATAGTCTCAAAAAGGTATTTTACTCATTTTATAGCAATTATACAACAATATATACATAAAATAATAGTTATAAAATGCATATATATAAAAGTATTGGGCACATCCCACACCCTTGACCAAGCGTCGGGTGTCAAACACGGAGATTTGATTTATTGTGAAAAGTCCATGTAGCATAGGTTATTGTTTCACTAGAATAGACAACAAATAAAAATTTGAGAAATCCTTTGCAAATACAAAATAATAAAAAAAGAGAATTAATTGATAACCAATTTTACAAACAGGCCGACTAGCCATCGATTCTAATAGAAAGGAACCTGATTCAGAACTCACTTTGTCCTTGTCCACTTTTAACAAGTTCAGTTCATCCTGAAAAGATCCATTCAACTTCTGTTCCTCTAGGAATGAAAAAGAGGATCAGTCGGGAAATATAAGACAAGAAAATGAGATATTACAATTGGACATTAAAAGAGAGGGAAGTACCTTGTAGTTGTAGGTGTATATTTGCTAACTTGCCACGTTCTTTCTCAAGTTCCAATCCTAATTTTTTAATTTGAGACTCGAGATCTGCTTGAATCACTGCCAGAGACCTGTTTTTCTGTTCTAACAAATCTGCAAGGTCCTAGAAGGCATTCATATATTTGTTGTCAGCTTCATTTGTTATGGACCCCCAAAAAAAAATCAAATAATTGACTTCAGGAGAGGCAACAAAACAACATTTACTTCACATAAATGTTTTGCAAACGTGAAAACTTTAGCAAGCTAGCCACTTAGTCTATTTGAAAATTATAATATCAGGATCCAATCTTCAGCACAAAATAGGTGAAGGGTATTCATTTATACTTGTTGGAATGGAGCAGAACAGAACAGAAAGCCTCATTACCTTTTCATTGCCCTGAATACCGTTGCTTAACCCATCCTGTTTAGAGGCAAAGCCATTGTTTGATTGGTTGCCGATAGATCGATTTTTTACAATGGCCTTGTACTGCCGATTGGGTGAGTGATCACTACTACCCTGGACAAATTCCAGATGAGATCAACCAATGCCCAATTCAAATATGAACACTTACAAGGCTCCTCTTATAAAGTTTAAATGTTTATGAACAGAAAAAAGATTTGAAACAAATAGAATTATATTCCTACTCTAGTGGCAGCACAATCTTAATAGCAGCAATAATAACAATAAAATTATTCAGCTCGTTAATTATCTGGGACAAAAATTCCACAGCTTCCAAGTAAAGAAACAATTGTTCATAGCATAATATGTTATATATATGTATATAAGATGATATCAAGATGCCGAAGTTAAATCGTTTCAACTTATCACAAGCATGGAAATTGGGTCTGTAATTGGTAAACCTAATGGAGGAAAAAAAAAAGAAAAAAAAAGAGTCCTAATAATAAGATCAAGAGCATATGTCCATTCTTGTGCAGTATGATCTAGTACATTCTTCCAGATCCTGAAACAATTTCAAACTACTAAGAGAATATAAAAGGAAGAAGCCTTGTAATGAATCTGGAATATGGCTTGTGCTAATGATGGGAAGATTGTACACCTAATTGAGATGGCCACTTTGCTTATGCATAAGGGACTCAAACAGGTGCAAATATAGACATTTTATAGATTTTATTTCTTTCTGTGCTGCCAAGGAAGACAGGAATGTTGTAAGGGATAACCTTTCCTATTATATCCCCTTGGGGGACAGCAGGGGAGTAATAACCAAGTCTCTTATGAGTTATGAGTGACATAAATTCTAAGAAAAGATTATGTAGACTGAAAGCCATCCTATTTCGACTTAAGTAAATTATCATTATCAGGCTTTAGTTGCCTTTGAAGATGTATCAAAGATAAGATAATGAGAGGGTTCAATTACCCCCTCGCCCTCCACAGAACACCTACCCCATGGCCTTTGAGGGCAAGGGTAGCTAGCTCTCTCACCACTGAGTCTCTTAAGAAAGTGGATTTTCATCTTTTACAATTAGCATCTAAGGCTAAGTATGGATATTTTTAAGAAGATGATGGACATGTATCAGACACCGACACTCTTTGGACACACCCCAACATGTGTCGGACACCCATCGAAACGTGTTGTCTTGTTTCAAATTTTATTTATAACCATAGACTTTTGGACACTTACAGAAAACAAGTCTACATCTTGCACACGAGTCTTGGCATGAATTTGAAGAAAATAACTGAGGGTCAAACGATTTCAAAACATTGGACAGTTATACCTACTAATTGCCTAAAACTTAAAACTACTAATTTGTTTGGAAATAAAGTTTTTCAAAATAGATATTAGGACTTTTAGCTCACACTTTTCAAAAATATAAAATGTAAAAAATGATTTATTACTATTTTGATATAACAGTATATAAATATATGTGTACTATAAAAATAAATAATGTGGTATTATTTTATGCATATATAAAAATTATAAAAATATATATTTGTCATAGTATCCTGCCATGTCTTGTTCTAGTTTTTAAAAAATTGCTGTGTCAGCTTTCCTGTATTATATCATATTCGCACCCCATGTCTGTATACGTGCTTCTTAGATCTTAGGTGACTCATTTTATGTAATCATTTCTAAACACTGAAACTGAGACCTATATGACCAATCAAACAATATGGCAGTGAGACCTGAAAATGGGAAGTAAAAAAAAACCATGTAGTGCTGCTACACGTGATTTGTTTCATAAGATACACAGGACAATTACAGCACATACCACCAAAGGCAATTGTGTTCCTGTCACTCGCAAAATTGACACCAAGCATATTCCATTAAAATTTAAAAGTTGGAGAAAGGCAATGCCATGGCAGGCTTAAATAGCCCAAAACTTAACAAGAAGAATCCAAATGAGAACTCTTCAAATGATTCATTCATGTAGCCAACCCAAATATTCAGGACAGGTCTTTCTTGAGTTAGAACTCTTTAAATGTAACAACTCCTCCAAAGTAAAATAACTTCAAAATTCAAGTGATACCTTGAGCCCGTTAAGGCTATTTGTCGATGTCTTCAAACTCTCATTTCTAGATGCATTTAGGGCAGCATTTGTTGCATCCAGATTTTGCTTCAACAATCCATTTTCTTCATTCAATCTTGAAATCCAATCCTGTCACATGAAATTTTTTAAAGAAAAAAAATGTCATTCTTCAAAACAACATAATAAGGATAATGGTCTCTAGAAAGCATGCAAATCATTCACAAATAATATAAAAACAACCATTACAAGCAGATCAGTTGGGTATAACAATTTGTCAAGTGGTTCAAAAATAGTGGAATCAAACCAGTGTGCATAAAAATATTAAGGAGATAAAATTTACAATTTTCTGAGTCCGCGTAAACAAATCAGGTTTAGTTATTCAAGCAGGTCATAGGAGCTGAGTTCCATAATTAAAATATATATATATATATGAATATTGCAGTCATATTCAGCATATTACTTTCTGCAAAAAATTGATATCAAATTGGTAACCTACAGTTTGAAAAGAAATAGTAATAGTTCAACAACTGAAACCATGAATTATAGAGTTTTCATAATTTCTATGGCAAGATTCACATAAAGCCAGTGAGTGTCCACTGCAGTCCCCACTCCCCACAATGCACCAGAGTCATCATCTATCAAACTCCATCCGCACTGCTTTGAACTGGTTGTTGAGCTAAGTTAACCCAATTCTCTGCTTTAAATGGTCAACTTAAAGGACTGAACCAGCTAGGTGGCTAGGTGTTACAGGACTGTACAACCAACACTTTGAACACTTCGACTGCGATCACAGTCACACACCCCTTTCCTCCACAGGTCCAACTTGTCATGGTACCAACTATTAAGGTTGGTTGAGGACAATGACGATTGTCACGAATTTCACAATATTTTAGTATAAAACAAAGAATCATTATCTATGAGACATCCAATAAATAATTTAAATATACCCCAGTTGTGTTGCGTTCTGTCAAAAGAAGACCACACAATATCTTACAAGTCAAACATATTTTGATATTGAACCTAACACCTAAAAATATTACTAGCTTTCAAGCTCAGACATAAACAGCAAACCATGTTGGTCCCAAATGTAAACCTTCAATAACCAAGCCTAGCTATAAAATATAAAGCATTGTAATAAAAAAAAATTTAAAAAAAATAAAAATAAAAAAAAAACAAACAAATACCTCTTTTTCCTTCAAAAGAGCTGCATAATTAACTGATAACACCTTAATTTCTGCCTCAGATTCCTGAAGCCTCCTGATTTGTGCTTTGTATTGCTCAATCTGCAACCACCGCGGAAATAAGAAATTGCATATCATTCACCAAAAAGAACTCCATAAGATAATAATTTATACTAGCATTCACAAGAAACTAGCTTATGACCCGTGAATTCAAGAAGTATAACTCAGTTGGGTTTAACCTGGACTGAAAATTGTGGAGGGCATGAGCAGCTTCATTTGAACAGGAAGACTTGCATAGATAAATCTCAACAAAACATTCATCTGGATTGGGCATGCACTAAGGCCTTGGCAGCCCAAGCCTGACCATGAAATATTATACTATTATATTATAAGTCAAAATATTTTGGTTGACCTTTTCAGCCATTTGAATTGTTGATTATAAGGTTGTAACATTAACTCAAGTATCCATACTGCACAGCTCTTCTTCCATTTAAATATCCCCCATTTATCATAGTCTCAAGTTTTAACAATAGTTACCACTCCCTCCTCCCTCTCTTTAATAAATGATGTAGAGGGATAAACAATACACCCAAATGTATGTTTTGGCTTCGTCTTGCATAACAACAGCCTAAGTACTAGCCAATAAACCTAACCCTAAATCAGTGTTTCACAACACACTAGCATGTATCTAACACAAAAAGGTTCAATGCAACTTGTAATAGTTTGATGTTTTCATCTTTTGTTCATCTTCCTGATCATATTCAAGCTTAGAAAAATAATAGCGCGAATCACTCCATCTATGAAACCAAATTTAAGCAGCCTGAACCTAATCAAGTCCATTATAACTGGGTCCAGCTTGGGTTGAAAATCACAGATTGATGGCTGTGTTCAATCAGGATTCAGATAAAAGGTAGTTATGCCTCAAGTTGGGACTGAGCTGACTTTCAACGTGACTAAACATGCTCAAGTTGCAGCAACAGACTAGTAAATCCTATCAAGCAAAATACGAAGGAATGCACATGACATATTTGCCTGGCATAAATCTATAAGATATATTCCTGCTGCTCATGAGCTTTGTCAAGAATGGTATTTTGGCATCCAATGTAAACTGCCACAAATAGGGCTCTGGTTATAGCTTAAATTACAAGAGATTGTGATGCAATCACTAATCTGAATCGAAACTTTGATTATAAGTGATTATAAGCGTTGTATTATAATTCTTCTTTTTTCATAAAATTAATTTAACTAAAAACTGCATTTCTTCATAATTCCTTAAACCATTTATGCATTTCTTCTGAATGGCTTGTGCGCCTCTCTTTTTCCACCCGAACTACCCCGTGAAACCTCAACACTGACGTTCTTCAACCTCCTGTATTTTGACATTAAAACACTCCGCCCCAAAACTTGCAATCCAGATGGCAGAATGCTAAGTGACTAAACCGTATACAACCTTACCAGAAACTGATCTGGAAACCCTTACCTGGACTCACAAACACAAATGATATCTGAGATATATGATTCACGTGTAGTACTTTTCAAGTGCATACCGAATTCCATTACCAAATTCATTACCACAACTCTACAGATCCAAAGATCTACCCTAAAAACATTGAATCATAACCTATAACAGAGAAACCAAGATAATCTAAGTTTAGGAAGAAATTAATAGACAATGGAGTACCTCTGAAATCTACACCAACCCTAAATGATATCTGAGATATACCACGTGTAGTAGTTTTCAATTAAATACCAAATTCCAGTAACAAATTCACACAATTCTACAAATCCAAAGATCTCGCCTAAAAAATATATTCACATACCTCGGAATTGTGATGGGAATCGAATCCATTGGCAAGGGGAGATCGAGAAGCGGGACTGGAATGCGAGAAATTGCGAGAGAGTCGGGTTCGATCGGGTGAATTGTAGATCTCAATCCCTTGTTCATCATCGTCATCGTCGTCGTGAACATCGAGTGCGATTTTGTTGAGGTTTTCTTTCAAATTCGCGATTGTACTCCACATCATTCGATCCCTAGCCAAACTAACAACAGATTTGAATCCAAATCTAGCAGAGGAGATCGTCCGCAAATTCAGCAGAGGAAAAAGAGACGAGTGTATCGATTATTCACAGTTGAAATCGATTTTGTTGTTGTTTCTGTAATAAGGTAGATCCAAATATGAAAGAAGGGGGTTACGCTTTCGTTTTTCTTATTTACTACTCGCAAAGAGAGCTAGTGTAGGCCGTTTAATACCCGAATCCAATTTAGGGTCCACATTAAACGGGCCAGGCTGTTAATCTGAAGTCCAAATACGCCCGCGGACTAGGGGTGGGCATAGTCCGTATTAATTTGGATTGGGATAAAATTAGAATTAATTTGTTATTTATGATTCTTGAAAAATCGAAACCAATCTAATCCGTTTAAATCGTTGAATTAATCCGTTTAAACACGGATTAAATCGGTTTGGAACCATAGATTTATTGATGGGTCGTTGAACACACCAAAATATAATCACTAAACTATACCAAATTCTATTAGAATAATGGCAAGTGCAGGTATCGATCCACAGGGACTATTGTGAAATTAAACTAATTTAATCGTTAAATTCCTAAATTAATTTTGATAAAAAGATTGAATGATCATAACCTAATTTAATAACGAATAAATTAAACTAAGGAATTAAATTATTAATAATAAATGAAATTGGTTTACTGAATTGGGGGAAAAACTAGGGCAAAGAATCCACCACTAGCCACGTAACTAGGGTTTCCAATTGAAATCAATTATCCTAGGGTTTGAACAGATTAATGCTTTGCAACTACAAGTTCAAAGCATTTAACAAGAAAATCATCACATTCAATGTACGGGCACGAACCATCTCAAGTAGTACGAACCGTTCACTCTAAACTAGGGTAGTGACACGACTCGTCCCTCGTAGTATGATTCGTCTCATACCTTGAATGTGAAAGAATAGAAAACTCATGTATGGATAACATTCAACAATCACAGAAAGTCAAATATTTGAAAAGATAATGAAAATTATATATAAAGAATTTCTAAAACACCATACAATGGTTCAAACCTTTACATAATTGAGAATCAAAAGGAAAACAAAATAGTTACATGGCTAGGGTTTCATCAAAACCCTAGAAAAGACGACTAGCCACTCATGGAGGAGTGGAAGGATGAAGATGGAGAAGAAACCACCATGGAAGACATCTTGGAGCTTTTGCTTTCCTTCTCCTTTCCAAACCCTAGCCTCCCTCTTTAGGTTAAAACAGTTTCAGAACCCTAGAAAAGCCTATCTCTTTTCTTTTTATACTTCTACTTATTTCCAAACAAGTTTAAAACATCAGTTTGACTTTTCCAGAAAAAGTCAACTCTGTCCAAATTTGGTCTTTTTGCCCATTTTATGCTCCGATGATGTACAACCTGCTTGACATTCAACACACATAAATTATACGGTTTGACCAGCAAGAGAAGTTAAGAGATTCTAATTAACGGCCTCAATGATGTACATTTCGGCCTTAATCACATCCCCCAACTTACTACTTGCTAGTCCTCAAGCAAGTAAAATAAAATAAAATAAAATTAAACAAAATCTATCCTCTTTCGTGGGAAAACGGTTGCATTTAGCATATGCAACAAGCCTTTAAACCACAAGGTTACCCCAAGTGGACGAGTAAAGTCTCGTGAGGGTTTCCAGAAATGATACCCACAAACATTAACATATTCATATATACTCAACAACACATGACCACACTACTCCACCTAACAATCAACTTATGTGCCACTACAGTGTGATATTGAGACATCATGAGTCATTAAAGACACAGTGGACAAGCATGAAGGAACCTATTGAGTCAACACCACAATTCAGTTAATACAACAGTAAAGTTCCCTATACTTGTGCATGCTAGTAGACAAGTCATGAGTACCCTCAGTGTAAAGTGCAATCTCCATATTAGTTAACTATTCACTATAATAGCCCAGTGTAACTCATAATAACACCCAACATATACAGAAAAACTAACCTGTTGCAGCCAAGATTTTCAAAAGTTTTTTTTTTTTTTTTTTTTTTTTTTTTAAATGACTGTGCAATGTCCTGATCCATTAAGCTTTCTAATCAACCCATGTAACAAGCATTGGGCCAATGACTCCCAAACCAGACGGTTTTAGGGCATTAGGTGTAAAGACACCCCTACGGGCTTAATAACTCGAGTTGAAAAGGCTACGAATCTGAACAAGTCATTTTTCTTATTTTTCCTTAACTGTGCAATGTCCAAGTCCCTTAAGCTTTCTAATTAACCCATGTAACAAGTTTTGGGCCAATGACTCCCAAACCAGACGGTTTTAGGGCATTAGGTGTAAAGACACCCCTACGGGCTTAATAACTCGAGTTAAAAAGGCTATGAACCCAAACAAGTCAAGTGTGTGTTTTTTTTTTTTTTTTTTTTAGAATCTTGGCTCCTCATTTATTCTTTTCTGCAACTCTAGCTATTATCAATGATGTACACCAGGGATTATAATAAAAAGATCACCGCTATGATAGTGTGTTCATGTTAATTAAGACATACTCATGACAAGTGTACTAAAATCACAAACACAGACAACTCTCCTCGTGCAAACATCGCATGCAAGTATCTACCCAATAAATTCTTTTCATGCAAGTCTACTATGCTCTCCAATTAACATATGCAAATATCATCACCCTACTAGCAAAAAGTCACATCAAGTAAAGTAATGCAATCAAGTGAAACAAGTATAAGCATGGATTATGAGCCAGATAGAAATGCACAAAAGAAAATATAACCTCTATCCCCCAACTTGAATATGACATTGTCCTCAATGGAAAAGTAAAGAGAAAGGAGAGAATATTACCAGAATTGTAGGTGCACATCCAGGTAGGCAGAGAGTAACATGTATATACTTCCCAATTTTTTTTTTGTTTTTTTTTTTTTCTTGTTTTGTTTTGTTTTGTTTTTTTTTTGTTTTTTTTTTGTTTTTTTTTTGAAGAAAAGAAAAAACTAAAAAAGAAAATAAAAATAAAAAGAAAAGAGACAAAGGAATATACAGGTGGGGACTACGGGGAAGCCGGTGGTGGTGGTGGCGGGAAGTGCTGGGCGAACAAAGCTTGCATCATAGAGCGCGTCTCAAAGGCGTCATCATGAATCCGTTGCTGGTGGGCGAGCAGCTGGTCGAAGGTCGCCCGGGAATAGTCGCAATGCGCCTGAAAATCCGTGCGCAACTCCACGAAACTCTGCTGGTGATCACGAAGAGTACTGTGGACCTGATCCACAGAGTGCTGAAGCTGTAAGTACTCCTCGCGAGTCATGTAGAGCAGGTCCCCTTGGGGTGGCACGGGGGAAACAGGATGAGCTGGGTGGTCATGTATAGGATCCTGAGCCTCATCAACTGGGGCACCAACCGGCTGCGGAATACGAGATATGCTATGTTGCCATTCCCGGTGGCCGAAAGTAGGATACCCTCTATCAATCTCCTCATCCTCAGCAATGTGGAGGTGGTTCAGCTGAAACACAAGGGTCAGCAGATTGGCAAATGGTAGTGGCCAAGTCAAGTTTTGCATAGGATCAGGCCGAACTGCCTCTCGTAGAAATTTCTGCAAGTGCATGAAGATGATACGCGACAGTGGGACCTGATAGCCATACTGATACCCGTGTAGAACCCGAACAAACTCCAATCGTCGCTCAGCTCGATGCCCAAGTGGAAGGACATTCTTATGGACCACAGAATCCAGGAATAGCAAGCGGCTAGGCAGCTTGCTCCGCCGTAAGCATATGAAACTGAGATCACCATGGGCCCCCGGGAAGTATTGCTGGATGAGGCTATGGATGGGCTGTCGATCCTCAACTTCAGGGAATGGCTGATATTCCGGCTTGGCGAAAAACCCTAACACTGTGGCAATCATGGATGAGGTGATGTGGACAGCCTAACCATCAATGTTCGAGAGCAGTCCAGCCTCGGTAGGTGACTCATATAGGTTCTGGTAGAAGAGTCGTACCAGACGAGGATATGTTGGTGCTGTGACAGAGCAAATGCCCAATTGTTGCCGGAGTCGGAGCTGCTCAACGGCCCAAGTAGTGTCTGCCTCACCCTGAAAAAATGGCAGGTTGAACTGCGTAAGCTTGTGAAGAGGGCGTGAAGCCCACTCCGGCCGGGGCAAGTCACGCGGTGGGGGTGGCGAGGATGGTGGTGACGGTGGCGGTGGTGGTGCTGAAGAGGTGGAACCTCTGGCCTTCTTGGAGGCTCGAGAAACACGACGACTCATATCTTGCACACACCAAAAGCAAAGAGACACAAACCCGTGGAACCAATTATGAGAATAAAATAATATATGAAAGCACAAGTTTGCCCACTTATGTACCACATGCAATTCCCACTTTTTTTTTTTTTTTTTTTTTTTTTGTAAAAACGAAAATGATTAATAAATGAATAAAAATGTCATTAAATTAAATTAACTAAACTAGAAAATAAATTACATTAAACTAAACTAAACTAAACTAAACTAAACTCTTAAATAACTAAACTACAAAAGAGACTAAAGTATAAAATAAAATAACCTAAACTAAACACTTTTTTTTTTTTTTTTTTTTTATAGAAGAAAAGAAAAGAAAAGAAAATAATATGAAATAAAAATTCCGAAAATAAAGTAAAATAAAAACTAAACTAAACTACTTGAATAATTAAATGAACAAAGACATTATAGAATTAATAATTAAAATGAAATCACTAACTACACAAGTATAATAAAAATAAAATAAAAATAAAAATAAAACCAAAATCCACTAAGTAATTAAGCGAACCAGAATCACTATGAAACAATTTAAACTAAACAAATAGAGGGAATAAAAATAAACAAAATTAGGATTAGTATTAGCACATGATTTCTGAATTTTTTTTTTTTTTTTTTTTTTTCACACTAACTAAACATGCATTCTACAACTCAAGAAAAACAAATTAAATTAAAACAAAACTAAACATAAAAGATAAAGAATGAACACTAAAAAAAAAATAAAGCACTTTTTTTTTTTTTTTTTTTTTTTTGGGGGGGGGGGGATGAACTGTAGATCAACAATACACAAAAAAAATAAATAAAAACTCTACAAATTAATCCTACATCCACAAATCTGCAAAAAAAAAGAAAAGAAATTACCTTGAAAAAGTGACGAAAAGAAGAGAAAAAAATTAGAGGTCCGCCGGAAAAAATGGTGGTCGCCGGAGTTTCGACGGCCGGTAAGGAAATAGGACGCCGGCGGTGAGATGGTGGTGGTGAGGAAGAAGAAAGAAGAAGAAAAAGGGAAGGAGAAGAAGGAAGAATAAGAAGAAGGAAAATAGTGGGTTTGTGTGGGGTTGAGAAAGAGAGAGATAAGATAGGAAGAAAGAGAGTGAAATCTGAGAGTGAGAGGGATTGGGAGAGAGAGAGAGAGATAAGGTTTGTTTTTTTTTTTTTTTTTTTTTTTTTTTTTTTTTTGGAATCGGCGTCCCGCACGTGCGGGAGTCAAGCCGCACGTGCGGCTGGTCAACGCACGCACGCCGCGCACCTGCTTATTTAGCAGTGTGCTCCATCTTTGATTCTCACATTTGCCGCACGTGCGTGAACAGTGCCGCACGTGCGGCGATTTCATGCTTTTTTTTTTTTTTTTTTTTAACAACAAGAACAACACAAATTTTTTTTTTTTTCTTTAATATAAAATGAACAAGTATAAACCCCTTTTTTTTTTTTTGATTTATTTATTTATTTTTATTTTTTTTAACACAGAAAATAAACATGAAAGCATACTTTTAAACACAGAAAATAAACATTTCTACCTTCAATTGACATCCGGAATAAATATAGCACAAAAGAACATACGGAATGCCCACTAAAGGTATGATCTTCACGCGAAAACCACGGGTACTACTTTTCTCCCTAACTGTGTTTGTAACTTTCCCTATTCTCCAACAGGGTGACAGACTAGGTTGATTCGGTATCCAGAATCGAGGCGTATAAAGCTACCTCAACCTATGGGGCTGCCATACAGAGTTTAAGCCGAGGTAGTTTTGAAGCAATCTCCACACCCCTGGGTATTTAAACCAGACTCTAGTCTCGGAAATCCCAAACCTTTGTGTTCTAGGCTTTGCCATTCGAACTCTAGTTTCCACCGTCTCAGTTGGTCTCCTAGGAACTCACTACAAACACGGTTAGGTGGCTATACCAGACCGTCAGATGCCGTTCGGGCACGGCTAACACCAAAGGAATTACACCTTTAGAGGATTTAAAGTCTCCTAGACGCTAATAAAACATGACGAGAATAAAGAAAAACAGAATAATATAGAAGGGAAAGAAGAAATAATAATAATAATAATAAAAAATAAGGAATCAATCTATCAAGCATAATAAAATGGGTCCATCAAACCCCTGGGTAAAGGAAAATGATCCTTCCTAGTCAAGGGATTTAGTCTCTTATAATCAATGCACACTCGCCACCCAGTAGTGGTTCGTGTGGGGACTAACTCTTCTTCCTCATTCTCAACAACGGTGATGCCCGATTTCTTGGGCACCACTTGTGTGGGACTCACCCACTTGCTATCTGAGATGGGGTATATAATACCCGCATCCGACAATTTTAATACCTCCTCAACTGACCCATCAATATCAAAATTTTCAATCCCAAAATGAGCTAGACAAGTCTCTAAAGGGTCTTCTACAAGAATGAAGGGCAAAGCCTCCTCCACAATCTCATCCACAACATCCACTAATAAGCACTCCTCTCTCTCATGAGGTTGTTGGGATGCTTGGAAAATATTAAGTTTCACTTGCATGTTGCCAAATGAAACTTCCATAACCCCGGTCCGACAATTGATGCATGCATTGGCCGTAGCTAAGAAAGGTCGACCTAAGATCACCGGGATTTGTTTCTTAGAACTGGCTACCGGTTCCATATCTAACACCAAAAAGTCAACAGGGAAGTAGAACCTATCAACCTTAACTAGTACATCCTCAATCATGCCACGTGGCACTCTGAGGGACCGGTCAGCCAATTGAAGAGTGACAGTAGTGGGCTTCAACTCGCCAAGCCCAAATTCCTCGTACACAGAGTACGGCAACAAATTGACACTAGCCCCTAAATCCAATAAGGCTCTATCAATGAAATGGTCCCCTATAATGCATGCAATGGTTGGGGCTCCTGGGTCCTTAAGCTTAGGAGGTGTGTCATTCAACAAGATGGAGCTTACTTGCTCCGTGAGTAGGACCTTTTGGGACACATGTGTCCTAGATTTACGCTTTTGCGTACAAAGGTCTTTCAGAAATTTGGCATATGATGGTACTTGCTTAATCGCCTCAAACAGGGGGAGGTTGATTTTTACCTGTTTAAAGACATCCATCATTGCCTCCATAGATGCCGCCTTCTTATTAAAAGGGGACGGTGTATCAAGGCACTGGGAAAAGGGTGCCTTGGGCTCAAGTGAAGTACTAGGGACTAAGTCATCCCTCTTAAGTGTTGCCCCCTCCCCCTTGCTCTCACTGGGTGAACCACCGTGGTCACCCCTCCTAACTCTAGTTGCATCAGACGCAACTGATTGAGGCTCTAACTCCCTACCACTTCTCAAAACAACCACCGCCTGCACTTGCTCATGTTGCTTTCCATTCCCACCCGAACTCTCTGCCCCGTATTGTCCTTTAGGGTTGGCCACAGTTTGACTTGGTAATTTTCCCTCATCTCTCCGATTCATGTTGTTAGCTATTTGACCCAATTGGGTCTCTATCTTGGCAATAGAGTGAGTGTGGGAGTGAACTATTGGTGCTAACCCCTTAAGTTCTGAGAGAACTTCCAACACTTGAGTCTCAAAGGCAGAGTTGCCCTGAGGAACATGCGGGGGTTGTGGTTACCGGTACGGTTGTGGGGGTCGATAAGGTTGCGGTGGTTGGTAGGATGATTGGTTGGCAAAATTATTGAAATTCTGCCTTGGTGGTGGAGGATTATAAGAAGTGCCTTGTGAAGGGGGTCTCCATGAGAAATTAGGGTGATTTCTCCATCCCGGATTATATGTGTTGGAGTATGGGTCATTACCCGGGTTGGAGAATCCTTGAGCCACATTCATATGCTCTTGGACTAACTCCGGAAATTGTGATGCCGAAGGGCACTCACTCAAGTCATGAGCAGGGCTCGCACAAATAACACATGCCTCATGAAATTGAGGCTGATTTCGCTGGGTAGGGGTATGTCCCGTAGCTAATAATTGGTCCATCTTGCGGGACAGTGCCTCTACTTGTTGGGCTAACTCTAGGTTTTGCCCGACCTCATAAATGCCCCCTCTTTTCGGGGCTCCAACTACGGGTTGCCGGACTTGCCGAGCTGCGGAGGCATGGTGAAGGGAATTATCACTTAAGTTCTCAAACAATTGCCATGCCTCGGCATCATTTTTAGACATAAATGTCCCACCACAGGACGAATCCACCATTTGGCGGTGTGGCTCAGTTAAGCCATAATAGAATGTTTGAACAAGTTGCCAATCAGGCACTTGGTGGTGGGGACACTGTTGGAGAAGGTCTCTAAGTCTTTCCCACGTCTCATGGAATTGCTCGCCATCCATTTGAGCAAAGTTTGTGATGGCTCGCCTAAGTTGGTTGGTTTTGCCTATGGGAAAGTACTTCTCCAAGAACCGTTGCTGTAATTGGTCCCAACTTGTGATTGAATTAGCAGGTAAAGAATTTAGCCAGTGTTTGGCTTTATCCTTTAACGAGAATGGAAACAATCGCAACATTAAGGCCTCATTTGTGAAATTCTGGATCCTCACTGTCGAGCAAATTTCCAGGAATTCATTCAAATGTTTATAAGGGTCATCATGAGTTAGTCCATGGAATGATGGGAGCATTTGTATGGTGCTGGACTTAATCTCATAATGAGCAGCAGTGGTGTTGGGCAATTGGATGCATGATGGTGATGTATATGCAGTGGGTGTAAAATAATCCTTAAGGGTCCGGTTAGGCACATTCGGGACATTAGGATCTGCCATCTCTAATGGCTCAATGTATGGATATGAATACTCAAGCCTAGGAACACGGGCAGAAGCCCTAAGTCTCCTAAGGGTCCTTTCTAGTTCAAGGTCCAAACTCCACAATTCAGGGCGACAAGAACGACGCACGTGCATACATTATCCAAACACACACAACAAGTTCGACTCGGTGCACTAAGTTACGAAAGCAAAATACCAAAGGAAGAAATACTCACAGCGGTTTAACGAAAACGCTTTACTCGTCTTGCGGATGCTTGACGTGTAGACGTTGTCTCCAATCCCCAATTGAGCTTTGGCTTTTGTTTTAGCACTTTGGTGCTTTGCTTGTGAGTATTTGCTTCTGTTTACTCACTTTAGTGCTGCGTTTTTTTTTTTTTTTTTTTTTTTTTAAAGCTCGGCTGCGCTCCGCTTGCACTTCAATGATAGCTCTACTTTCAAACGCTCTGCACACTTAGCAACACCAAAAGCATAAAATCTTAAACTAAAAATTAAAATAAGAATGTAACTTTAAATTAACTAATTTCGCCAGAAGTCCCCGGCAACGGCGCCAAAATTTGATGGGTCGTTGAACACACCAAAATATAATCACTAAACTATACCAAATTCTATTAGAATAATGGCAAGTCCAGGTATCGATCCACAGGGACTATTGTGAAATTAAACTAATTTAATCGTTAAATTCCTAAATTAATTTTGATAAAAAGATTGAATGATCATAACCTAATTTAATAACGAATAAATTAAACTAAGGAATTAAATTGTTAATAATAAATGAAATTGGTTTACTGAATTGGGGGAAAAACTAGGGCAAAGAATCCACCACTAGCTACGTAACTACGGTTTCTAATTGAAATCAATTATCCTAGGGTTTGAACAGATTAATGCTTTGCAACTACAAGTTCAAAGCATTTAACAAGAAAATCATCACATTCAATGTACGGGCACGAACCATCTCAAGTAGTACGAACCGTTCACTCTAAACTAGGGTAGTGACACGACTCGTCCCTTGTAGTATGATTCGTCTCATACCTTGAATGTGAAAGAATAGAAAACTCATGTATGGATAACATTCAACAATCACAGAAAGTCAAATATTTGAAAAGATAATGAAAATTATATATAAAGAATTTCTAAAACACCATACAATGGTTCAAACCTTTACATAATTGAGAATCAAAAGGAAAACAAAATAGTTACATGGCTAGGGTTTCATCAAAACCCTAGAAAAGACGACTAGCCACTCATGGAGGAGTGGAAGGATGAAGATGGAGAAGAAACCACCATGGAAGACATCTTGGAGCTTTTGCTTTCCTTCTCCTTTCCAAACCCTAGCCTCCCTCTTTAGGTTAAAACAGTTTCAGAACCCTAGAAAAGCCTATCTCTTTTCTTTTTATACTTCTACTTATTTCCAAACAAGTTTAAAACATCAGTTTGATTTTTCCAGAAAAAGTCAACTCTGTCCAAATTTGGTCTTTTTGCCCATTTTATGCTCCGATGATGTACAACCTACTTGACATTCAACACACATAAATTATACGGTTTGACCAGCAAGAGAAGTTAAGAGATTCTAATTAACGGCCTCAATGATGTACATTTCGGCCTTAATCATTTATATAATTAAATAACAAAAAATAAAACATTTTAATTTCATAAAAATATAAACATAGTATCAAACAAAAGCAATAAACAAAAGTAACAAACAAAAGCAATAAAATTGGATACACATTACACAAAGCAGAGTTCTCCTTTATATTAAAACTAAACATAACATCAAACAAAAGTAATAAGAAAATTAGTTTTAGACATACAAAAGTAACAAAACTCCATGAAACTTTTGGAAGTGACACACAAAGAACCGGACAAGCGAACAGTTGCATCGTAAAACTTTTGCAAAAATTGTGTAAAAACACAAACATCTTCCCAATCTTTAGTGGCAGGAGGTCCATGATTAAATTACAGTTTCAAATGTGGGTCCTCATCCTCTAATCTCTCAAAAACCAAAGAAAAAGATTAATAGGAACTTTTTACTTACATTTACTGAATCCATTAAAGAAAAGATCAACAATAATATGAACAATTGATTTAAGAGTGTAGGCTTCACTGAATATCTCCTATCTAAGATTAAATCACCAATCTGGCATGAAATCCACAAAAAAGTAACCGTGTTAGAAAGAGTGAGATCACCAAGAGAGAGAGAGAGAGAGAGAGAGGGTTACTGAGTCTGAGAAAAAACCAACAAAAATGGAGTGTCGCTAAGAGAGAGAGAGAGAGAAAGAGCTCACCGAAAGAGAATTAGAGAAAGAGACCAAGTCGCTATCGATTTGATCTAACATGGAAATCCACCTATATGATCTAAGATGAAATCACAAGAATAAAAAGAGACCTCAGTCTGAGAGAGAAAAGAGGGAGAGAGTACCGAGAGAGAGATGAGAGTGTCACGACTCGAACCCGCCCCTATGGGTTTAGCATCGTAACCGGCCAGTAATCCGTGATTACCAAAGGCCTGCTTAACAGTAAAGACAATAATACAGTATAAAGGAGCTAGCGGAAGCCAGTTAGTAAAAAAAAGACGTCCAATAAGCTGTGGAAACCTAGAATGCAAAAGACTTTTATGGATAAAACCACATTCATAACCATAACATATATACATACACATAACATCCAGGTTAGGGACCTAATCCCTTCGCCATAACTGTACAGTCAAGCCTTGCATTTATTACAATAACAGAGACCAAAAAGGGTGAGTCTAAGACACCCCAAAAACAGCCTTGACTTGAGCAGACTCGGAACCTCAAAGTGAGGCACAATGGTTGGCTGGACAAAGCATGAGCTTAACTTGACGCTCCTAGCTTTGGTCCGGTGCCTAGTAGGGCTGCAATCGAGCCGAGCCGAGCCGAGTTTTACAATTTTCAAGCTCGGCTCGACTTATTTTTGAAGTGTTCGAGCTCGGCTCGAGCTCGTAACGAGCTACAATATCTTGGCTCGAGCTCGGCTCACCTAATATTTACATAGCTCGAGCTCGGCTCGCAATGGCTCGTTAAGCCAAAAGAGAGCCATGCAAGCTGCATACTAACCCTCTGCACACTAACCCTCTGCACACTTATATAGAGTTTTATCCAAGTAAAAATGTATGTTTCAACCGATGTGGGACTTTTAGCCAAGACAACATTTCCATCCCTTCTTTGAATCCCACATCGGTGGGAAAGGAAAAACTCTTCTATCCAAATGCCTATAAAGTCATGAGTTGGCAGTCAACGAAAAGCAATGCAATGGCAAACATTTAAATGTTTTTTATATTAAAATAATAAACATCAATAATGATGGTGGACCGGACCAGTTTAAATATATTAACTGTTAAAGTATTTTAATTATATAAATATAATATAATATATAAATATTTTATTATAATATATATATAATATAATATATATATATATGTTGAAAATATAAAAATATAAATTAATATATATATTTTTAGCTCGCGAGCCTAATCGAGTCAAGCACTAGTAAGCTCGAGCTCGGCTCGTTTATTAATCGAGCTTGAAAATTAAGCTCGAGCTCGGCCCGTTTATTAATCGAGCCGAGCTCGAACGAGCTTTAACGAGCCGAACTCGAGCTTGTTCATGAACAGCTCGGTTCGTTTGCAGCCCTAGTGCCTAGCCACCTACATACATATATAAACAGTGAGCTAAAACCTAGTGAATAACAAATGCGTAAAGGGGTTAAGAATGAATGTCCTTTTTGTAATTAAAACAGTCATTTGCATCAGTAGATCAGTTATTCAATCAGTGACTCGTATTTCATGCCATATCAGTCAATTAGAAATCATAACAATCATACGTGGTACATCCAATAGCAAAATAGTACAGTAGGTCTTAATAGACCAAGCAGTTAGTTGATGGCCATCAAACAGTAAACAGTAGTAGTTCTAACATCGGAACTAACAGAGATCTCAGTAACAGTAGCAGTAACAGTAACAGTAGCAGTAACAATCAATTGTTATGGATGCCACGAATACAGTTCGTAAAATAGGACAAACATTTATTCGGTAAACAGTATCATTTCGGAAAACAATACAATTAATCATTCAGAAAATAATTGTAATTGAACATAGCTTTACAACATCGTTACTCACAGGTTACTGGGCTATAGACAGGCTAATCGGCGTCCTCGGGTGCCAACCCTACACAGTTGCAGAATGAACACACACTAAGTTACACACTTGGGATTAATAACTTAGCCCCTAACTTGACTTGGTGTGGTTCTATAACATTATTCTCATTAAGATGCCTTAAACATGGCCTAGGAATGCCTAGGATGGAATGAGGATACAAAAATGTACTTTAAAACACTTTTCAAAATTTGCTGAAAACAGGGGTCTCGCTCGAACGTGGCTTTCTCCGCTCGAGCGAGCTTACCAAAACAGAGGGGTCGCTCGAGCATAGACTCCCTCGCTCGAGCGGCCTGTAAAAATGCAAAAAGTACTGGTTGTTGAAATTCTCCACTCGATGCTTGCTTGAGCGTGAGACACAGTTCCTCGCTCGAGCGTGCGTCTGCACACGCAAAAACCTGAAAGCTTGCAATCTACGCTCGAGCCAGCATTCCGTCGCTCGAGCGGAGCTCTGAACACAAAGGTGGTCGCTCGAGCGTGGAAGCCAAAATCTGAGTTTTCTAGATTTGCTTCCAAAGCTCAAACCAAGAATCAAACATGCCAAAACTCAATCTTTTGGGCCAATTTTCTGGAAAACACTTAGAAACTCATAATACAACATGTTTTGAAGATCATTTTATAAAATCAAAGCCTAAAAGTATGCCAATTGAACACCAATTTCAATGAAACTTTCATGAACAATGTAAGAACATAACATGCATGAGTTCTCATGAACTCTAATGCTCAAAAACATGATCAAATGCAAGATTGAACTCTAAAATATGGTGAATTCTTGGACTACAACTAAAATATGAACATACATGTAAGAATTTCATGAAAACAACCTCAAAATTCTATGATATGGACATGCATGCATAAATTCACTCTCAAATCAACACTTTGAGCTAATTCTTAACTTTAATCATCAATTTTCCATGAACCATGCATGTAACAACTTAAATTCATAATTGAGAGGATGAATTTCCTACCTTAAGTATTGGATTCCAAGTGTGTTAGCCCAAAAATGCTATTCTCCTTCAATTTCCCCTAAGTCTCAAACAACTCTTGTTGAAATCAATTTTCTCCTAATCTCTCACTCACTCACGGTTTGGTCTAGAAGATGGATGAAAAGATGATGCATCAAATACATGAATTAAGCCCCAAACAATGTCTCTAAAGGTGGCCCACTCAATGGCAAAAATGTAAATAACCTAAACTCAATTAATTTAGCATTATTTAATCTAATTTAATCATTCCAAATTGAATTTAAATTAAGCCTACCATAAAATTCTATAAATCCTAATTAGCATATAACACTAATCAATTTCTGAATCGGTCGCCGATAAGGCTTTCAATTCGCAATTCGAAGTTAAAACATGAACAGATCATTTAGTAACAAACAGATAGAAATGCAATTAAAACAACACACTCATGCAATCAATTACGGATTTTATCTTAATCAATTACTTATCATGCTTAATCACAATTTAACGCTAATCAGAGACGAGGGTTGTCACAGAGAGATAGTGGCATGTGATATGTTAAATTAAGGTAAGGGTTTAGCTTTTATATGGAATAAGAAATGATATTATGTGGGAGGGTTCATAGTATAAATATAGACTATTTGTATACAGTCTGGATCGGTTCTGGATTTCAATCCAAAACCGTGGGGTTCAATCCGGAACTGATCCGTGGCCTACGGATTATTAAATTTCTAATTTGGAACTGAACTACGGATTCAAAAGGCCAATCCAAACCTATCGGATTAGACTGGATCGGATCAGATTATCAATTATACGGATTTCTTGCTTAGCCCTACCAAGAACTAACTCATCGCTATTGGACCAGACAGGGTGTAAAACTTTACGCAAAAAGTCTTGCATATTTTTCCCACCTTTAGAATGGTTATATAAAGCTTGTTTAGTATGAATTAAAATAACATTTATTTTTTTTTATTTTTTTAATCACATAATTTCTTTATTTTTCTACACATTTTTTTGTAAAAAATAAAAAAACACACTTATTTAGATCATTTAAAATAATCCTTTATGTACTTATAAGTCTTACCTATCAATAACCAAACCAAACCAAACCAAGCCTTAAATCCCATCAAATGGGGTCAGCTACATGAATCCTTCTTCTCCACGCGGCTCTATCAAAGGCTATTTCATTAGTCAAATTAAGTAGATCCATATCTCTATTTACAATGCTAGCCAACATTAATCTAAGCCTGCCCGGTCCTCTAACACTACCATCTACCATCACTACATCACATCTCTTGACTACTACCTATGTTGGTCTCCGTTGAATATGACCAAACGATCTCAATCGATTATTTCTCAACTTATCTTCTATCGGTGCTACTCTTACCCATTTCCGAATATACTCATTTATAATTTTGTCTTGTCTAGTCTTGCCACACATCTACCTTAGCATCCTCATCTCAGCCGCACTCATTTTATCTACATGTTGTTTCTTGGTTGCTCAACACTCCGTCTCATACAACATCGTTGGTCTAATAGTCGTTCTATAGAACTTACTTTTTAGTCTAGTAGGTATTTGTTTATCGCACAGTACCCCATACGCACTTCTCCACTTACTCTATCCGTGCCTTAATTCTATGGGTCACATTCGCATCAATCTCCCCTGCCGTTGTGATAATCGATCCTAAATAACGAAAATATTCACTCTTAGGCAGTTTTTGGTTCTCAATTTTTACTTCTCCTCTGCTTTCATTGTTATTGTTACTAAATTTACAATCCACGTACTATGTCTTAGTTCTGCTTATCCAGAATCCTTTAGATTCAAGTGTTTTTCTTTAAATTTCCAACTTTGTATTAACTCCATCTCTAGTCTCATCCACCGGCACGATATCGTTTGCAAAAAGTATACATCATGGCACATCATCCTGAATATCTCTCCTCAATTCATTCATAACTAAAGCAAAAAGATAAGGGCTTAAGGTAGATCCTTGGTATAACTCTACAGTGATATGAAATTCATTTGTCTCTCCAGCAGGCGATCTAAAAGTAGTCACCACCCCCTTCATACATGTCCCTAATCACATCAATGTAACATTTTGTCATCCATTTTTTCTCTAATACCCACAATATTATATCCCGGGGCACTTTATCATATGCTTTCTCAAAATCGATAAACACCATATGAATGTCTCTTTTCTTTTCTCTATACTTTTTTATTACTCTCCTCAAAAGATAAATCGCTTCCATTGTAGACCTGCCAGGTACAAACCCAAATTGATTCTCTGACACCTCTGTTATATCTTGCAATCAGCCATCACTCTCTCCCACACTTTCATTATATGACACATAAGCTTGATTCCTCTATAGTTGTTGCAATTCTGGACATCTTCTTTATTCTTATAGATTGGCACTAAAATACTCTTCCTCCACACATCTGGTATGTTCCTAGTTAACAAAATTATGCTAAACAACCTAGTCAACCAAGCAACCCCCTTTTTACCCATATACTTCCAAGCTTCAATAAGGATATCATCGGGTCCTGAACCTTTATTTGATTTCATTTTCTTACGTGCAATCTCCACTTCAAAGTTCTTGATTCTGTGATAGAATCTATAGTCTTGGTTTATCGTGTTACTGGCTATTTCTTCCACTATTAACGTACCTCCATGTTCCTCATTTAATAGTTTCTCAAAATAGTTTTTTTTATTTCTCCTTAATCTATTCATCCTTCACCAATACCTTAAAATCCTCACTCTTGATGCACTTAACTTGACTAAAATCTCTTGTTTTCCTTTCCCGTATTTTAGCAAGTTTATATACCATCTTCTCTCCCTCCTTACTATCTAGTCTAGTATATAGGTCATTATAAGCTTTCAACTTAGCTTCTCTTACTATTTTCTTAACCTGCTTATTAGCCAATCTATAACTCTTAAGGTTTTCCTTAGTTCTATCATTCTACCACTTTTTAAAGCAATATTTTTTTTTTGTCTTAACTATTGCTTGAATCTCTTCTCTCTACCACCAAGTTTTCATAGAGTTGGGTCTCGTTCCTTTCGACTCTTCAAGCACTTCCCTTGAGATTCTGCTCATACAATTGGCCATCAAGTTCCACATAGTGTTAACATCATCTTCCAAGTCCCAAGTACCTTTCTTATCTATTATATTCTTAAATATTTTTAGTTTATCCCCTTTTAGATCCCACCATCTCGTCCTACGACGCCCACCATCCTTCCTAGCTTGGTATTGCCCTTTAAACATAAATCTAGTACCAAAAGCCTATGTTAAGAGGCCAGTCTCTCTCTTGGAATCACCTTATAGTCATTGCATTTTAGGCAGTCTACTTTTCTCACTAAGAAGTAATTTGTTTGGGTCTTAACTGACCCACTCTTAAAGGTTATCAAATGACTCTCCCTCTTTTTATACATAGTATTGGCCACCACCAGGTTAGAAGCCAATGCAAAATCTAAGATACTCTCTCCAGCCTCATTTCTATCACTAAAAACCATATACACCATGCACCATTTTATAGCCTAGTTCATCTATGCTTACATGGCCATTAAAATCTCCACTTATAATTAGATTCTCTCCTACGGGTATCTCCTGTAAGATCTCATCCATTCACTTCCAAAAATCATTCTTAATATATATATATATATATTTTGTAATCAATATTTTCAAAAAATATTAAGACAAAATAAACATTTTAAAATTTAGGATAAATTACAAATACACCCTTGAGGTTTGATTAAAATATGAATCGCCCCATGTGACTTTAAAAATTACATTCCACCCCTTGAGATTTCTAATTTCATAACAAATTTGCCCATTTAATTAATAAATTATCAAGTCAATTAACAATTTTTAATGATGTTAAAAATATGTTTCAATTAATAATTTAGTTAATTTTATTATTGTATAGGAGAGCAATTATGAATTTCATTTTTTAGTTAATTTTGTTAAATAAAAAATTATAATAAGGGAATATTTGTAATATTTTAAACCACATGAGATAATTTGTATTTTAAGTAAATTTCAGGAGATATATTTGTAATTTATCCTAAAATTTATTGGTGTATTAAAAAAATATACAGGACTTGTAAATATTTAAGTTCGTCAAATAAGATTAATCCATAATTTATTTTTTTTCCTAGTTGATATTGGATTGGAACGAGTGTAAAATTTTAAGATCAAGTCCAACCTAATGGTATAGAATAAAATTATTTATACTAAGAGAAATATTAGAGATTTATAATTTTAAATTTATAAATTTACCAACAATAATATAATAACAAACTATCATACCACATCATTACACCAAATTGCCTGAATCTCAAACATTTTATTTACAACAATGATTCATCCTCTCTTTTCTCCTCACCCTCTTTGATCCCCTCTTTCTCTTGGTTACTTTTTCTTTTTCTTTTTCTTTTTTTTTCTTACTCTTCCAATCACCCCCTGCCACGTGGCAAAGGGGGGTAAGGGGGTGATCCCCAAAAGGGGTCCCAAGTATTATTTTTTTACTTATTGCAACCTTAAAAATAATCCATGATTGCTAATCCCCAAGCCACCGAGGGCAATTGTGTAAATGCGACAGATTTGCTCATCCAAGCCCTACAACACAGCCCTATAAAATGAGGGCGTTGCACAAGCAGAATGCGGCTCAGTTAGAGAAACCATAATGTAAATTTTAGGTTTGGCTCTGTGCCTTCTCAGTAGCAGCCGCTCAATTTATCTCTTTCGTTTCGACTCTTGTCGATTTTTTTCAATAGTTCGATCGATCGGTCTTTAAAATCATTTTCGAGTATAGAGAATAGATGCGATGAAGAGTGAAAATGAAGAGAAGATCTGATTGCGAGGTGCTTAAAATTTCTCTCGCAATATGAAGCTCTTTACTATATGGTTCGTATTCACTGAGCATTCATTATCTTCTTCACAAATTTGAATTTGAAGAGTATTTTTGTTTTTGTTTTTTTTTTTTGTTTTGTTTTGTTTTTGTTGATTCATAAATATTTAACGAAGGACCTATGGAGGAAGTGCGAAATATATGCACTTTCGGCCAAGTTTGCCTTCGAACATCGATCATAAGAAATGCAGATCGTCGAATGGGAAGTTCAATTCTTTCCAATTCCCTTTCGTTTCCTTTTTACAGATCTGATCTCTTACAAAACCCTAATTCCTAATTCCTCTTGATTTTGCATACTTTTTTATCCTATGTATATAGCGAAGGTCCCAGCAGAGAGGGCAAAGACTCTAGAACGAGACCTCTCTAACAGTTGAAACGCATTCCTTCGCAAAGTGATTTGCCGAATCGTAGGATGCTCCAATTGATTTCTGGTTTTGGTGCGTCTTGAACCCTCGGCTACATTTCTCACCACCATGCGTGCAAATCCTTTGCACTGTGTTTGGAACCAAAAAATTGGATTTCAAATATCATTTTTTGGACATTGGAAACTATTAGAATTGGAATTAAAAATTGATTTGATTTGATTTGATGTGCATTGGAGATCTAAATATTTGGATTTCAAAATTTTAATTTGCCCTTTAAATCGGAATTAAAATTTGGTTCGATGTGAATTGATGTAAAAAAAAATACTCTTTCCGTTTCAAAATATTAGTCTTTTATTTTATTTTTTATTGTTCCAAAATATTAGTTCCTCTTCAAAAATTAAGTACAAAAATAATATAAATTTTCTATTTTGCTCTTTTTTTAAATTAATAAACAATATAAAAGGTACAATTATGATATTGATATTCTCAAAAAATGTACTATCAAAAGGACAATTTTAGAAAATTAACTTTTTTCAAATGTAATAATTGTATTATCAAAAAAAGTTAGATTTCCCAAAAAGGACTATTATTTTGGCATAAAGGGAGTAATAATTATCCACATTCCATAATTTCAATAAATTTTGGATTTCAAAATTTTATATTTTTACATTGCAAGACTTTTTTATAAAGATCTTGTAAGATGAGCTAATTTGAGCATATTAAATTATTTAGGCCCAATAGGCTAAAGTTGGTGGGTCCGAATTTATCGCAAGTTCAAGATTGGTGAGTCTGGATTTATCGTTATCAAACTGGCCGAATCGTTCTAAGCCTTGAAAGGGTTCGGATCCACGAACTTAGAGACTTACTCGGGCCCGGATTCGAAAGGGTATTGAGCAAGCCTAGAGATTCGAGGCATTTTGACTCGAAAGGGTTCGGATCCACGAACCTAGAGATCCGAAACACTTGGCTTCGAACGAATTCAGACGCAATCTAGAAGTAGCTCCAATAATAAGTCCCAGAACACTTGCGGGCTCGGAGCTTTCCGGGATCTACGTACCAGAATCATGGGCGTAATGGAGTCCGAACAAAGGACCCGATCCCGAGGACGGTGAGTGAAGATAAATTCACTCTTCGATTAAACTAGCCTATACCCGGGTTGAGGTAGCACGATCTAGGGGGTCCCTGAGACTTGGCAATATTTGCGGCAGGGTGTTCTCTTGAACTACCCTTGATCCTTATGCGGCAGGATGTCCTCTGGGACTACCCCTGACCCTTTGGGATGATTGGGGATCATTGGTTAGGTGTGGCTAAGAAGAAGGGTTCGCCAAGAGGTTGATCTCCTCTTCGAGGTTTTTCTCATTCTCGGAGAGGTCACCTCCTTGGACAAGGTGGTTAGATAGAATATTCCCTGTGTGCCTTACACATGGGCTCCATCCTACATCATGAGGTGCTTATAAATAGCACTCACCCATAGCTTTACAAGGGATGGATTTTGAAGAATTAACTATTGGGAAAGAACTAATTTTCTTTCTCCATTATCAACCTTGAGAGTGAAAGTGGGAGAGCCTTGCCATTATTCTCTCTCTAGCTACTTTGCCTTCTTTTTCACCCAATCTCTTATCTCCATCATCTCCTTTCTTTTATGTTTTTAGTTGAGACTATTGAAGAATCTAAGCCTCTCATAATTTCTAAAGGAATTCGAGTCTTCTTCAAAGATTTTCGAATATTCCAACAACGTTCTTGAACCCTCTCATACATTTGGCGACTTCATTGGGGAGGCGGATTGGTTAATGGTCTCAATGAGATCTGGAACTCATACAACACCGGCAAAAATGGCAGATAATGAAGTTCATCAACAAGGCTCTTCCAATGGTGGTGATGAGAGGACTCAAGTTCAAGACTCACCTCTCATCCTTGAAGCTATTCAAGAACTCCAACACACTCAATAAGAGATTCTCACGACCTTTTAAAATCTCACCCACACCATATTGGTGATGGGTTCGCATTTCGTATCATCAGCAACAAATAGAGGTCAAATCGGCGCCGGTAAGCATCAACAACTTCATGGTGATGTTGGGAATGGTTAAAACTATTAAGATCCACCCCAAATTCTCCCTGAAATTATATAAAATGGTGTGCAAAATCAAGTGGTAGGAGGAACAAGTCATGGCCAACCTGCGGCTCATGGAGCGCAAAATCACGCACTTGGAGGATCGAGTCATGGTCCAGTGGTGGTTGGAGGAGTTTCCGGCATGATGAATGGTGTTCTAGCGGCTGTGGAAGTTCAAGGGAGGCTTACAGAAATTCCTCTACAAAATGGTGCTCTATCCATGCCTAATTTTGTTCCATCGATTGTAAATTCTACTCATGTATCGAGTGGGTCTCCTTTGGCTCTGATGCCAAGTTTGCAAGTCCAACCCAGTATAGCCATGGCGTGCAATGAACTTTATGGGACCCAATGCAACGTCCCATCACCAAATGGCATGTCTATAGGTGCCGATGGCCAATATTGTCATGTGTCTTCACTGATGATAAATTATCAACACCCAAATGGCCAAGTCGCTCCAAGTTCAGTTTTCGGGTCTACAAACCAAGTTTTGGGAATAGTACCATCAAGTTCTCTCCCCCAACAATTTCTCACTCTCGCCGATGTGCAAGCCATGTTTGATCTCGAACGGGGCAAGAGGACTTTACTCTCTTTGCCTGATCCGGATGTCAAGCCGCCTTACCCTATCGAGATGTTGAGTTATCCATACCCGGAGGGGTACACGGTGCCGAAGTTCTTCAAATTCGATGGCAAACAAGGAAATGCTCAAGAACATGTTGTGCGGTTCATCGAGACTTTGGGTATTCATGGTTCAAACCACGTCCTTTGGTTGAGAGAATTCTCCAAGTCCCTCAGCGACTGAGCATATAGTCGGTACATTAACTTGACCCCAAACTCTGTTCGGAGTTAGGAGGTGATGGTTAACAAATTCCACACCAAATTCTTTCAATCGGTTGAGAAGGTAACCGCACTTACCCTATGTAAGGAAAAGCAGCAGGAAGGTGAAGACATTCTTGAATATGTGAAGAGGTTTGAAGACAAAGCCGTAGACTATCATGAGGCTGTGGAGGAAAGCTACTTGGTCCAAATCTGTGTTGAAGGGGCATTGAACGGATACAAGATGCTTCTTGTTAATCACAAGCTACCCACCTTCTCGGCACTAATTGAAGTATCTCGAAACATCAACATACCTCAATCTCAGGAGATCGGGTTCGGGACTAGTTATAAAGCCAGCTTCAAGTCATCCCGAAGACCTTCTGTCACTGCGGCTTCCGCGTCTTCTACACGAAAGTCGCAGGGGGAGGAATTCAGAGGTCAGAAAAGAAAAACTATGAAGATAACACTCATTTTCCGTGTAGTGTCGAGGAGGTGAAGGCCTTAGTTAAAGAATGGGTGGCAGATGGGGAACTGAAGTTGCCTTATGTCGAAGAGCTTTTGCCGAAGAAGGATCGCGAGGGTCCTAATTATTGTGTTTTCCACCGATCACTAGGATATCCTACAAAAAAGTGCTGGATGCTTAAGAAGATCTTTAGAAAGAAAGTCGAAGCACATGAGATAGAGTTCAGAGAACAGGAGCCCCAGGATATCTTAGAAGACATGGCTATGATGGTGCATGATGGCCACAACCCGAGCAGCTGGTGAAAGCTTTCCAAATGATCTTGCAACTCTAGGGGCAAATTTCAACATTCCGTAGAAGAAGTCTATCTATGACATTTACAATTTATATTTACTGTATTATCCAAGAAGTTTTATCTTTCTTACATTATGAAGAAATTTATTTGCTCCATATTGTATATCCCCATTAGAAGTTTATTTTCTCTATATTGTGTATCTCTATTAGAAGTTATTTTCTCCATATTGTATATCTTCATTGTGTTATGTTGCTTGAAACGGTTTTCAATTTTTGTTGCTCTTCAAAGAAGAAAGAGGAATAGTAAACTCAGTTACCAACCTGAAGGGATCTTTCTTGATGCAGTAGAAGTGTACCCCCATTCTGACCTCCGAAGGGCAGCCATTGCTTCTATCAATGCAAGTTTTGATGATAATTCTTGCTGAAGTAGAGTGTGCGCTCCCACTCAGACTTTCGAAGAACAGATCTTACTTTTGTCAGTGCGAGCTTCGAGGGATAGCATTTGCTTCCATTGATTGCCAAAGAAAAGAGTATGCTTCCACCAGGACGTCTGAGGGACAGCCCTTGCTTTTATTTGGACTTCCAAGGAACAAACCTCGTTTCCATCAGTGCGAGCTTCGAGGATCTCTCTTGTTGAAGTAGAGTGCGTGCTCCTACTTAGACTTTCGAAGAGCAAATCTCGTTTCCATCAATGCGAGCTTCGGGGATCTTTCTTGTTGAAGTAGAGTGTGTGCTCCCACTCAGACTTTCGAAGAACAGACCTCGCTTCTATCAGTGCGAGCCTCAATGATCTTTCTTGCTAAAGTAGAGTGTGTTCTCCCACTCAGACTTTCGAAGAAACAGCCCTTAAGACTCGGTGGCCTATCAGAAGAGATCTTCTTGCCAAAGTAGGGTGTGTGTTACTATTCAAACTCCTGAAGGACAGCCTTGCTTCCGTTTGGACTTCCGAGGGACAGCTCTTGCTCTCATTAGTGCGGGTCCGAAGAACAGCCCTTACATTCACCAATACGAGCTCCGAGGATCTTTTTTTCAAAGTAGAGTGGACTCCTACTCGAATTCTCGAGGGATAGCCTTTGCTTCCATTAGCTGCTGAAGTAGAAGTGCATATTCACTCGAACTTCCGAGGGACAACCTTGTTTCTGCTCGGACTTCTGAAGGAGAGCCTTATTTGCGCTCGAACTCTTGAGGGACAGCCTCGGACTTCTGAGGGACAACCTTGCTTCCACTCGGACTTTCGAGAGACAATCTTTACTTTTGTTAGAGCAAGCTTGGTAGACTCGGTTGCCTTCCAGAGGGATCTTTCTTGCTGAAGTAGGGTGTGTGCTATTTTCGGACTCTCGAGGGACAGTCTTGCTTCTGTTCGAACTTTCGAGGAATATCCCTTGCTCTCATTAGTGCGGGTTCTGAGGGCACCGAGGTCGTGAAGTTTGTACAAGAATTCATTCGCCTAAAATAGCAAAGCTGAGAAACAAGACGAGCACTGTCAATTTCAGATCATGATTTAGGCATTTTCAAAATGGGGCAACATCAACAAATAATAATGATCTATTTAAGATACAACAATTTTATTACTCCAAGCAAGTTCATGAAAATGTAACAATCAAGGTGTTGTCTCCCCGGGCCGGTTCCTCTCTAGCCGACGTAAAGCAACAATATATCATCTTTATTATTCAGCAAGGTATTTCATCATATCAACAAGTCCTACGATGAATTCTACATCAGGAGTTCAAGCATGATATCTAATATTCTCGGGGTTGCAACAATCAATCATTCATTCGATAACAAGATTTATATACAGTGTGAGGGGTTTATTTCCTTGAGTTTCATCGACAACAACAATATTTATTTTATTCGTCCCATGCAAGCAAAGATAACAACAACACTCACTTATAGTCCGTGTTTTCTCTCAACATCAATAGCCTAGTGCAAGCATCAAATATTTTGTTTATATCAGATTTATCATCATGAGTTCAAGATCCAATCGGAGGGATTCAAAGAGTATCTCATCTTCTCTAAAAAATCAAGTGCAAGTGTCCTCAAGACTATAATGTTCAAACAGCAACATTCAACATTAGTGATTCAATTTGTACGAGATTATCAACTTCGATTTTTGCTCTACAAAGTGTGTAACGACAAGCTCACAGGTTCAAGATTCAACAAGGAGCACTGTTATTTCAAGACAAAAAATTATAGGATTCAAGATCCAAATAAAAGATCCACCGAGAACAAATTTCAGATTCAAATAAGAAGGCCAAAAGAAAAAAAAAAAGGATTTTGGGCAATCACTCACCTATAGATCTAAAGAAGTGACAAAACCTGAAGCTGCCTTGGAGATGGACTAAATCAACACCAGTGGACACTAAAGCAAGCATCGGCAGAGTCAAAGCTAAAAAAAAAAAAAAAATTAGAAATAAAGTCACATATTGAGGTTTCCCAAGAGCTTACCCACAGATCTAAAGTGACAATGGATAAAGTGTGAAGCTAAAAGAAGTAAGAAGCATCAAACAGCATAAGTCGTAAAAGGCGGAGCAAACAGCGTGCACGAGCAGTGGGCCAGAGGGCAGCTAGGCAAACCGACACCACGTTGAATCGACGGTGTGGTTGGCGTTGATTAATCATAGTCGGAACCAATGGCGATGGGTTTCAATGGGTATGAAAGCAGGGCCGAGATCTATGTGTTCGGAGCTTTGAAAAATGTTGCTAAGCCAGGAGGGCACACCAACGACGAGCTGAACAGCGTTAGGCAAGACCACACACGACGCGTTGAACGGGCGACGTGTGTGGTTGGCACTGGACCGTCGAGGCCGGAGGAAGAGTTTCAGCAAAGAGAGGCCGATGGTAGGCTGGTTTGGTCTCGGCGCAAGGCATCAAGCGTGAAGGACAGGCCAACCAACAACGAGCTGGGTTGGTGTTGGCGTGAACCGGTGACCGAGCTGCGACGCTAATAGTATCCGAAGTTGTGGCAACAGATGGCGTGCTAAGTGTGCTGATGGCTGTGAGCGAGTCAATGCTCTGCGTCGTTGATTTGCTGCACTGCTGATGAAGATGGTGTTAATTGGCAGGCTGGACTAGCGTCGGCGTCGGCGCGAGCTAGTAGCGCCTTGGGTTGTGGTAGGCGTGTTCTGAATATCTGCAGCAGGCGGACAAAAATGGTGACGGTGCTCGGAGATGCGACGATGGCCTGCGGAGTTCCGATTGAAGAAGAATAAAGTTGGGTCAGTCTTGAGGAAGAAGAGAGCTGAGTTGGTCTCTCGATCTAGAGAGAGAGTCGGCTGAGAAATGGATTTGGCCAAAAAGAGACTAGGTCAAAAAATTTATGGTCCTTGTAAGGATATATATATAAAAATGGTGGGCCTCCAATATTCAATGGTGGGCTTTCTGTTGTTGCAGAAGTTTCGTTGAGGAGGAATTTTAATTCTGGGTTACTTTTTTTCTCAACTCACAGTGGAGGAAAAATGGAGTTTAAACAAAAAGAAAGCAAGAGAAATAGGCCTTAGTTATTACAAGAGAATCAATTAGAGAATTTGGAGTTGGTTGAAGAATAAATATAAAAAAAAAAAAAGAAGAAAGAAAAGAGAAGAAAGTTATTTATTTATTGTTATTATTATTATTTTATTTTATTTTTTTTTACTTCTCGATTTTATCTGTAAATTACGGTGAATCTTCAGCTTTGTCTTTAGACTCTATGAAGACCAAATATTCTTGAAGACGTAATGCGAAGCATGGCTAACAAGGTGAAACTATGCATGCCCGAGAAAACTACAATTTCTCATACACGCAAGGAGCAAATGTAAGAGGAGCTAATTTGAGCCCATTAAATTATTTAGGCCCAATAGTTTAAAGTAGGTGGGCCCGAATTTATCGCAAGTCTAAGATTGGTGAGTCCGGATTTATTGCCATCAAACTGGCCGAATCGCTCTAAGCCTTGAAAGGGTTCGGATCCACGAACTTAGAGACTTACTCGGGCCCGGACTCGAAAGGGTGTTGAGCAAGCCTAGAGATCCGAGGCACTCCGACTCGAAAGGGTTCGGATCCACGAACCTAGAGATCCGAAGCACTTGGCTTCGAACGGATTCAGACGCATTCTAGAAGCCGCTCCATTAATGAGTCCCAGAACACTTGCGGGCTCTGAGCTTTCCGGGATCTACGTACCAGAACCATGGGCGTAATGGAGTCCGAACAAAGGACCCGATCCCGAGGACAGTGAGTGGAGGTAAATTCACTCTTCGGTTAAACTAGCCTATACCCGAGTCGAGGTAGCACAATCTAGGGGGCCCCTGAGACTCGACAATATTTGCGGCAGGGCATTCTCTTGAACTACCCTTGATCTTGATGCGGCGGGACGTCCTCTGGGACTACCCCTGACCCTTTGGGATGATTGGGGATCATTGGTTAGGTGTGGCTAAGAAGAAGGGTTCGCCGATCTCCTCTTCGGGGTTTTCCTCATCCTCGGAGAGGTCACCTCCTCGGACAAGGTGGTTAGAGAGAATATTCTCCATGTGTCTTGCACATGGGCTCCATCCTACATCATGAGGTGCCTATAAATAGCATCCACCCATAGCTTTACAAGGGATGGATTTTGGAGAATTAATTATTGGGAAAGAACTAATTTCCCTTCTCCATTATCAACTTTGAGAGTGAAAGTGGGAGATCCATGGGAGAGCCTTGCCATTATTCTCTCTTTAGCTACTTTGTCTTCTTCTTCACCCAATCTCTTATCTCCATCATCTCCTTTCTTTTGTGTTTTTAGTTGAGACTATTGAAGAATCTAAGCCTCTCACAATTTCTAAAAGAATTCGAGTCTTCTTCAAAGATCTTCGAATATTCCAACAACGTTCTTGAACCCTCTCATCCAGATCCTAGCAATCCACTAGACAAAAGAAGATTTAGGGTTTGTTTGAGATGTCCTAAATAAGTATACTTTTTGACTTTTTGGACAAAAAAGTTGAGGAAAAAACTATGGTTGTTTGGGTTAATTTTTTGACTTTTTATGAAAAAATGTGTATTAAAAAAATTATATAAATTAGTGTGTAGGGGAAAATTAGGATTGAGAGTTGTGCAGCCGTACTTTTTGACTTTTGGTGAATAATGATAACTTTTTAACTTTTTGAGTAATTTTTTGACTTTTTTTTAACTTGCCAAACTTGGCCTTAGGGGTTGTTTGGGATGACCTAAATAAGTGCAATTTTTGTCTTTTTACGAAAAGATGTGCAGAAATGTAGAGAAGTGATGTGATGGAAAAAAGATAAAAGATGAATTATTTTTGGGTTGCCGAATTTGGCCTTAGCAAAACTTTCCATTTGGGAAGTGGGTTTGCTTTTTGATTTTTTGGCTATTTTAGCTTGAGCTAAAAAACTTGGTTTGGGAAGGATTTTTTGGCTTTTTTGTGAGAGAAGAGTGTAATGATTATGGATTAGATGTGATGTTTTATTTGTTATGAGTAAAATAGCCTATTTTATTTTTTGTGACTATTTTAGCCACAAACCAACTTGCCAAACAATGCTTAAGAATACAAAGAAAAGTGCTTGCACATTTTTTTTTAGAGATCTTGAAAATCCACATGAGAAAAAGAAAAAAAAAAAAAAAAAACTATTAATACAAACAAACAAACAAACAAACAAACAAACAAAAAACTACGACAACAAAACTAGTACAAAGAAATTGGTTGTTCTACAAGATGATGACAATACAAGAAAGTAAAATTTATTATTATTATTATTATTTTAGATTGGCAAAATTAATTATGTTAGCAAAATGGAAAAAATTACCTGATTACTCTTATGTTATTTTTTAATACATATGATTTTATATATTAATCATAAATTAATCAAAAAACCTTAATTTATTATCAAAAAATTACTTTTATTTATTTTTAGTTTTTAACCTAATTTATAATTTAATAACATTTTAAATTAAAAACATACACAATTTAATGAAGTAAACCAAAAATTAACCTAAAGAGTTTAATTTATTATTTAATAACATTTTAAATTCATAGCAAAAAAATGTGTTTTTTAAATTAACCTAAATACTTAATTTATTATCATATAATTATTTTTAATCTATTTTTTTATTTTCAAGCTAAGTTTTTATTTACAGTGGTGCTACATGTACCAATTAATGTACCAACACTAGTTATGACATTATTCTTGACCCCACTTAGACCATCTCCAACGGTGTATCAGAGTTGATATCAAATTTGAATTTTGATGAAAAATGTACTGTTCACTCCTCCAACGGTTCATCAGAACTGATATCAAATCGACAATTCATCAAACGCTTCATCAAATCGACGACAGAATACTGATTTCACCAAAATACTGTTCCTGACCGTTGGAAAGAGGAGCCGGTTGACCAACCGGTTGCCCAACCGGTCAACCAGTGAAAGGTTCAAAGAGTTCAAGGAAAATTAGTTCAAACCGTAAAAAAAAAAAAAAAAAAAATTTTGCCTAACCGGTTGACCGGCCGGTCGACCACCCGGTCGACCCGGAAAAAGTTCAAAAATAATTCAGAAAATTCAAAAAAAAAAAAAAAAAAAAAATTTGGCCTAACCGGTCAACCGGCCGGTCGACCACCCGGTTGTCCCGGATGAAAATTTGATGAAAAATCAAGGGTTGGAGCGCTCAGTATCAGATTTGGTGAAAAGGCAGTTTTTCGACTCAAATTTGGTAAAAAAAGAAGTGAAGTGTTGGAGATGCTCTTATTAATCACATTACAAATTTAAAAAACTTCTTAAATTATGACACATTATCAATTGGTACACTAGTTAGTACACCAATTGGTACATATAGTATTATTCTTTTATTTAATAAATATAATTTTATATCTTAATCACAAATTTAATAAATTAAATCATAAACAAACCTAAATATTTTAATTTATTACTATAAAATTATTTGTCGTTTAAAAGACTTTTTTATAAGGTTTTTTGGTTTTTGATGGATACTAGATTTGAGTGTCATATGCAAACTGATCACAAAATTTACCTAATTTTTTTTTTCTCGTAAGATTTTGCTTTTTCATCTAGTATTGAAGTTTAAGATCATTACACAAAGAAATATCTTCTTCTATGATGAGGCCTACGAGTTGGCCATAGGTATACTGGTGATAAGGAATGGTCATGCAATCATGGCGATCGCAAAGTTTTTTTTGAACTTTTTCTGCAAAAAGAGTAGGAATGCGTCAATAAATTTGACTTTCCAATGTTCATTGTTAGCATCAGATCTCTGCATAACTTTTAATAAAAACTCATCTTTGTACCAACGAAAATGGGTTAAACATGGGCATCTAAGGTTCTGAAGTAGTTCACGGCTACGGTCGACATTAACTGTACTGCTCCAAACAAAAATGGTAGAGAATTGTTTAGACTAATGTATAAACTGTGTCATCTCTTTGAGTAACAGTACTGCTAACGTGATCTGTTTCAATTTTTGTTGTATTTAAGATTTCATTCTGTTGAGTGGAAGTAAGAACATTATCCCACCATCCTTTAAGGATGCCTGTAAAGCCATTAACAATGAATCTATCTTATGGTCAAAATTATTATTCTGTTTACAAACAGTGGCATGCATAATAATCTGATGTATACATTCAAATATCTGATATTCAGAATAACCATCTTTATTCCATTCATAAATGGTTTTTCCAAGATAAGAATTTTGGCCATGAAAGAAATCTTCTTCATAATGAATATCATGTGGTGTATGTCTATGATAATAATACCTACTTGGGCCTTTGTAGACCGCCCGAACTTCCGCTCCGCGCGCGAGGGCGTGAATTGTAGTTCTAGCTACTACAGTTCGGACTCTTGTCACGGTTCTAAATCTAATCTCACAAAGTGCAATGTAAGACTGATAAATCACCAAAGAGTCCAAATTCGGCAAATTGTTTTAGAAAATCGATTTTAATCAAAAAGCGCCATAGACTGTTTTGCCAGATTTCAGAGTCGCTACATAAATATTTTGTTTTTGGGAAATTTAGGAAACCCTGACTCGTGCCTAAGGCCACGTGTTCGTCATCACCAAAGTTGCATCGGCTAGGGAACTTGGGTACGAGAGGGGAAGGTCATGCAATGAGCACCCCCGTTCGCCCGATCAAAGGATTGGCCTTTACTAACATAATATGTTGTTTTTGAAAACACATGTGTTCTTATTCCGGTTTATTAGCTAAATTTACTATGTGATGCGCACAGCATACAAGTATAGACTAAATCACTCAAGTTGGAACAAAACATCTCATGCTTGTTTTTCGAAAATGGTTTGGAAGTGCTACTCGCAAGTAGGTTAAAATGCGGATTTGCCACCCTCGAGTGGGCTTAAAACAACATGATTTGCCACTCCGCGAAGTGGGCTTAAAACGCATATTTTGACGAATTATTCCAATTCAATCAATGAAGCCTTCATCCACAGGTAGTCATGCAGTTATATCAAATAAGCACACAGCCTTATCGGAAGTAGGGGTGTGCATAATACCGCCGAAACCGCCGAAACTGCCAAAACCGCACCGAGCCGCACTGCCAAGGCAAATTCGTTATTATTTGCTAATCGAACCGCCGGTTTTTGGTAAGAAAATGGCAAATTCTAGTGACACTTTTATCAATCCGCCGGTTTCTATTTTTCTTCCAAACCGCACCGATCCGCACCGCTATTAAATCATGTTTTATAAGATTCTAAAAATTCTTTTTTACTTAAGTTTGCTTGTTGTTCTATACCTTAGAATATAGTATTACATTACTGCTCGAGGGGAATTCAAGACGTCAGTAATCCAAAATAAAGTTGCATTCCAATTCACTTTTCAATCTTTTTTTTTCTGGCCATGTTGCAAACTTGTATTAGCTCACTTTTCAATCTAAATACTTTTCAACAGTAAACATTTTCAATATATTGTAAACCCTGAATGATATTAATTTTATATATTGTATTTGATCATTGTAGCTTCCACAGATACTTGTAATGAACTGATGACATAGTCGTTGATATTATCATGTTGTTGCTACACTTGCTGCATCAGAAGAAAGCTTCGCAAGATGCTTAACATCATGATATCTCTCGTCTTTTTTTTACTCTTTGATTTTAGTTTTGTAATTTGAATTATATTTTTTATAAACCGCCAATCCGCCCGAACCGCCAAGGCAAATCCGCCATTATTTACCAACCGAACCGCCGGTTTTTGATAAGGAAAATGACAAATTCTAGTGACACTTTTATCAATCCGCCACCCGCCATACGGTTTCTATTTTTCTCTCAAACCGCACCGACCCGCACCGCGCACACCCCTAATTGGAAGCATGCTGTCATGGCAACACTCACACTCATGTAAGGATGCTAAAGCATAAAAGCTTACCTAGTACTCCGAGCTAAAACAAAAGCTACGTTAGAAATCAATGCATGACCCTAGTTATGTCAAGAATGCCTAATGCAACACATGCAAAATGCAACTAAGATAGGCTCAGCTATTCTAAGATGGTATATGAATGCAACACTTGGTAATATGCTTTGAAACACGTACTTAGGAAAGTGCATTAAAGTACAATACAGTTTGTATGATGCGCCGAGCCCGGTGCATGCAAGACAGATGAATGGATGTAAACATGCAAGTATAAGGATGCTAATTTGAAATATGCCGTAATCTAACCACTAAAAGCGGGTAAATAAAATGGAGAAAGACGTGGGGTTGGAAGACATTTACGTACGCACGCACACTTATTACAACATTTGCCCTCTTGATGGAGGGTCCGAATAATAAGCTAACTAGCTAATCTAAGCTAATTAAACTAATTATTACAAATCCAAACTAATTAACTAATCCTAGTTAACTAATTAGTTATTACAACACAAATTGATTAGTTAAGCGCGTTAACTAATTAAGTACAAAACCAAAGCATTAGCTAGCTAAGCAAAGAAGCTAAGTAAAGTAGTAAAAGAGGAGCCTCGGGGCGAGAAGTGTATGCATGTTCGATCTCCTCGCTCAGAAATTCATTACTATGCCCCAACTTGCCTCTGTTTGCATTTGATCTCAGAACACTGCACAAAGCTCCAGAGAGCTTCTACTCCAAAATGGGGACCTCCAGAAGGGTTGCCGACCAGTTGATGGTGATGTAGACCACCTGTAGACCACCTAAGTATGCTGCAGACCAGAAAAAGTGGTCGGCTAACTACTTTTTCTGGTTTGCCGACTAGAAATTCTGTCCAAGCTCCATTTTGCTGCAACAGAGAATAAGAAGGGGGACGGCAGTGTATTTGCAAGGTATGTGTGCACAACCACCCTCCCTATCATTTCTTAGGCTCAAGGGAGTGTAGTTCTCGACTCTCGGGCCACCAACCATGCATCGCGATGGCCGAGAAGCCAAGTTTGCACAATTCAATGTCAATGAATGCACAAATAATACATAAAAGCCTTAACCTCTATCATGTTTGCTTAAGAGGGTCGGCGACCGAGAAATGAGGCACGTTTCCTCACTTCAAGTATGAAACGTCCCTCGTTTCTCGTGTTTGGATTGACGTTCAATCCAAACACATGCAATGCAGCTCAAGTATGCCAAACACAATGCAATGCAACATGAGCATGTCAAGTTAGAGCCTTAAGCATGAAAAGCTAGTGAAGGATGCAACACAAGGGCTATGTAATGCAATGCTCAATGGACCAAATCATCCTCAAATAGACTTCATGCATGCCAAGATGATGACCAAAATGCTCTAAAATGATGGCGTGAAAGGCAAGGTAATGCATGCTCATGCATTACCAACAGGGGGTTGGTTCAGTAGATAAGACCTTCGAATCTCTCGCTCAAGGCTTGGGTTCGAGTCTCCATAGCCCCTTGTTGGGGTTAAACATACTCCTTAGCGCCTGGAGCACGCAGAGGGCCTAAGCTTCAGCCCCGACGTAGGTGCAGTGGGGTTCCCTGCAGATATGCTGTAGGTGCTAAGGAGCAATACTCCCTGGCGAATATGTTGGAATAGCCTATCTGCATATCCATTTTTTTAAATAAAAAAAAATGCATGCTCATGCATTGGCCCATCAACTAGGCATAAAAGCACAACTCTCAAACATGATTAAAAAGTGACAAACATGGAAGTGTGACAACACTTTATGCTCTTAAATCAGGTATGAAATGATGCCATGACATGCAACTATCACAAGTATGGCATTCAGGATACATCAAAACACAAGGCTAGTCAAGCCTATTGCACTACAACTATGCAATACATGAAGCTTATGGCCAAGAAAACCCAAAACAATCCTAGAGCATGCCAAAATATTGCTAAAACATACATGGATTAGAGCTAACACATGCTAGCATGAAGGGCATGAAGTATGGAGTATGCAAGGCCAATAAGAAGGATTACACTACACCTACCAAAACCAAGCATGAGATGACTTTGCCAATAAAAATCAGAGTTATGGCATGTCAAAATAACACCAAAAATGCACTGATATGGCAGCCCAAAAGCTTAGGCAAGATGGCATATACAATGGCTCATTTTTAAGGCATAAGGCACAAGCCCTCCAAAGCATTGAAAGAGTGAAAGATGTGAAGGCATGACCACACTACATGCACTAAAATCATATACCAAATGATGCTAAATTATGCAAATAGCCCAAGCAATGCATGCTAGTGGCTTGGAAACTCAAGGCTAGTGAGCAAGAATGCATTATGGCTATACAAAGCAAAGCATGCATGACTAAAACAACATAAAACAGAGCTTAAACATGGTAAAACATGAGTAAAAGCTTGCTGGAGTTGAGCCAAAAGCATGGTAGAATAATGGTCCAAAGCATGATGCATGTTAGGCTAGTGAATGGAAATGCACTACAAGTGCAAGGAGCATGCAAGGGGCTATCAAACCAACCCTTAACAAAGCTATAACATGCTGAAATAATGCCTAAGACATGCTAAGATGGAGCCAAAACATGCTAGAAAGACATGCTACTTTGATGAGCCACAAGTAGGATTACACTACACATACAAGAAGCATGCAAGGGGTGACCAAGACAACCAAAAACAGAGTCATGGCAGGTCTAAGAGGTCACAAAAAAGTGCTCAAACAAAGCTTCAAGAAGATAGAACTACATGCTCTTGTGATGAGCCATCAACACAAGCATACAAGAGAAGAGGAGGGGGGACAACCCCACCCATTTGAGGCCTTAAAACCAAGTTTCCACCACTGAAATTCCTTTGGAATTCAGTGGTAGCAAGGCCAAATAAAGGTGATCACAAAGGCTCAAAGTGATGGCTCAAAAGCCTAGCAAATAGGGCATGTAAGGGAGTAGATCACCCCCAACACCAAGGAAGCCTCAAACAAACATCTTAAACACTTAAAATCAGAGCTTTTTGCAGTTTAAAGTTAGGCCTAAATCAGCATGCAAAATAGGGCCAAAGACTTAAACAAAAACAAAGCTTTAAGGGGTTAGAAACTCACCCTTGTAGAACAACTTCAAGGAAGCAACTCCAGTAACCTTTTTAGATCAAAAGCAGTCCAAAAACACCAAAACCAGCTTCAAGGTGCCTCAGCAACAAGAGTGTGGTGTTTCACTAGGTGTTTGTGTGCAACAGTGTGAAGAATAGGCACTTTCAAGCATAAATATGAAGAACATGAGCAATATAGAGATAGATGATATATGTATAGCTCTAATACAAAATTCTAAACCTAAGGCAAGAGGGAGGAGGCTCCCTTATATAGAAAAACATGCAACAAGCTTGTTGAACAAGCTTTAGGCTCTAAGCAATCCCTCTATGTGTATGGAGGATGCCTTCTGTGTCCAACAGCTGGCACAACTGGCAAGAAAATATCTGCAGAAAACTGCAGAAAAGCTGCCGACCAGTTGAAGTGGTCGGCCAACTACTTGCACTGGTCGGCCGACCAGTGAAAGTGGTCTGCAAGAATAAAAAATGGTCGGTGTAGACGTCCCCGAACGCATCCCGGGGAGAGGAGTGCGAGTCCCCCCGTTCTGGTTCGATATTGGGTCACTACAGTTCAAGGACTCAAATGTCACGGTTCTAAATCTCGAACCAAAGAGTCCAAATCCGACAAATCGTTTTGAAAACAGATTTTTGAAAGAAGTGCCAAACATGGACTGCTTTGCCAGATACAGAGTCGCCACCTAAATATTTTTTAATGGGAAATTTAGGAAACCCTGACTCGGTGCCAAAGGCCACGTGTCCGTCATCACCAAAGTTGCCTCGGCTCGGGAACTTGGGTACGATTGGGGAAGGTCACTTCGTGAGCACCCCCGCTCGCCCGGTCAAAGACCGGCCTCTACTAACCATGATATTTGTTTTTGAAAATATTGTGCGTTCTTATTCCGGTTATTAGCCTAGGTTACTATGTGATGCGCACAACATACAAGTATAGACTGAGTCGTCTGAATTGGAACAAAACATTTCATGTTTGTTTGTTTGAAGAATGGTTTGCTACCCGCAGGTAGGCTTAAAAATGCAGATTTTGCCACCCTCAGGTGGGCTTAGAAAACATGATGTTGCCACTATCTAGTGGGCTTAAAACAAACAATCAGCAATTTGTCCCAATTCAGATAACCCAACCTTCACCCACAAGCATTCAAGGCAGTTATATCACATAAGCAAATAGCCTCATGGCAAGCATGCTATTCATGGCAACACTCACACGCATGCAAGGATACTAAAGCATAAAACTCACCGAGTACTCCAAGCCAAAACAGAAGCTCATTAGAAATCATGCATGATCCTAAGTATACAGAAATGCCTAATGCAACACATGCAAAAATGCAATTATAGCAGGCTCGGCTATTCTAAACATAGCATATGGAATGCTACAACTAACATGTATTCAACTTGGAATTGAAATACAAATGCAGTTTGTATGATGCGCCGAGCCCGGTGCGTGCAAAACAGATGAATGATGCAAACATGCTATCATACTGTATGCTAATCGAAATATGCCCTATATCTAACCATCGTAAGCGGGTAATAAAAGGGAAGAAAGACGTGGGGTTGGAAGACATACATCACACTCACCCACACTTATTACAATTATGCCCTCGCGCAGAGGGTCCGAATAAATGTACAGTCCGAATAAAAGAATATTACAGTCCAAAATAATACAGATTCCTAATTAATTAACAAATTAACTAAGAAAACTGTAAAACTGGCATGCAAGCCAGGGGCTGCCTTGATTCTGATGAATGATGCATGCCGGGCTGCTTTGCGTGGAAATCCACTGAGATGCCCCAATTAGCCTCTGTTTGCAATGTTTCTCGAAATGCGTGCCAGACTCCGAAAAGTTGCTGATTCTTCATTTTGCTGCAACAGAGGGCAGGAAAAGGGCATGGCAATGTATTTCACAAATATATGCATGCCTCGATCCTCGTGCCACCAATCACGCATATCGATGCATGATGGCCGAGGAGCCGAATTGCACAACTCAATATAGGATGAATGTATGTAAATGCTACAACAAAACCTAACTCCATCATGGGTAATCCGGAGTGTCGGTGACTTGGGAATTGAGATCCGTTCCGTCACTCGAAGTACGGAACGTACCTCGTTTCCCGCGCCCGGGCTAACTCCTATCCCGAACACGATGCAGTATGCATGAAATGCAGCTAATATACAATCCTAACATACACAAGGCTATGAAAATGAGATGCCTCGAAATGTGTGCGCGCGGGCACGCAAACCGAGGCAATGATCCTAAGGCATGAGATGGCAATACGCAATGCAAATTGGACTTACACTAACACGAGTGGACCTCAGCCACACTCACATAAGAGGCCGTCGGATGAAAATGAAGCGCCTCGAAATAGGTGTACACGGGCACGCAAATCGAGGCAATGACATAAATGCATGAAATGGCCTGAAATATGATATACAATGAGACTAGAATAAGGTGTCTCGAAATGCGTGCCCAGAGGCACGCAAACCGAGGAAATGGCATACGGAATGCGATGATGCTAAAATGACATACAGAATGCAAAGTGGACTTACACTGACATGAGTGGACCTCAGCCACACTCACATAAGAGGCCGTCGGATAAAAAAATGAAGTGCCTCGAAATGCGTGCACACGGGCACGCAAACCGAGGCAATGGCCCTAAGGCATGAAATGACATGCGAAATGAAATGAGGGCTTACACCAACATGAGAGGGCCTCAGCCGCACTCACATAGGATGCCGGAAGATGAAAAATGAGATGTCTCGAAATGCGTGCCCGTGGGCACGCAAACCGAGAAATGGCCCGAAGGCATGGAATGACATGCAAAATGAGACATGGCATATGGAATATGGAACATGCAAATTTCAGCAGCCAAAATGATGCAAAATAGCCCCCAAATCATGGCAAAATTATACTCGATGCCCGAAATAAGTCCCGAAATGCCATGGAATGGCCTACAGCTATGTCAAACATGCACAATATGGACATGAAGTGTAAAGACAGATGCTAGGCAGTCCCTAAACTAGCATTTTTCCAGTACAAAGCATGACCAAACAACAATCATAGATGGGGCAAAAACAGCATGCAAAAAATGGGGGAAAAAGGGAAATAATGAAGCAGATGGTATACGCAATGCTCAAACTGAAAAATACAGTTCTACAACACTGAAGAGGGGCCAAAAATATGAACATTTACAGCTTATGACGACCCCCAAAACAGTATGTAGATATGCTCAACATAGCGTGCAAAATATGAGCCAAAAGAGGGCTATAAAGAGAGGTATACCAAGCATTCACCAAACAGCCTAAGATCCTTAACAAAACATGAAGATTGGGTCATTTTAAGACTATTTTAAGTTCTGATCATGGCCAAAAACAGAAGCAAGATAGGCCTAAAAAATCATGCAAAATGGTGGACCGAATAGGGGTATAATGATAGGTCATGCATGGAAGCACCAAACAAGGTTGAGCCCTTCTACAATGTTGTAGAGGGGCTCAAAATAAGCTCAATCACAGTTTAAGGCATGCTCCAAAAACAAATGTACATAAGCCAAAATTACTATGCAAGATTATGGCATATAAGATGGATATTGAGACAAGTAGTATATAGAAGTACCAAACAAGGTTGAGCCCTTCTTCAATGTTGAAGAGGGGATTAAAATAGGCCTAAACTCAGTTAGGGTTGGAGCCCAAAACCACAAGCAAATAGGGTAGAAAAATGATGCAAAAAAAGTGCTAGAAAAGGGGAAATAGTGACTTACCCTTGAAGACTACACTTTGGTTGCTTCTTGGCTTGAATTTGTTGCTTCTTAGCCTCTGAAAAACCTTCCCTTGCTGCTGGAATGGAAGTGGTGAAGGTAGTGCTTGGTGTTGATGAACAAATGAGGCCAAAACTTAAGGATTTTGGAGGTTTTTGGAGAGGGAGATGTAAGCCAATGTATATGAGCTCTTAAGGGAAGTTTTTCTAATCCTAATGAAGGAGCTGGCCAGCCACTTATAAAGGCTAAGAAGGGGGTGTAAAAGAGGAGGGAAATGCACCCAAGCTTTCCCTCCCAAAATATCCCCCGGATGCAAAGATATTTTGGAGAAACAGCTATACAGCTGTAATGAACTCAAACTGAGGATGCAGGCCGGCCATCTACTTTTGGTGGAGGTGGCCGGCCGGCCACCCCCTATGGCCGGCCGGCTAGGGGTCAAAAGGTTCAAGCTTGGTTTCTGGCCGGCCACCAGATATTGGTGTCCTCCCATGTGTGCTCAACAAGACCCTGTGGTTAGAAATTGACAACTCTAAAACATGAGAGAGAATAGGCCACTTTAAAGAGGGGTTCAAAAGGGTCAATGAGAGTTACTGGCCGGCCATGTGTTTTTAGGGTCCTCCCATGTGTGTACAACACAAATATGTGGTTTTGGCTCGAAGAAAATGGCCCTAGGGTGTTCAACATTAGCCCGGAAGTGAGAAAAACGGGCGCCGGGGGGCGCCGGAGGAGCATAACTGGTTGTTGAGACAATTGCTGGCCTCCCACCCTCCAGTGATCTTCTTGGTGATAAAACAGAGGTACCTGCCAAAAATGAACAAAAACCGATGCAAAACGAATGCTCGGGGGCCAAAACACGCAGTTCGGGGTCCCGAAAACCGGTCGTTAAGCACCGAAAGTGGTGTTTGGCCACGAAGTGGGTATCTAAGACCCCAATGTCCCTTGAAAGGGAGTAAATAAGATGTATGCCAAAAATCGGAGGAATCGGAGATGGTTAGGCGGTCCCGAACCGAGGCACACGGCCTGACGGCTCCGAAAATCGAGAACCGGGCCCCGAAATGGGCAAAATGGCCTACGGCCACGAAATGTAGCCCACGGCCACTGAGAGATGGTCTACTGGACCTCTCCCCCCTCAGGAAGAGAAAACAGAGAAAACCGAGTCTGGTTCGCAAACCGAGGCAAGGCACAGAAGAGGGTTCGGAAGTCCGGAGGCAGGGCGCACGGCCGCGACTCTGAGACTTCTGAATGAGCACAATATGCAACATCACCGAGCGCTCAATCGGTGACGTCTAAGTCTCAAGGTCGGTCAAAAATGGGGTGTCTACAGTCGGCAAGGGAGAGGGGTGGTCTGCACAAGGAAAGCAAGGTGGTGGCATGGCTAGGGTGTGCATAATACCGCCAAAACCGCCGAAACCGCCAAAACCGCACCGCGCCGCACCGTTAAGGCAAATTCGTTATTATTTGCCAATCGAGCCGCCGGTTTTTGGTAAAAAAAATGGCAAATTCTAGTGACACTTTTATCAATCCGCCGGTTTCTATTTTTCTTCCAAACTGCACCGACCCGCACCGCTATTAAATCATGTTTTATAAGATTCTAAAAATTCTTTTTTACTTAAGTTTGCTTGTTGTTCTATACCTTAGAATATAGTATTACATTACTGTTCGAGGGGAATTCAAGATGTCAGTAATCCAAAATAAAGTTGGATTCCAATTCACTTTTCAATCTTTTTTTTTTTTTTTTTTTTTCTGGCCATGTTGCAAACTTGCATCAGCTCACTTGTCAATCTAAATACTTTTCAACAGTAAACATTTTCAATATATTGTAAACCCTGAATGATATTAATTTTATGTATTGTATTTGATCATTGTAGCTTCCACAGATGCTTGTAATGAACTGATGGCATAGTCGTTGATATTATCATGTTGTTGCTACACTTGCTGTATCAGAAGAAAGCTTCGCAAGATGCTTAACATCACAGTGTCTCTCGTCTTTTTTTTACTCTTTGATTTAAGTTTTGTAATTTGAATTATATTTTTTATAAACCGCCAATCCGCCCGAACCGCCAAGGCAAATCCGTCATTATTTGCCAACCGAACCGCCGGTTTTTGATAAGGAAAATGGCAAATTCTAGTGACACTTTTATCAATCCGCCATACAGTTTCTATTTTTCTCTCAAACCGCACCGACCCGCACCGCGCATACCCCTAGGCATGGCTGCCGACCACTTTTGGTGGTCCAAAGACCACCAAGACTAGTTGGCTGACCAGAAAATTGGCTGGCAGGCAGGAAAAGTGGTTTTCAGGGAGAGAAACTGGTCAACGACCCCTATTCCACCCTCCAAGCAAGGAAAATAAGGTTTGTGCTAAAAACAAACCAAAAGGGATGCAAGACAAGAGTCCGCGAGTCAAGGCACACAGCCGAAAACCTTGAAAACTAGTCTACGGGCACCAAAAGTGGTCTACGGGAGGAAAAAGTGGTCTACGGCCACAAAAAGTGGTCTACAAGACCTCTGTGTCTCTCTAGACCAAGGCAACCAGACATGGTCCAAAAATCAAGCTAAGAGGAAAACGTTAAGCGATCCTGAGATAAGGCGCGCGGCCGAAGACTTCGGAAACCAGAAACTAGTTTACAAGAAGGAAAACTGGTCTACGACCATAAAAAGTGGTCTATAGACCCCTCTCTCCCTCCAGGCAAGGTCAACAAGGCTTGGTCTACAAACTGAGCCAAAACACAAAGAGTTCAGAGGCCCGGAGGCAAGGCAGTCGAAAACTCTGGAAACTCGAAACGAGCACAAACATGCGCGATCACCGCGTGTTCAAACGATGACGTCTGAGTCTTAAGGTCGGTCAAAAATGGGGTGTCTATAGCCTTGTAAGGCTGTTCTGGCGATTTGTTTTGGGAAAACGGTTATGTTAACAGATTACATATCTTGAAAATTATTCTAGATTTCATAAATTAATGAAGATGTAGCTCCTTCATCATCACCCTATTGTATTTCTAGATTTTGTTGAGTAGACAACATGTTTATAGAGCTACTGCCTGGTGCTGATTTTCCTAAATTTAAATCAGTCATTTTTCTCCAGAGGGTATTTATGAATTCATTATCATGTTTATCAGAACGTAACTTAAAATTAGTTACTTCTAAAGGTGGTTTAATATTTATTGGTTGAAGAGAAGAGGCTGGTGATGGGACCAATTAACGATTTTTAAAAGTATCAATGGTTTCCTTGATTCTAGTCAATTGTTTTCCTACTGTCTAAAAACATAAATTAGTATAATTATTCTGTTTAATGAGTGGTACTATATCTTTTAGCTGTAGTGACTCTTTTTGAGCTATTCTGGAGGGAGTTTCCACGTACGCAGTGATGATCAAAGGCAGTTGTGAAACATCAGTAGGTGATAACTCTAAAGACTGTGGTGGCGGATAGACAGATACTATGGCTTGACCACTTACTGTTGTCCATGTCCTTTGGATGTTCTCCAGGACATTAATCTGCTAATATGAAATTATGTCCATAATTGTACTAAATTCATAATACCATTTAGGAAAAGGTTTAAGAATTTGATACTTTTCTAAATAATAATAATACTGTTTTTTTGATTGTTGAAGCTGTTGTTCAGCATGGTTATGAAAATACCATGTTCGAAATTCCTCATATTTATCTTGCATAAATTCCTGGTTAAGTTGTTTTTTAATCTCACTCCTTGGTGTAAAATCCATTAAATTTCAAAATTCATATCACTGGCGGTTGGGCTCTCAGGCCTTCTAATTTCATAAACACCATGAGAAATTTGGTTTTCGGATACATGAATCCCCTGGATTAGGGTTTCAGGAAATGAATCACTTGAGGGTTGACTAGGAGGTCGAGAAAGCATTCCTTTGTTAACAGATTCAATTGGTTCAGACATAGAATGTTTGGAGGATTCTGGTAAATCTACCCTATAGGGTAAAGTAGAGTGATGACTTATAGTAGATAGACTTCGGCTGAGAGGTCTTTGGAATTTAAGGTAAACATTACCTCATTGTGTCTGGATAACATCATCAAGGGTTTGTTTGATAATTGGTCTAATTGGTGCAACATTCTTAATTTGCCATTTTTCTGGAAAAGTAATATTGTTCCAAGGAATCATTTTAGGAACAACTACTTGGCTACTAAAAAGATTAGTATCAATAAGGACAGTTTATCTTAACTCACTGTGTTTCTTGATATAAGGATTTAAAGTACTTAAAACCTTAAGATGAATTCTGAAAATAGCTAATAACGGTGGTGATCCTAGTAAATACTGGTAACCATTAGTCAAGATTCTTAGTTCAAGAACTTTAGACATGTTAGGGTCTATGAGTGCTATACTCAAATTCGGATAAATATTGAAATATACTGGTCCATAAGATAAACTGGTTTCAATGACTCCCATCAAAGAAGCTTTCCAATTAAGGCATCTACCATCCCTGAGTGTGCAAGTAAGACTGGTATTTTGTTCTAACAGAGTTAAGGGTTTAAAAGCTATCTGGACAAGTCCTATGTGGACATATTTATATTTTTTTTCAGAAAAGGTACTAAATCCTATATTTGTAGTAATTGAATTACTTCATCGGCATTCTGTAAAGGAACTTCATGTTCAAAAGTTTTAATGATTTTCCTACTGGTAAAATCAAAGGTTCCTATTTTATAAATAGTTTATGGTTTCACTTTTGGAATAGTCCACTTATCAAGAGCTTCCCTAATGTCCTGGTAGGCAACTAGTTCTGCTGCTTCTGAAGTGGAAGCTACTATATTAGTTACTATTGTGATGGTTGAGTCTTCTACCATTGGATGTTTATGACCATATATGTATAATTTAAATTTCATATATATGTATTATGTATATGTATAAACTTGGCTCTAATACCAACTAAGTGCTTATAGGGGGCAAGGCTAAGTACGTCTGTCAACGATTTATAAGGTGCAAGTGTCCTATAAGCAATCCCTGCTAGTGGACTAACCTATCCCACTTCTCCTAACTCCATTCTATCCTTATGTGGCACAAAACCAGGAATATAAATATACATAATACAAGTGTATAATAAACAAATTATGACATATATGGTCTCATGTTTTATTGTTGAGGTGGAGGCCTAGCGGCAGTTGCCCACACACAGATATGTTCCTGTATTTGTTGTTGGATTCTGATTATTTGTTGTTTACAGAATTCTACTTGTTGTATAGCCCACGACTGTAGATATGGATCTTGAGAAAATGTTAGATAACTATTACGACTTGTATTATAAAATTCTAAAACATTTAATAAATCTACAAGTATATCAACAGAGGGCATACATTAAAGAAAGAAATACTTACAATCACAATCTTCGAAACAGCTTAATTCTTTGATGTTTAATTTATATATGGGAGATATTTTTACAAGATGGAAAGAGTGATTCCCAAAGATAGAACTTAAACTTTAGATATTACACTTCTAAAAACTCTGCCTCGACAAGGGTGAGATCCTTTTTTTTTATAGACATGAAATGGAAAAGATAAGATTCAAGGAGGACATGTGGCGTATCCTAGTAGAGTGGAGTCGATCGTCCTTATCTTCAATGAGTCAGCGTCTTATCTTCTTTGTCTGGTTGTAGACAGGACATCTTCTTTTGCCGAAAGTGGTTATACTGGTTTTGTCGTCTTATGCTGACGATTTTGCTGGTGGGGGACAAAGCCTATCATGCTTTGCCTTTACCTTTTTTATTCTTTTCTTTGTTGATTTTGTCGGCAATCATACTGGTAAGTGAATCCCAAAAATCACCAAAATTGGGTTCGTCATCTTCTGGTACTTGTGATTCTCCAGCTAAAACAGCAAATTCATTCTCATCCTGGTTAGGATCTTCATGACCTTGACTACTGGTAACAGATTTCATGGAAGCATCATCACTAGAGAGAGTTTCAAAAAATTGTTCCTTCATGAAATCCATACTTCTAATAATTAGTTCTGTTTCTAACAAATTAGGATATTTGTGTCGTAATTCTTTTTGAATTTGTAAAAACGGATTTTGAATAACTGGTTGGTTGGGAATAGTTTTTGGAATAGCATCTCAACAGGCTTGAGAATGTGCCTTGATTTTCTGGACAATTTTTGGTAGAGTAGGGTTCATACCTTTATCCTACCATCTCACAAAGAAGATCCTTTTGAGATGTGGGATTTTATTATGATAATTACACTGAAAGTTCGATTTTCAAATCCATGGAATACCAAAACAGATTGTGAAATGGACTAAGGATTTTGTGATAGAAATATCATTATTTACTGGTAAATGGGAATATGCAACATGCCATTTATTATAGGCTTCCTTGATTGGTACTAGTAAAACTTCTAACTGTAACCCAAATTTATCCCACCAAACGAGAAACCAATAAGGGATATTGTTTTTAAGAACATCTAGGCAAATACGGATAAACCAAGAATGGTTGTTAATGGGATTTTGATAGTAAAATGTTTGAGTAAAAGTATCGATATAATCCCAATAACTATACCGAGTTTCCCTATTACGAATATCAAGTTTTCGGGCAGTATGCAGGTGAATGTCCCACGTGGTAATGGGCATAATATTGCGGATAGTGATTTTACTATACTGGATAGGATTGGCAGTTTTGGAAGGATCATGCAAAGTATGCTTGATCTCCGCAGCGGCAGTTTCAATGAGTATCTGTTCATAAACATATCTGTATTGGTCAAAATGAGGAGGAAATTGTTGCGTAGTAAGATACCGACGCTTGATTTCCCATGGATCGGACATCCATTGTTTATCTGCTGGTTCAATATATAGGATCGTTTCCTCAGTAATACTGTTAGCAGTATACTGTTCTTCAGGCTCAAGGAGAATATCCTTAATCGTTTGACTGGATTCATCTTTATTGACAGAGGCTTGCAGCCTTGGGAATTCTGTTTGATAGGGGTTAGAGCCCCTGCTACAGCCTCGACGGCCTCGGCCTCTGCTGGTCATGACTTTGCTGGGCCCTGTAAGTATTCACAGGTGAGAAAATCGGGTAATGAATTATGTTCACCTTTAATATATTCAATATCAAAGTCAAGTATTGATAAAATACTTTGCCAAGTTACAAATATCTGTTTAGACACTAAATTTAAAACATCTTTTTTAAAAATCGGTTTAGTTACAGAACAATCAACTCGAATAAGGAAATGTTGATTAAGAAGATCATCTTGGAATTTTAAGACACATTTTACAATGGCTAGGCATTCATGTTTAATAGTTAGATAATTTAAAGCAAGTCATTTCCAACTTCTAGATGTAAAACGTAAAAGTTCTTCTATTGAAGTAGCAGGATTAAATTGTTTTGAAATCCCACCATAGCCCTGGTTATAAGCATTTATTTTAACAATTTTCTTCCATGATGGATTAGGAAGATGAAGGCAAGAAAGTTGCTTAACTTTAGCCTTAATTTTCTGTACTGCATGAGTATGTTCCTCAGACCAAGAATGATGATTTTTCTGTAATCTGGCATAAAGAATAAATGCATCCTGGGATAACTGATGATAGTAGTCTCTAATATAATTTAGACTGCCAAGAAATCTCTGTAATTGGGTTTTATCTTTGATTTCATCAGGAAATTTGGATGCAAATTCTATATTGCGGTTAATGGGTATAATACTGCTATTATGAATGTTATAACCCACAAATCGTACTGTTGTATGAAAAAGTTTCATTTTTGGTGTAGAAATAACTAAACTATTTATGATAATAACATGCTTCAAGATATTAAGATGTTTGATATGTTGATCAATAAAAGATGAAAAAATAAGAACATCATCTATGTAACAGATTGCAAATTTTGTACAAGGAGTGAAATATCATTCATAATATGTTGAAATTCGGAAGAAGCATTTTTCAAACCAAATGGCATAACATTCCATTCAAAATGCCCAAAAGATACTGTAAAAGCAGTTTTATAACGATCCTGCTCTACAATTTGTACTTGCCAATATCCTGATTTAAGGTCAAATTTAGAAAAAATTATGGCATCCTGTAAACGATCTAAAAGATCTTTTTTATTTGGAATTGGATATCTGATCCATTTCAAAGTGTCATTAAGAGGTTTATAATTGATTACCAATCTTGGTACACCTCTTTCAATTTCTGCATTTTTATTAACATAAAATGCTGTACAACTCTAAGATAATTTTGATTAATTTTTTTTTTTCTGAAGGAGAGAATTAATTTCTGTTTTATAAAGTTCAAGGTAGTATTTTTTCATTTGACTAGGGCGAGCTTTGGTTGGGATGAATTTTTCATCAAAATCGAGTTCATAGGGAAGATAAACGATGTGTCTTTTCCTTTCCCAAAAAGCATTTGGAAGATCACTACAAATTTTTGTTTGAAATTCTTTTTCAATAAGCTTGATTTTATTCTGTAAAGAAGGGTGTTGTAACCGTTGTTCAGTTGTAAGAAAATGAATTTCTGTTTGGAGAAAATTAATTTATTTTTCTTTAAAAGTAACTAGATCATGGATTTGATCGAGCTCTTTTGTATAGGGTTCTGTTATAAATTCAAAAATAAGTGGTTGATTTTTGATAGTTGTATGAATGCCTATAGGATCAATCTTAGTAATAGGCATGAAGAGACATAAAAATGGTGTTCCCAAAATAATAGTTGGAGACATATTTCTGATAAGGACAAAAGATGTAGATAAACAAATGCCCTGATTACAGATAAGAGCTTCAGGTATTTTATACTTGATATGCATAGAGTTACCAGTAGCACTAGTAAGTGACTGGGTTGTTTTCTGAAAATATCTGGTTGGAATTAATCCTTATCGTATACAATTCATGTCAGCACCATTATCAACAAGGGCAACTGCATCTTTGATGATAAAATCAGGTTGAATAACAAAAGTAATACGAATATACCATTTTTGAAATGTAACCTGGTTAACAAGCATTACATACTGGTTATCTTTCTATTCAGAAGTTTCTGGAGCAATATCTTTACTTTTTTGTTTTGCAATTTTAAGCTGATGTATATCGGCTTGTATAGCTTGGTTGGCAATTTGAAGATGTCTAATTTCTATTTTTAAGATATTAATTTCCATTTTTAAGTCTTGAATGGTGACTGGTTTTTCAATACCAGGTGAAAACTGTATTCTTGTCAAAACATTTTTCATGCTACAAGATTGAATAAGAATCAAAGGAGGTTCAGTACTAGCTTTCTGCCGTTGATAATAAATTTCTAAAAATTTGAGTTTCATTTCTGGATCTTTGATTTGCTCAGCTAGCTCTAGCATGGATTTCTGGTCATCAGTTAAAACATGAATATTAGGACCCCCAAGGGCCAAACCATTCAGTTCAACAATAGATTTCCCAGTAATTAATTTTAGAAATTTGGTTCAGGTTGGCTGAACATTAACAATCAAGGTCTGGTGTTTCTAACTCATCACTAGTGGTGGAAGGTAAGTATAGCTCAGCGAGTCCATCTGACTCAGAGCTAGTGTCGAATTCTTCTTCTGATAACGTCTGTAATAACTGCTGAGTGATAAGAGGATCCAAAGACATTTCATTAATTTTCTGTTTTAATTTGGATCCACAACGATTAGCATAATGACCGGTGGTGTCGCATTTATAACATTTAACATCTTTCTTAGATGTTATCTTTTTAGCGGTCGATTTCCTGGTCGAAGGGGAAAATTTTTTTTGGTGAAATGAAATACTGTGGAATTTTTTATAGTGTTTACGATATCATAAATTAAATTATAAATTAATCTAAAAACCTTAATTTATTATCATAAAATTACTTTTATTTATTTTTAGCTTTTAACATAATTTTTAATTTAATAACATTTTAAATTAAAAACATATACAATTTAATGAAGTAAACCAAAAATTAACCTAAAGAGTTTAATTTATTATTTAATAACATTTTAAATTCTTAGCAAAAAAATATGTTTTTTAAATTAACCTAAATACTTAATTTATTATCATATAATTATTTTAATCTAATTTCTAATTTTTAAACCAAGTTTTTATTTAATAAAAATAATTTTATATCTTAATCACAAATTTAATAAATTAAATCATAAATAAACCTAAATATTTAATTTATTACTATAAAATTATTTGTCTAATTTTTATTTTTAACCCAGTTTCATAATTAATAACATTTTAAATTAAATTAAATTAAGTTGTCGATGGAATATGATAGTTAGGTTTAGGACATTGTTAGGATTAAAATTTTAATTTGGAGAAAAGATGAGATTAGGATAATTTTTTACTTTGACTTGTGATTTTTGGATTGTTTACCCTCAATTTGACAGTCTAGCTACTTTTGACGAAAAAGCCAATCATAGCATTACAGTCCAAAAACATAAGGGTTCTCTACAGAGACAAAGTGCGACTAACTGTAGCAGTCTATAGTGCAAAACTAGTTTCTCTTTCTATATTTGAACTACTGGGATGAAGTGCAACTAATCATAGCACTATAGTTCAAAATCATAAGGATTTTCTGCCTATATTATGAACAATAGGGATAAAATGCTCCAAAGTGAAATCACAAGGTGATGAAGTAAATTTTGCAACCAACACATCTTTGGGAAAATAAGAAGAAAAGGAAAATAAGAGAGATAATTAGGGATTGAGTTCATCCATTCATTCAGAGGAAGAAAGAATGTGAGTACAAGTATCCAACAAAATTATGCTATACCAAACCATGGAAAAGGCCTACAAAGCCAAGCGATTGTGTCGAAAGTACATACCAGATCCAACACAAATTATGCTACCAAACCAAGAAATAAAGAAAAAGATCTCCGAAGGTCAAGATGTCAAAAAATACATACCAGATACCGTAACACCATCCCTATGTGACAATACCAGCCACCAACTTAGCAATACAGAGGGTCATCATTTGGGCTGCACGAGGTAAGATGCCCATACCTCATCTGCTGGAGGTGGTGGTTGAATCCAGTGCCCTGGTATTCGGCTGGCACCAAAGGATATGGCATTAGTAAAAGGCGGGTGAGCTTATCAAAGTTGTAATCAGATCCTAATGAGAAGAATAAACGAACAAATGCAGCATTTAAGATCAGAAGTGAGATAGAGAATGCTTGACGTCTATAATTTCCCATGGGATGATGAAGCAACAACTTGCAAGGAAAAAACACAAAATTTAGTTCGAGGAACTGCAAACTTTCACAAAGAACCGTCAGGGAAATACTTGACTGTAGCCTGATCATTTTTTCCGAACTATGAAAGTAAGTTCTGTCAAATATATGACTATGAATAATTTGAATATCCTAATGGGTGACAATAATACCTCATGCTGTAGGCAAAAAATCAAGATTTGCCATAACTGTTGCAATAAACTAAATTGAAAAATGAAACAACAGAGAACTGTTGCAATAAACTAAATTGAAAAGTGAAACAACAGAGAAATAAATGCGATGGATCTGCTCATGAATGCTTTCCTAATAAACCATTGGGCATTTTAATATGTATGTGACCCATGCACTGTCCATGACCTAAAGAAACTTCAAGGAGCAGTCTCACAAGTTACCAGCTTGCCTCTTCTAATATATACATATATATAACTCAAGCCTGTTGGGTAAAAAAAAACAAATATATATATAGAACTCAGTGAGTTTCTACTTTCTACCAGTGATGGCTATCTAGTATTACTATCCACATTTATTCCAAAGAAACAAGAAAAGCAATTTCTACAGCACAAGCACTCAATGTAGATGTTTCTCTTACAGTAGTAAGTTGATGTTTCCATTAAATTCAAGAAAGAATGTAATGGCAACAATGTAAAGGTCAGCAGCAATTGCAGACGAGATGACCATGTCATTTACGAGGGCAAAAGTGGAGTGGTAGCACTACAGACAACGAAATTGGAAGAGTGGTGTTGGCAGTGTATATGCTGGTGAAGGTAGTGGTACAAGGATATAACTATAATAATAGTACTTTAGGCTGTGTTTGAATTATGGGTAAAGATTTGGAAAAAAAATTAAAAAAAAAAAAACATAAGGCAAGAGAAATGGAGAAAAAATTTAACTTATATTTCATTCACATTTCCCTCACTTTCCCCCCCCCCCCCCTTTTCTAAATCCCTGCCTAGATCCATGATACAAACACAGCCTCAAGGTGCATTCCCATTCTTATTTACTTCATTTCCACCATATGTCCACTAATATAATACTAATCTCAGTATTTGATCTAAAGGTTACCACAAACGCCTATAAGAAAAATGAGCATTTGAAGGCAAGAAAGTATTGGTGACCTCACCTTCCCCCTGGTCTGATATATTGATCCCATGTTCTTCTAACCTGCACCCATGATGAAATCTTTTTAACTTTAACTAATTAAGAAGGACGAAGTAAAAAATAATGAAATTGAACCAGACAACACAAGTAGCCCCCCAAAATTACCTAGTTATGTTAGTAAAGCCTTTATAGTAAAGCCTTTATAGTTATGTTAAGAACTTAAACATAACAACAGTCAAAATTACCTCTATAAGTGTCCCCATATCGGTATTGCTGCCATGATAATAGTGATAAAACTCAATTGGTAAACTTGCCACAGTATCATTTGCCCCACCATGACTTGGTCCTTCAGATCCTTGCTTTCCAGATTCCTTGTCAGTGACCACACCCAAGCTTCTTTTGTTTTCAATCTGAGTTGCCTGGTCTTGACTATCCTCATTTCCACCTTTATCACCCCTTACAAGTTCTGAGTCAGGCCCATGACCCTGAATGTTTTTTCTAGATTCCTCGGCAGTTGCAATTGCATCTTTAGCAGCATCTGTGTCAGCTGCTGCTATTGCTTGGCGCTCCTCTTCCTCAACAGCAGCTCGAACTTTTTCAAGGAACTTGTCATCCTCCTCTGGGAGAAAATGGCCTGCGTGATTACATAAACTGAGAATTTAGGTAAAGAGAGTACCAATGGCTGCAATTGGCACATCGAGGTATGATTTTGAGTACAAGAGCAGCACATTAGCAAAGTGAAAGACAACACTACGAACAGTACTGTTCAAACTTGCGTCCAATAATTATTTAACATGAAAAACTCTCTGTGAATGATGTTAACAATAAATTTATCATTAGTTGGAGACATTCCACGGGGAGGTACAACTAACTTCCAAATTGTTACCTTTAACATTACATGAATGTTCAAGTGAAATGACAAAATGTTATGAAAGAAATTAAATCCACTATTTATAATAGTTGTCAGGGTTCAGTTTCATGTGTTATAAACCAAATTGTAACAGATAAACAGTATGGATCTGAGCTCATCAGTATTTACATGTAACTTTAAAATAGTTCAAAGTTTAAACAATATAAAGTTAACATGAAGACATGTTGAAGGGTCAAATATATGCAAGAATCTGAAAAACAAAATGCTGAGCACAAGCCAAAACATATACAAGTAATCTTAATGAAAAGTGGATTTAAGTGCACACCTTGTTTTTTCAATTTTTGGATCCTGAGAGACCGCAATTCTTGCAACTTCTCCACAATCAATACAAGCTCCAGCTGAAAGTCATTATCTTAGTTAAAATAGGATTACCCAAAATGGAAAAATAAGAAACAGCAGCAACAGCATTGCACAAATGGAGATTTTAGCATTGGAGAACTCATTTTCATTAACCCTAATTGATGCTAAACTACTACAAAAGAATGCAATCAATACAAACAAAAACTGGACAGAATAGTTGCCTATTCTTTGCAAACAGATTGTCCACCAACTGATTGACATTAAATACAAAGTCAATTGACATGGATGTGGCCTATGCCAATGAAATGAGAATGCATAAAAAACCATCTTCAGCAAAGGACAATGACTGCAACCAAGGAAGTACTAGTTCGAATTGAAGTTGCCCCAAGGATAGAAAGGCAAAGAAACATGGATCATAAACTAGAATAACATCATAGTAAAAATTGGAGGGGGAAAAAAAAAAACAGATATAGTCCTACATAGCACCAGATGCTTTGAAAAATATCTGTACAGTTGTGACGTTGGCAATTGCAATGAGATGTTTCACAATAATGTACTCGAGATGTTTCACAAGGTACTTCAGATCATGTCACGCTTTAAGTAACATTCATATGTACATATATATATATATATCAGAAACTGGAATATAAATCACGGGACTTTTAAAACATATTAACAGTTGCTACTACTATGAATCTATGAATCAATTCCCATGGTGCATTCTTGTAACTAACCTCAGATTCTAATATCTTTTTCTCTTCTTTTGCTTTAAGTTTGGCAATTTCCTTCATCTTTTCCACCTGCATCAGCACATGCCTCAATTACTAAAGATAAATAATTAAGCATCTGCATGCAAAATTGAATTTCCATTACTATATCTACCTATTGGACAAGAAGGCTATTAAAAAAGCAAGATTTCAGTTACAAGAGTGAATAAACATATTTCAGTGCTCCAATGTTTAAACCTAAATAATTAATGGTTCAGCAAATAATATTATAAATTTATCACACTAATTATAAACAATTGAAAATAACTGCAGAAACATGTCATTTAGAGAAGAAAAGCAGGTGAGTAATAATATCCAAAACTGAAAATGTACACTCCTCATAACCTGAGAATATTGCAGAGTACAAATCATGAGAAAGAAAGTCCTTAATGACCCGATCAATTCGATCAGGAACTCGCCATCTATTTTCAACATTCAACTCTTAGACAACATGAAAAAAACCAAAAGCTCTACCCTCCCTCTCTATCTATCCAAGGGATAGAAGGGCAAAGACCCTTGGTGTCCCCTCCAGTCAAGAATTTGGACCTCACAATCACCTATCATCAGTCGTCACAGTCATCAGTGACGATATAATCAATAAGAAAATCTCTAGGCTTGTTATCTAGGAACTTGTTCAGAAATATCATAATGAAAGGACCGTAGTAGTTTTTTTGTTGGCTACATTAGTTTCCTTTTTTGGCCATCTACTCTGCTCTCTGGAGCATTACACAAAAACCACCCTCCTTTACCAGCCCATTTAGTGTGTTCTTCTATGCACTCCAAATAAATTCAGTGGGTATCACTTTTGTCTTTCCCCATCAGTACTATAAAGTGAAGCTAACATTGCTTAATAGCTGGTTAAATACTAATCCTAATCCTCCTCCTGGGTCAATAATCAACTCAACATCTTCCTTTTGGCAGAAAATCCAAATGAATTGTCAAAATCATGATTTCAATAAATAACTAGGTGATCAGTTTTAAGTATCTAGCACTAGTGTCTCACCAAGTCATATACATTCTTGGCTTGAGGCATACAAACTACAAAACATGCATATACTATATATATATAAACCAACTCAATAATTATCACAAAAAATACAATATAGCAAAATCATTGATTTCCAAAATTTTATAAAATGAGCTTGGATTTCCGAGTACTTGAGGAAATAAACAATATAAGTACTTTTGCATGCAATGATTAAAAAAATAAGTTTTGTACCTTTCGTTTTGCTATATCCTTTGCAATCTCCCTAGCCCTCCATTCATCAGCTGCTTGATCAGCTTGGTCAAATCTCTCATGCTCCTAAAGTCATTAAAAGATATCTATTATATATATAAACAAACAAAATAATCATCTTTCAAGCAATAGTCAAAAAATAAAGAGCAGGAGAGCAGGAGCAGATTGAAGATGTAACCACCTTCGCACGCATTTCTGCAATACTCTTCCTCTTTCTTTTCCTCCATTGTTTGTTCCGTTTAGATTTCTGCATCTTATTAGCTAATCTGACTGCTGCAGACTTTTCCTCCCACCGACTTGTTTCATCCGCAACAACTCTAAACGGCTCAAGTTGAGCTCCTAACTTCGACATTATAGCATTTGTAGCTTGCAATGAAAGTGACTCTTGTGATACTAAATCAATTTTATGTTCATCTAGAAACCTGGAGAGCCTCAACACCAAATTCTCGGCAGACCCATCGTCTATACCTTCCATAGACCCTTTACTATCCTTGATCCTAATCAACCCCTCTAGCTCTTTTTCCCTGTTGGGAATTAATAGTTCAATCACACCCAATATTCTAAACCAGAAAAACTTTCACCAACAAACACAGACAGAGTATGAAATTTTCATATTGAGAACTTGGAAAAAATTTATTTGCACCCTCAAACTATTACACTTGTGTCATTTTAGCTCATGAACTATCAATTTGAACAATTACCCCTTTAAACTATTGACATCAATTCATTGTATCCCTAACCTAATTTTTTTTTTATAGAATTTCACACTTGCCGACACACCCGTGATCAACTGAGGCTGTTGATCCACTTTGCTCCATAGCATGGAGACAAATGTCCACATACAATGCAACAAAACACAATCAATTACTTTGAAAGTATTCAACAAAACACAAAATATAAACAATTATAACAAACTATATGGTTGTTAGAATCGTATGTTTCACGATTTGATACGAGTTCCAACAAAAATGATTCGAATCGTGCTGTTGGATCAGAAATTATGTGAATCGTGCGATTCAATTTACGATTCGTTGAATTTAATGCAATGCAATGCAATTCAATTCTATTTTTGTTTTTGATTACATAATGCATGAAACGATGCCGTTTTCGTCAAACTATCAAGATATATAGAAGAAATTAATTAATTGTATTGATATACATGATGTTATATGTATATACATATATAAAGTTATATATTATATTAAATAAAATGAATCATATGATTCACGATTCAATACGATTCACTATTTTAGCAAAATGATTCACGATTTGATTTACGATTTCATAACATTGCTTCTATATACAACCAAATTAATAAATCACGAGCCACAGAGCCACAGAGCACAAAATACAACAAAACATACTAACTTGTGTGCCAACAAATGTGATATTACGGTAATGATTTAGGAGAAACTAACAAATGTCAATAGATTAAGTGATTAATTGTTCAAATTGATAGTTCAGGTGACACATACGACAGTTTAAGAGCACAAAGCGATAATTTCAACTGAAATTTCGAATTTCGAACAAATTAAACTACTCACATGGCTCTCGCGAGATCGATCGTATCGCGTAGCTCCTTCATGCGATCACGCACATTTGTGGATTCCCAAAAAGCGCTCGAAGGTGGAGGAGCTGGAGGTATTATCGGAAACCAGGGCTGAGGATGAGAATGAGGAGGTGGAGTGGGTGTGAAGAATGTCACTGGATTCATCGGAGGCATTGGATTCATTGGCCTCATCATGGAATTACCAGTCTGCATTTCTCATTGTCTTTCGAGAGTGTCTCTTTCGCCTTCAAATCAAACCCTAGCTGAGTTGAGGTTGCGCAAAGAAAACGGGGTCTGGTACTTTGCGCTCTGATAGAAAATTGAATATTGTGTTTGGTTGCTGAGAAAAAAAGAGTGGGGGAATTGAGAAAGAGAAGAAAGAAAGGCCCATGGTATGGTTCCTTGGTAAGAAAAGCCCTAGATCTATTTTATAAATTTTTAATGATGCATAATATGATTAATTGATAATTAAAAAAAAATATGAGAGAGTATTATTTTTAATATATTAATTGTTTATCACGTTATTGAATTAAAATTTTAATTTAATTTTTAGTTTTGAATAGCAAAATGGTTTTGCTTGGTATCATTTTTCATATTTTTTTAATAAATTAGGTCATCTTCTTAAAGTTTGAAAAAATTATAATAGGTTTCACAATTTTTATGTAATTATGTATGTTGATATTCTTTTTAATAAGGCTAAATATATAATGGTATGAAAACACAAACATATATAGGCCCTGTTTGGTATAACTTAATTTCAGCTTATTTCAGCTTTCAGCTTAATTTAAGCTATTTTGATGTGTTTGGTTTAGCTTAACAATACAGCTTATAACTTGTTGTAAGTCAGAAATCAACTTATTCTTTGAGTGGGGCAGAGAAGCTTAATTTATAAGTCAGAAATCAGCTTATATTCATAGTTATAAGTTATAAGCTGTTAAGGTATAAGCTATAAGTACTTTCCCACAGCTCTATCAAACAGGGCCATAATAAGTTGGAATATAAAACACATGACAAAATTATTATTTTTTTTATGTATAAAATCAACAAGTTTTTAATGTAAAGAGAATTACCTGTTATTTAAATTAAAATTTTTAAAAAATTTAATGTAATTATACTAAACTTATAATGCTTTTTGAGGGAATGGTTGCTTGATATTATTTATTTATTTTGTGGAGAAATAATTTTTAAAATATAGACTCATTTTGAGGATAAATTACACTAACTTTCTTGAGGTTTAAAAAAAAAAAAAAAAAAAAAAATATGATTTTGGCATCATTACACAAAATGATATGTTTGGATGTAAAAATAAGTGTCACTACTATCTTTATTTTAAGTAAGGAAAATAATTTACAAACAAAAAATATATACAAAAAAAAATAAAAATGACACATTTAAATGATATGTCAATGAAATTTGTGAAATTATGAGGTCAATGATAAGTGTTTCCATTGGAAATGAAAAGATTACAAGCGCCATCTCTTTTTTTTTTTTTTATTAAAAAAATTGTATAAAAATTTTATTCCTATAACATTAACTCCTAATAACTAATTTTCCCTTGAATGTGGAGCAGCTGCTTGGCAATGTCTTCCTTTCAAAGGTAGTACTGGCCAACATTTCCAACACACAACAACATGGCAATGTTTATGGTCCCCCTAGGTTATCTTGTACAGACATTCTTAAATTGCTTTTCACCATGTTTTTCTCTCTAATGCTTTTCTTTTTCTTTTATTTATTTATTTATTTATTTTTTGTGGCACTAAAAAAGAATCAATGAGGCATAAGGAGGTTGGTTTGAGCCTAATTGATTGGTGTTGGAAAAAAAAAAAAATAAGGACTAAAAAAAGTGTATATATCTCTAATATGTCACAAACTTCTATAATGACTCATCACCAAATTTCAAGAGACACCATTGAAATTAGCTAAGGTGTTGTTGGTTGTGAGGACAAGTAGGGTGAGGAAAGGGATTGGTCCCCCCAGACCAAAGCTAAATTTCTAGCTACAACACAAAACCAAATTTTAGGTATGGTAGTGATGGTGAACAGTGTTGGTTCTTATTGTAGAAGGATAAGATGTTATATTGAAACAAAAAGGTGATTGTTTCAATTTTGTCTTTTGTCATAGCAGGTGTTGTCCATGTCTCCCTTCTTTGCTTGTTCTCTTCTCCATCTCTCTCTTGTTAGACAGTGTAAAACTTGATAACTATTACATACTGACAATTCTAAAATAAGGATATATTTTGATTATTTTACACCTGTGATAGTGATTTATAATTAGGGAGCTACTATGGGCATAGTTCTAGTTTTAGTATAAATTATATAAATTTTGTGTTCTTATTTATACATTTGATCGACAATTCTTGTTTATTGTTCTTTTATATCTTTTTGTTAGGTCTCATTGGTCCTAATTAAGTGTTCTGCAATTTCTAGCATTCCTCGCTTTCTTAAAATTAATATGTATTTTCATTTATTATAATGGGTTGGCCCAGCAAAGACTTATGATTAGCGTTGTTGATAGCGCAAGTTCAAGTTACGAAAATCATTTCTCCAAAATGAAAGTAAAGTTGCATACATCTTATTCTCCTTAACTCTCACTGTAACGAGAGTCTTGTGCACTGAGTTACCCTTCATTCATTTGTTTATAGATTGGGTGATTTAGTTAACATTCATCAACTACAACAATTTGTATGCGTTCTTGCAATGTCTTGTGTAATTTTATCCCTGCAAGTAGCAAACTTATTTTCTATATATACTTGCCACAAATTGCTCAGCCAAGAGCAGGAAACAGAAACAGAAACAGAAAAATTGCACTACTGAAACTTCATCAACTTTAAGCTTGTGCTTAGATATCTACTAGAACTTGATGATTTATATTTTGACTGCCTAAAAAAATTATTTTTCAGATGTTTAGAATTCATATTTGTCCAAGAAATTAAAAAAATTGCTTTCCAGTTATGATTACTATTTCCAAAGTTTTATCTAATGCAACAAATTAATTGGAGAAGAAAATAGAAGCAATCTCGAAATGCAAGATAAATTATGCGATGAAGTGTCCCAAACAGATTGAGATCAGATTGATTGTTGTGAAATGTTTTGTATCTTTACTGTATACTCAAATTTACTGTAAAGACCCTTCCATACAACTATGTGAAATTTCACACTTGGTGGACCGGAATCAAAACCGAGTTGGTTGCTTCAAAGAATGAACACAATGTAGACACAAAAGAAGAGAGAGAAAATGAGAACATGTGAGGGCCCTTGAATTTCAACATTCTATTTCAACAGATTTTTGTCTTTCATTTCTTGCCCAACAATGTACAATCATGAGAAGCAAGAGTAAATGAACTTGAAAGGATTAAATGTTAGGAATTGCAAATCTACTAATTAAGATCAATGAGACACGAAAAATAGAAAAGAATAATAAATAAAGAATGTGAATAACAAGCACACACAAGAACAAGATTTGCATGAGAATTAATAGTTGTCTCAGTACGATCAAAAAAAAGTTATAAAATGAGATATAGATATAGTTGCTCCCCAATTATATACGAGTATTAGGGTTATAGGTTACAAATGCGAAAATACCCAAATCTCCTTACTTTAGAATTCAAAAAGATGTCAAAATACCCATATACCTAATTAGTACGCAGTTGGATGGTTAGTATAATTTACACTAAATGATTAAATCATCTGCAATCTTAGCTCTTGAAGTTGTCAACAAGTGAACACTATTCCATTTTAGAGACCTTGCACAAACACAAATCTTAAAAGAATTGAGAGAGAGAGAGAGAGAGAGAGAGAGATCTTTACAAAAACAAGAAGACTAATGTATGCAAATATTTTATATTCATTCCATCACAATTACCACAGTTCAGATTCTAAAAGTTTGTCTTAGTTCAAAAGACAAAAAAATACATATACAACCAAAAGGAAAGAGGGGAGAGAAATTGGCCCCAACAAAACAAAATAAAATAAAGGTTCTTGTAGTACTCATCTTTCTCCTATTCTCCTCCTCAGTAATATAAATCCTCTCATTTTTCTGAAAATTAAAGCAAAAAAAAAAAAAAAAAGAAGGTGATCAGAGCAAAACTCTATACAATTTTTTTTTCTAATTATCAAATAATTGAAAAAAAAGAAAAAGAAAGAAGAAGAAAGAATGAACATACCAAAAGATCTTTTGCAGTGAAGAATTGCCTCATCAATTGAGCTATCAACACTCCAATCACCTGCAGAGTAAAATGGACTTGACCCCGGAGACTCCATAGTTGAATTGCTCCAACTCTTCGCTTTTCGCAGCCCCCTATAAGCATCAGCAATTCTAGTTTAAATGTTTGGTATTGTTTTCTTTTTTTATATTCTTTTTTTTCATGTTTCCAAAACTATATTTAAAAATAATAAAAAAAACTGTAACAAGTTCAAAAACCCATATTGTTTTTATTTTTTGTGTGAAAACACAAAAAAATAGTGTTTTCAGAAATTTTTTCCACAACAGTTATGGAATTTTTTTTCCGGTTTTTGAGAATGTAAAACAGGAAAAAAAAAAAATACCAATTTCCCACAGAGGTTGCTGTACTTCGTGGCGAAGATGCTTTCACTTCTTCTTCCCACACTTTCATGTCAATATCATCAACTCTAATACTTCTTCTTGAGAATCCCACTTTCAAGCACAAAGGCCTGAAAAACCTGAGACACTTCTGAACGATTTGCTTTGATGTTTTTCGCCATTTTTTGAGAACCCGACAGTGGATTCTATCGGCTGCACAAACATTTCTTGAAGAAATTGGTATTGAGAGAACTGAATTTGAGTTTAAGGCATTGAAATCATCCTTTTTTGATTGGTCATCGCTATACCTTGGCAAGATGTGACCTTGATAGAAAATTTCATCGGCGTGGACAAGAGAGAGAGATTTAGAGATGGGAATATCAAAGTTGAAGTTGTGGGATTCTTCTAAGAACCTCTTTGAACTTAAAATTTTGTACTTGGCTTCTTCAGAGACGGCTTCATCGGAGGCGTCTAGAGATGGTCTGAGAGATTCACTGAGGCTATCAAGAGAAAATTTTCTATTTGTTAGCCAACTGTATGAGAAGCTTTCAATGGCAAGAGATTGTGAGGTTTCCATGGTTGGTTAGTTAGAAATTGTGGGCATGAGAGGGAAAATAAAAGAAGAAAATACTTTATATAGTCACCAAAGGATGTGAGTCAACCAAAGGATGAGACTCACACGAGCATAATTTTAACGGTTTTGATTTGTGGCACTAAAAAGTTGGGTACTAATGTCCTTAATTTCCATATAAGGCAAAAAAAAAAAAAAAACAAAACAGTTACCTAAAATGGAAATTAGGGGCATTAGTGCTCAACTTTTTAGTGCCACAAATCATTTTTTTAATTTTAAATAACAGTTTTGCAAGTCGTATGAGTATCGGTTGCAGTGTAGTTGCATTGAGAGTATTGAGTGATATTTTTCGGAAATCAGATGTCACGGTCGACAATTTTTTAAAATTATCAACTAAAAGAAAATATTTATAACCGCGGCCCATATAGTTTGTGAATCAGTACTGAACTAACATATATTGAAAACTACCCAATAAGCATATTATGATTTTTTATGATTTTTATTCCAACCAGTATACAGAGGTGTATTAGTATCGGAAAGATAAAAACTCATACTTGTTAACCAATACAATACATATTCATCGATGTTTAAGACTAAGAAGTTGAAATAACGACAATATCATGAAAACTAATAATTACATAAATTTAATATTCAATGAAGTTCAAGAAATTATGAGTAAAAAATTATCACAGTCACATCATTTTGAATGGATTTTTTCTATAAAAATTATATTTGTGAATCATTTTCTTTTATCTTAACCTTCTTTAGTAAAATGTTACATTATTTGAAGTACAAAATCAATAATTCCACATAAGATGGCAATATTAGTTTATGCACAAAGAACAATATGATAATTTTTTTGATTAAAATATACTGAAATAGATTATTTCATTGAAAAATAACCCTATAATCATCATTAGAAAACATACTGATAATTGAAAAGGAAAAAAATAAAGAAATCAATGTGGCAGCCAATTTTGAAATTCCCCGTGACAATATTAAAAAAAATAAAAAATAAAAAACTATAAACATAATCTAAGGCGATGTTTGGAAGCATATTAATAATAAGGATTAGGTTTATAAAAACAACTAAATGATGTGAAAGATGGGTCCTGAGCTTATTGTCTTCTATGGCTTCCAAATATAATATCCAAAGGCCAGTTTGATTTCCAAAGTTTCTTATGAATTTTTCAAAAATGGTCAAGAAAAAAATTATATTAAATGCTAACAAAAACAAACAAGAAAAACAAAGAGATTTGATGAGGATTAGATTAAAATTAGAAAGGGCGGCTCGATTGTAGTGTGCCACTTGCCCATAATTAGTCGAAATTGCATGAATCTGTCAAGACAAATGATTAAAATTAAATCATTTTAAACAAACTTTGGATTGTGTCAAGGCCTGATAATTACTTGGTAAAATTACATGTAGCAAGTTATTGGATATATAAAAGGATTGAACTCGACTTATGTTTAGCTCTTGTGAGAGTCAAGATGATCAAATACGTGATGCCGAGTAGGAATGCAATGGACCAAATGCCAAGACTAAAGTTAGTCCGTCGTCTGCTGAGGAGCAAATAAAGAGAGTTTGACACCGTCATGGAGTGTTCCAACAGTGGTAAAGGAAGCATCTTTTCCAACAGTGATAAAGGAAGCATGAAAAGATGAAAGAAAACATGTTCGAAAGAAAACATGTTCCAAAGCCCCAAGGAATTCCCCACACACAGTTGTACATCACCTCTAAAGAGGGAAATGAAATTCCATAAATAGGAAGTTAGTACTCACAAAAGGTATGCAATATCCAAATACTTCACAAGATATCAGGAACTCTGTAAAGTTGTCAACTTATTCATCGGAGTACTTACCTAGTAGAACCCTATCTGAACTCAAGTGTCTTTTGTGTTGTACATGTAGACACAGTGTAACGATCCTCACACTACTAAAAAAAGTACTTTTTGTGACTGCTACAAGCCGTCGCAAATAATAAAAAAACAGTCGCAAAAGACTTTTTGCGACGGCTCATGCGACGGCAAATAGGGGTCGCGAATGTGGGGGTGGCAAATACTTTTGGCGACCGCAAAATAGCAGTCGCAAACTATTTGCGACCGCCTAATCTACTTATAGCGACCAATGTTTTGCCGTCGCAAAAAAATAAAAAAAATACCTACAATGTATTAGCGACCATCTTGTTACCGTCGCAAAAAAATAAATAAATTAATAAATAAATAAAATACCTACAATGTTTTAGCAACCTATATTCTCATATATATATATTCAAATATTATATACAATAAATATAAAGTGATATTTGCAAAAATTCTAATACACGTATTATTTTCCATCACTTCCCTCAACAAAATTATCTTTCTTCAAAAAAAAAAAAAAATGTGCATACAAAATATAAACATCAATACACGCAAAACAAATATCCATCAACCATCCTTAAAAGTATTTACACAAAATACTAATATATTCAAGTACTCAAAAAAAAAAAAAAAATCTAAATTTAGCTCTCAATACCACCCACTCAATCATATCAACTACTCCCTCAACACTACCTGCAAAAATATACATCAATATATTAGTTGACTAACTTGGATGCCAAAACAAAAATAGATACAAAGAGCACATTAATTGACTAACTTGGATGCCAAAACCTTTTCCAACTGGGATATAAAGAGGTTCAAAATTATTCTTAGAATCAATACTAGTTTGAAAAGAGTTAATCATTTAATCATCTCACAGAAATATCACAGAAAAAATCAAATTGTCACTGCATTTAAGCTTTTGAATGTCCCATTGGTACAAGTAACAATACAGCTAAAATTTGGACTACTCAAGCTAACACCAAATGGTTAATTATTGAATTCTAATTCATGGAAAATACTACACAACTTTCCAAGCAGACAGCCAATAACTAAACAAACCAAATTTTGTTTGAACGAGTGCCTACAATTAACGAGTAATTTCCAGGGCGTATTTGTCCACAGAGAAGCTAATTTTATTGTTAAGTTTGTATCTGCTTTTATTATCTGACATATTAGGTTCCTTTCTTATCGTAAAATAGTTCCTTGTATGAACCTTTTTTTTTTACTTCAATGTAACTTCCTTTCTAATTCAACAAAAAAAGAAGAAAAAAGAAAAGAAAAGAAAAGAAGCAGCTATCATCATGATGATCAACCATCAATTAAAAAAGATTTTTTTATCAGAGCATACCAAGCTGATTAGGCAACATCTGATAGTCTTTCCTAATGAAAACTTTATATATTGACATAGACACTTGGTAGAATTCAAATCTGACCTTCAAGAATTGAAATTTTCAGAACTAGGTGCTATAGTCAAAAATAGGCAAATAGAGATTAATGAAACTCGTTAAACAACATACAATGTTGAACAATTCCTGGAAGATTCTATATATTTACACAGATAGATAAGAGAATAAACTTACAGTATAATTCTTAACAAGGATGGTAGTCTCAATCCCAATTGATATTCCCTTTCGTAATCATAACTGCAGGAAAACAGATCTAATAAATTGTAATGAAACAAAACCCAAAAAAGCATACCAAACTATAATGTTATTTCTTCACCTTAAATAGCAAAGGTTCTCTTTGATATCCCTAACAGTCTCAAAGTCAGCGATGAAGCCAAAATCTTCAGTCATGTATATCTGATCAGTTTTGACATCATGTATATATTTCTCAGTCAGTGTGCTACTATCCTTTGTCAGTTTAAATGCGAATGCACAAAAAATTTACCTTCGAATCTTGAATCTCCACTTTACCCACAGTTGGCCAATTGACAGGGGGTCGGTTCTCTTCTATCACTTCTGGAGCTTCACTTGGTATGTGCATATATTGGTTGAGCCTTTCCACAGAAATTATGTCATTTGCTAGAGTGCACTGGTTTTGAATGGACATAACAAAGGACATGTTCAATGAGAGACCATAGGACAAAGCCATTCCAATAAATCCTGCAAAAATAACACAAGGTGATGAGAAACATCATATTAAAGAATAAATTGCAGCCATTATATTTATTATTCTATTAATTCATTTCCAACAGATTTGCAGTTTATAGAGCAGCCACACTATTTTTTTCTTGTTCATATCTATTTTTTGTCTTTAATATTAGTCTATGCTATCTATTTCCACCCTACTTTCTCTTCTTTCTTCCCCTTATGTCTCAACCCTCTATATATCTGTAAATTTGAGATTAATAATTATAATAATTTTGGTTCAGATGCACCAAAATTTGTTTGGGATATAGCAATAATAACAATAAAGGAAAATTAGATAAATACCCACCAGAGCTGAAAGTTCCAGAAGGAAGCAAAACCATGCACAGTGCTGATGAGGAGAGAACAACTGCAGTAAGTGTTTCGAGCCGCTGGATCAACCACTCATTTGCTGCAAAACTGTGGAAAAATGGACTAGCATTTACATCAATGAGGTCAAGATTCTTCACAAAGAACCGCTCTTCCTCAAAAGCTCTTATTGTCATGGATCCTGCTATGGACTCAGCAAAATGGTTTGCTACCAAAGACTTGGTTGTGCCATTGAGCCGCATCAATTCTTTTGCAGTGGCAAAGTAGTATCTCTGTGAATAATGCAAGTTTCCAACAATTTTAGTAGTTGAGATTTGAGATTTAACACACGCAAGAGTGACAAATCCATTCATAAGGAGGAGGAAAAAGAAGCAGCAGGACACAAGAATTATCACCTTGCTTTATAAAGTTTCTGCAACATTAATTATATTTAATTTGTTTTTCTACTTCTGTTGATTCATCGGTTCACATACCGGCTTATGCCCTTTACCAATTCACCCAACCATTTCGTATTGATTAGGGCTTGAACTGACTCAAATTATAAGCTTTGAATCGTGAATCATGATTTTAACAACTATGATCATTAATAACACCAATTGCCAAAAAATCCTAAATCTCCTGATTGTCAACGCTTTCTTACTAAATTTCCTTTCATATCCAATTGTCATATTACGTAGGAGATTTAAATAGCAGAAAATATTCCTTGTTAAAGAACCTCCTAAGGATTACCTGTATGCGAATTGCAAAAAGAACCATTGGTAAGGAAACAAACAGGACTGGCCAAGTAACAACAGCTAACACCGCAAGATTAGAATACGCATTTGTGGTAGCCCCAACACAGAAGATAAAGCTAAATGGAACATCAAGATCAACAATACTCAAATCAGATGACACCTACATGAAATGACATGGGCGCACGAAAAAGGGAGTTTAATAATTGTGCAAACAAAGATTTTGATGATTGCAGACCCAAAGCAACTGTGGATAGAGATCTACTGAGCAAAAATATTGTCGAGGTAAATCCAATTGCCAAGTAAACTGTAATCAATTGCAATGTGCTAACTTGAGGATTTTAGATTCAGCTACTTCGACTTGTAGTTGACATGAGATTCCGTGAGAATGTGATTGTATATGGTTAGATAGATCTTTGTCTTTGTCCTTCATCTTCAGCAGTTGGTGTAATGTGTTTTAGGAGTCAATGGCAACAACTTCTGGGAGCGGACGTAGTTGAAGAGGTTGAATATGGGACTTGAGTGGGATACGGGATGAACCAGACTTCTTCTTCTCCACAGGTATTCCTACTCCCACGATTCCAAGGACCTTCCTCACTTCATTTGCCAGCTCGATAACCAAATCATCTTCATGACCTGTTCATATATTTACATAACTCAGTCTAATGCACCAAACAAAGAAGATCCACAATCGTGTCATGTTCCAAGGTAGTAATAAAGAAGAAAAAAAACTTACCAATATCATACATGGCCTTCTCCAACAAGAAAAGATAGTCTCTGTTGTTACCACGGCCCAAAAGCAGTTGCTATTTGTCTTAAAAGATAAACAAGAAATCATAAGGAAAAAACTTGAATGACAAAATTTTGAAGATAAAAGGAGAAGCCTCACTGCACACAGTTCCATTCGTGGAAAAAAGAGAGGAAAGCGGAGGGGAGGGGAGGGAAGTATGTCATCAACATTACCTAGCCATATCCTCCAATGGGGCAGGCCCTAGGTAATATTTATTTGATTCTTTGTCTGGAGTGGACGTAAAACTGCAATGTTAAAATATAAAATTAACAATGAAAAATAAAAAATCTTTCGCAATAACGCACTAAAAATTTCAAGTTCACAAGTATATCAACTTTGCAGCGTTCATTCTTTAAAAACTAAATAAATTTTATTCCAAGTGGGTAAAGTAGTGCCACGTTCCATTAAAATTATCTCAGATGGCAAAGGTATAGAAACTAATTGAATTGGAGAAGTGAAAAGAAAAATAATCTAAGACTACCATATGGCATATACCACCAAATCAAAGCACTCACCTTGTAAAAGTCTACAGAAGTCTTGAGATCATACTCGCATTCTCTCTTCTCCAGATATTACAAAACAAAGAGGAAACATTAGACTTGACTTCGAAACACTGCAACTAACAAAAATGTTTCACAAGATGACAAGTGGAAGCCTCCATTGCCACCCTTTCCTTGTCTACTTGGGAAGTGGCAATTAACTCTCTATCAAGAATCATCAAGTACAGCTAGAGACAGAACATACCTCCATTGCTGCCTTTTGCTTCTGTGGGCCTCCTCGTATACAGTAAGCAGCACCCCACTGATAGAAGAATACACAAGTCAGAAACATAGAAACAGATAATAGCTCAGATAATTACTACGAAACCAGAGGGCAACAATCTGGAAAGACAAAAAATCATGCAGAGTCAACTTAATTAAAAGCTTCACTCTGATATTTTCCCTACATATTATGAATCACCTTAAGAACATATTTAGAAGCCAATCCACAACATAACAACATGCAAAAATCTAAAATTAGGGATGGCAAATAATTATAATAAAAAAAAAAATTGATAATCCACTTTTGAAACATCATAAGAAAGGCATTCAAGCTTTGTTTGAAGCCAACCCAAAAATATACAATGTCGTTCTTTTTTCTTCTTCTTTTTTGTTAAAGACATCCTAAGAAAGGCATTCGGGCTTTGTTTGGTTGCTAAGAAAACAACTAACTAATTGTACAAGAAATAAATTGTTACTAGTACAAATAAATTCCAAAATGAAGAGGGTCCAGCTTAACAGAATCAACACTAGTTTGGCCTGCTGAGTGTGCAAAAGATGCTAGGGTTTCAGCTTGCATTTCAATTGAATGTTTACCGCAAAACTTATAACTTGAACTCAAAACCTGCAAACCTAAGGATGCACAGACAGATCATAAATGATCCAAAATTATAGATGGAATATGAGAAAGCTAGATAAGTATTTATAGGGAGATTCAAAGACCGAGAGAGATAGATAGAGAGAAGCAAACTGAAGGAGATTGAAGCAACCAAATATCAATATTGAAAATCACATTTTCCATTTTTCCCTCCAATTTCTGAGCAAGCAAACAAATTAATAGAGAGATTGAAGCAACCAGATATCAAAAAAGAGCCAACACATCCCCTGAGTTTTCCAGAAATTAATGTACCAAATGTACCAAATCAATCACATATAAAATGTACCAAATCACTCCAAAATCTATACACATAGGTATACTAAATACATATAAATAAGAGAATAATTGAATTAAATCAAAGTGATTCAATCAAATATCAAGAGTTCAAACACATTCAAATTGAATATTGCAAGGGTCATTCATCGATCCAAACCCTAGGAGTAGATTCAAATCGCAAACTAAGAAAAAATGGAGTAAGATAGAAAAGAGAGAAGAATTTCCGAGAGAAAACACCTTGAACTCGATCGAAACCCTAGGTGTAGATTGAAACCCGAAAACAAAAAGAAACAGAGAAAGAAACTTGCGAGAGAGAGCGCGTACCTTCAATGATCGAGTTCGAAACAGAGAGAGCACAAGATTGAGAAGAACATGAAGGGGAGAGAGAGAGAGAGAGAGAGAGAGAGAGAACGAGATTGAGAGATTCATACCAGTGCGAACTGAGACAGAGAGAGAGAGAGAGAGAGAGAGAGAGAGAGCGAGAATGCGTGCAAGAGAGAGAACAATCAGTGTTTGTGAAGGGGCAGGGCAAATAAAAGGAAAATGGGAAAATAAATAGAAGGGAATAACGAATAAATTGGCTATTTGCGACGGATAATCGGGTGGTCGCAAATAATATGGTAGCAAATAGTCATTTTTTTAGTAGTGTCAGTAACATCATGGGCAAGAAAGAGCATATTTTCCATTCTACCACAGTTCTGATTAAAACTTTGTTCAAAATTTACTTCTTGTGTATGTTGGAAAAAATTTAGAAGTGAATGGAAATGGACTCCATTTGAATGAAATGATGCAACCTTTTATAGTGCCTCTTAATTATAAAGGGTGTGACCTGATGTAGGCTGAAAGGTACCACATTGAGGTCGCTTAAGTTACATTTATAGTCTTTCAATTTTGTTTATTTGATGGAGATGATGTGTTTTGTACATTTGTACAGATTTGGCAAGAAATACGCAAATTCAATAAAAAACGGTGCGAAAATAGATTCTCCGTGTGAGAAGCGAAAAATCCGAGCCAGCCACCTCACCACATGTGCGGCCCACCACTACTCGAGTGGCCCACATAGGCGCTCGAGCAACCCACTTAGGGTTACATGCATGAAAAATTCAGTCTATTCTGCTGGGAATAAAAGGAAGAAAATAGGCTGCTCAAAGGGTTCGAAAGTTATTTGAAGGAAAATGGAGGCTAAGGTTTTAAGAGGGGGATTCTCAAACTTCAAAGGTAACTTTCATGGGGGCTTCTATCTCTTCCATCTCTTCCACCTCTTCCTACTTCTTCATGAGTGGTTAGGTTCTTCTTTTCTAAGGTTTTGATGAAATCCTAGCCATGTAAAGAGATTTTTCTTAAGTTTTGATTGTGAAATAGTTTGAATAAATGTATGGATAATTTAGAAGTTTATAGTAATTGTTCTTTTCATCTCTTCAAGTATTTTACTCTTTGTGATTGTTTAATACTTTCCATACATTAGTTTTCTTTGTGTTTGTATTCAAAGTACAAGACGAGTCATGCTACGAGAGACGGGTCGTGTTGTTACCATAGTTTAGGGCAAACGATTCGTGCTACTCAGG
>CM069908.1:7490084-7762241 GCA_036172215.1 Camellia granthamiana | reverse complement strand
TCCCAAACTTGGCCTAAATACAAAGTCAATTGACAAGGATGTGGCCTATGCCAATGAAATGAGAATGCATAAAAAACCATCTTCAGCAAAGGACAATGACTGCAACCAAGGAAGTACTAGTTCGAATTGAAGTTGCCCCAAGGATAGAAAGGCAAAGAAACATGGATCATAAACTAGAATAACATCATAGTAAAAATTGGAGGGGAAAAAAAACAGATATAGTCCTACATAGCACCAGATGCTTTGAAAAATATCTGTACAGTTGTGACTTTGGCAATTGCAATGAGATGTTTCACAATAATGTACTCGAGATGTTTCACAGTAATGTACTCGAGATGTTTCACAAGGTACTTCAGATCATGTCACGCTTTAAGTAACATTCATATGTACATATATATATATATCAGAAGCTGGAATATAAATCATGGGACTTTTAAAACATATTAACAGTTGCTACTACTATGAATCTATGAATCAATTCCCATGGTGCATTCTTGTAACTAACCTCAGATTCTAATATCTTTTTCTCTTCTTTTGCTTTAAGTTTGGCAATTTCCTTCATCTTTTCCACCTGCATCAGCACATGCCTCAATTACTAAAGATAAATAATTAAGCATCTGCATGCAAAATTGAATTTCCATTACTATATCTACCTATTAGACAAGAAGGCTATTAAAAAAGCAAGATTTCAGTTACAAGAGTGAATAAACACATTTCAGTGCTCCAATGTTTAAACCTAAATAATTAATGGTTCAGCAAATAATATTATAAATTTATCACACTAATTATAAACAATTGAAAATAACTGCAGAAACATGGCATTTAGAGAAGAAAAGCAGGTGAGTAATAATATCCAAAACTGAAAATGTACACTCCTCATAACCTGAGAATATTGTAGAGTACAAATCATGAGAAAGAAAGTCCTTAATGACCCGATCAATTCGATCAGGAACTCGCCATCTATTTTCAACATTCAACTCTTAGACAACATGAAAAAACCAAAAGCTCTATCCTCCCTCTCTATCTATCGGCAAAGACCTTTGGTGTCCCCTCTAGTCAAGAATTTGGACCTCACAATCACCTATCATCAGTCGTCACAGTCATCAGTGACGATATAATCAATAAGAAAATCTCTAGGCTTGTTATCTAGGAACTTGTTCAGAAATATCATAATGAAAGGACCGTAGTAGTTTTTTTGTTGGCTACATTAGTTTCCTTTTTTGGCGATCTACTCTGCTCTCTGGAGCATTACACAAAAACCACCCTCCTTTACCGGCCCATTTAGTGTGTTCTTCTATGCACTCCAAATAAATTCAGTGGGTATCACTTTTGTCTTTGCCCATCAGTACTATAAAGTGAAGCTAACAATGCTTAATAGCTGGTTAAATACTAATCCTAATCCTCCTGGGTCAATAATCAACTCAACATCTTCCTTTTGGAAGAAAATCCAAATGAATTGTCAATATCATGATTTCAATAAATAACTAGGTGATCAGTTTTAAGTATCTAGCACTAGTGTCTCACCAAGTCATATACATTCTCGGCTTGAGGCATACAAACTACAAAACATGCATATATTATATATATATATAAACCAACTCAATAATTATCACAAAAAATACAATATAGCAAAATCATTGATTTTCAAAATTTTATAAAATGAGCTTGGATTTCCGAGTACTCGAGGAAATAAACAATATAAGTACTTTTGCATGCAATGATTAAAAAAATAAGTTTTGTACCTTTCGTTTTGCTATATCCTTTGCAATCTCCCTAGCCCTCCATTCATCAGCTGCTTGATCAGCTTGGTCAAATCTCTCATGCTCCTAAAGTCATTAAAAGATATCTATTATATATATAAACAAACAAAATAATCATCTTCCAAGCAATAGTCAAAAAATAAAGAGCAGGAGAGCAGGAGCAGATTGAAGATGTAACCACCTTCGCACGCATTTCTGCAATACTCTTCCTCTTTCTTTTCCTCCATTGTTTGTTCCGTTTAGATTTCTGCATCTTATTAGCTAATCTGACTGCTGCAGACTTTTCCTCCCACCGACATGTTTCATCCGCGACAACTCTAAACGGCTCAAGTTGAGCTCCTAACTTCGACATTATAGCATTAGTAGCTTGCAATGAAAGTGACTCTTGTGATACTAAATCAATTTTATGATCATCTAGAAACCTGGAGAGCCTCAACACCAAATTCTCGGCAGACCCATCGTCTATACCTTCCGTAGACCCTTTACTATCCTTGATCCTAATCAACCCCTCTAGCTCTTTTTCCCTGTTGGGAATTAATAGTTCAATCACACCCAATATTCTAAACCAGAAAAACTTTCACCAACAAACACAGACAGAGTATGAAATTTTCATATTGAGAACTTGGAAAAATTTATTTGCGCCCTCAAACTATTACACTTGTGTCATTTTAGCTCATGAACTATCAATTTGAACAATTACCCCTTTAAACTATTGACATCAATTCATTGTATCCCTAACCTAATTTTTTTTTATTGAATTTCACACTTGCGGACACACCCATGATCAACTGAGGCTGTTGATCCACTTTGCTCCATAGTATGGAGACAAATGTCCACATACAATGCAACAAAACACAATCAATTACTTTGAAAGTATTCAACAAAACACAAAATATAAACAATTATAACAAACTATATGGTTGTTAGAATCGTATGTTTCACGATTCGATACGAGTTCCAACAAAAACGATTCGAATTGCGCTGTTGGATCGGAAATTATGTGAATCGTGCGATTCAATTTACGATTCGTTGAATTTAATGCAATTCAATTCTATTTTTGTTTTTGATTACATAATGCATGAAACGATGCCGTTTTCGTCAAACTATCAAGATATATAGAAGAAATTAATTAATTGTATTGATATACATGATGCTATATGTATATACATATATAAAGTTATATATTATATTAAATAAAATGAATCATATGATTCACGATTCAATAGGATTCACTATTTTAGCAAAATGATTCACGATTTGATTTACGATTTCATAACATTGCTTCTATATACAACCAAATTAATAAATCACGAGCCACAGAGCACAAAATACAACAAAAACATACTAACGTGTGTGCCAACAAATGTGATATTACGGTAATGATTTAGGAGAAACTAACAAATGTCAATAGATTAAGCGATTAATTGTTCAAATTGATAGTTCAGGTGACACATACGACAGTTTAAGAGCACAAAGCGATAATTTCAACTGAAATTTCGAATTTCGAACAATTAAACTACTCACATGGCTCTTGCGAGATCGATCGTGTCGCGTAGCTCCTTCATGCGATCACGCACATTTGTGGATTCCCAAAAAGCGCTCGAAGGTGGAGGAGCTGGAGGTAGTATCGGAAACCAGGGCTGAGGATGAGAATGAGGAGGTGGAGTGGGTGTGAAGAATGTCACTGGATTCATCGGAGGCATTGGATTCATTGGCCTCATCATCGAATTACCAGTCTGCATTTCTCATTGTCTTTCGAGAGTGTCTCTTTCGCCTTCAAATCAAACCCTAGCTGAGTTGAAGTTGCGCAAAGAAAACGGGGTCTGGTACTTCGCGCTCTGATACAAAATTGAAGATTGTGTTTGGTCGCTGAGAAAAAAAGAGGGGGAATTGAGAAAGAGAAGAAAGAAAGGCCCATGGTATGGTTCCTTGGTAAGAAAAGCCCTAGATCTATTTTATGAAATTTTAATGATCTATAGTTGATTGATAATTAAAGAAAAGATATGAGAATATTATTTTTAATATATTAATTGTTCATAACGTTATTGAATTAAAATTTTAATTTAATTTTTAGTTTTGAATAGCAAAATGGTCTTGCTTGGTATCATTTTTCAAATTTTTTTTTTTTGGTTTTTTTTTTAATAAATTAGTTCATCTTCTTAAAGTTTGAAAAAATTATAATAGTGTTGACTTTTTGGCTTTTCGAAGGGTATTTTTGTAAATGCGAGCGTGCCAGCAAGGATCAATTAGTCCTTACAGAAATTATAATTGCCAACCAATTATCAGACGATTGTGTTTTAGTTCTTTCAGCCTCAATGAAGAGGACTTTTACTGGTGGCTTGACTTAGGAGAAAGAAATAACAGTTAATACGAAGAACAATCAAAGTCCTATGAATCGAAATGCAGTGCGGGTATTTAAAGTGCAGGAATTTAAAGAACAGAAAATGTAAAACTGGAAAGGAAAATATGAAGTAAAGACTGGTTTGTATGATCTGAGTCTGGGGGCTTTTTCTGGGGGCTTCCCTGCTATTTATACTCATCAAGAATGACCTTCGAACTGCACTTCAAACCGTCGAACTGCTCCTCCATGATCGCTGATCATGTTACCTTAGAAGTAGTTCCACTACGCCATCACTTGCAGTTGAACTTCCCCCTTGTATTTGAATTCAAATATGAGTAACCGTTGGAGCCATGTCACCTTGCATCTCTTTATTGATCTAATGCTACTCAGATCACGTGAGAACCAATATTCATCGCCACGCGTACGATCAGGATCGAAGACTTGAATCCTCTTCCCATAATACTCTTATTTTGCCACGTGTCGAACTGTAACTGGCTTTTACAAAATATGTAGCCAACATTACCCCCTGCACTAATATACCCAATATTTGGTGATATTAGTGGATCAAAAGCTTTTCCCGCGCTTTTGGAACGTGCATGGAATCCATCTTCAGGGAATACAACCGTCACCTATTTGGCGATCATTTGCATTTAACTCTCAACCCCCAATACCTTTAGCAGTCGAACGGACTATGACTAAATCAATTTCTCACCCTATTGATCAAGCATATGAAGAGCCATTGAGTAATGCTGTTTCCCCTCGAAAGAATCTCCACGCATTCATTAGCCACCTTTACCCGCCCTTCTATATTCAGGTCATGGAGGCTTTTGCAAATTATCAACCTTTGGACTACGAACACATTGCCCTTAATCCTTCGGTTTACAAATTTACAGATACAAGAAGTTCTCCCTCTAAACTCCCCTTGTACTTTGAACGAACTGTTCTCAAGCCTTTGCTTCAACAAGTTGCAAATATGGATTTGGGAAGTTCTTCTTCACAAACCTCTGCTTGGGATAAAGCTACAACTTCTTCATCTTCTAGGGTTTCTGGATGGACAAACTGGTCAGTACCTGAGTCCTGGGACTTAAGGGAACGAATCAATCACCATTTTGTTGAGTTCGCTGACCCTTTAGATTTTCCTTCTTACGCTCGAAGCTCGGTAGTCTATCCTTATGTGCCCATTGACCTTCGACGTAGTTTGGAGGAAAATCTACTTGTGGCCTGGTACACATCCTCTATGCCCATAAAGATAATGCACACTGCCCGGCGTCTAGAAGAATCACAGGGGTATAGCCCTTCATTTTTAGCCAAGAAGGCAAAGATTTGCTCTTCTGACTGGCTTGACTACATTAATGCCTTTGTTCTTTCCGCTCCCGTGCCATCTCCCATAACAGAAGCATCCACTTCTTCTTCTCCATCTTCGGAAATTGAAGCATCCATACCCTCTCCATCTTCTGAAGCAGAATCATCTACTCCTTCTCCTCCTTCCACTCTTTCCTGGACAGAGAAACTAAGGCTTGCCCTTCCCATGGATAAAATCTTTCCACCTTACAAACCTCCATCATCCCCAACTCCAGCTGAGCGGGAACAAGCTCAACTTCTGCTTGCGGCTTTCTCTCACTTACCCTTCAATGTTCTTGAGGATGACATCCCTTTCAAGAACTTTCGATGGGCTTGTGATATTCTGACTAGGGGCCATGTCCCTAATCCCATTGCCCAAGCAGAACTCCACATGTTCCTGGACCAACTTCCGGTGCTCCTCCACTGGCATCAGAATTCCAAGGTCACCATCCAATCTTTGGATCAACTTTCGTCTCTCCGAATTCATGCTCAGTACGAAGCGGAGAACTTCATCGAAGAGTTCGATGACTTCAAAAATAAAGATTCTGCGTATTGGGATGATTTGGTTATAGATGAGTTGGAACAAAAATTGAGGGAAGAGGCTTTCGAAATAAAGGCTAAGGAGCTCTACTATGAAGTAAGAGCACATCAACTTATGCAACCAACTTTAGAAGAAATAGAAGATATAATAAAGAAAGAACAGAAATTTATTGATCACTGTTGGATCAAATTTCATGATCTTGTCATTTATTCTATTCCTTACTTTTATGAGCTTGAATTTGTACCCAAATAGGGTTACTCAATGTAATTGTCTTGGCTTTAATACAAACAAAATTCTTCTGTATTTAACATTGTTTGACTTTGTTTCCTTTTGCCTTCAAAAGCCAATTCATAGCTTCGAATTAAACAATTTCATCCTTCGAATCTGGACTCAATTGTTTTTAATGCAACACTAAAAGGAACCAACATGTCCTTTTTCAATTTATGGAGTAAAGTTGACAATTCTGGCTGACATCATCTAGAATTAGTGCTTCGACTACAATCTTATCCTTCGAATATAGACCCAATCAATTCCCAATAAGGATGTTGGGATGAATCTTCCAACTTATGGATCATGATCGTCAAATTTTGTTAATTCTTGTTCAGAATGGGTACTTTGAATCCAACAATCCTTTCTCCTAAAGCCTGTTTTAATCATAACCAAAATTATGGTCATGGTTAATACTGACTAGTCTTGCAACAATCCATACTTTCAACAATATGGAAATTGCCCTTGAGATATACTGTTTTAACCGAACAAACAATTATTTGTTTATATGCAAACCAACTATTGGTTTAGATGTTTCGAACAGTAATTTTCCTCTTTAAGTTTTGCTTCGAAGGCCATTACTTTGATTAATAACCTCCAAACAGGTCTTTAACCCCTTTTGAAGCAGACCAATATTCGAGCAGTCTAGCATCTTCATACATGTAGTATGCTTCGAAGCCGGCTTCTACATTTCGAAGCCGTCGTTGTTTGATTTTTTGGCGCCAAAATCTCATTTCGAAGCCAAATATCTTGTTTCGAAGCTGGCGTCAACATCCGGAATGTGCTTTTTCCCTCCAAAACTATCAATATTGGAAGAGACTCCTCGTATTCGTACTTTTAGTACTTAACGAATTACGCAATATATTTTCCAGACACAAAGTTTCTAAAACCCTTTTATTTCGTGTTCTGAAATCACTTGCCTTTTAACGCACAAACCCTCATATCTCTCACTTCTCTTTACTTCCCCTTTTCCTTTTCGAAAAACGTACCATCAATGGCTTCTTCAGAAGTGCCAACCATAGAGCGTGTGAGCTCATCCGTAGCCTTGAAAAGGCTCATTGACGTAGAATGTGAAAAGTACAAGGCTGGGAGGAAAAGCGCTATTGACGGGCGTATCTTTGTCCTTCGTCGTCATGAGCAGCAAGACTACGTGCTCGGGCCAATATTCAAGGAGGTCCCTACTGAGCTCCCAGCTCTATATCCTCGTCTGGAAAACCAATGTCTCCTTTATGAAGGTGGTCTCGATTGGAGGAACTGGAGAATCAATCGCCCCCACCGATGTTGGCCCACAACAAGACCGGAGTGGCAAGAATGGTATGATCGGGTCATCCCTGCGAGGACACTGGGCCTTCAAGAACTCTGCCTTCTCGATGCTCTCCGACTATCTAGGGTAACTATCTCGGAGGACCCTTTCTTAATCCCTGCTGCTTTATGTTTTTGGAACCCTATCTTCAATTTCTTTCAATTTAGGTGTGGGATGATGGCTCCTACTGTCCTTGACATTTGCCATCTACTAGGAGTATCTCCTATTGGTACCCTCATTACACCAGACTTCCCTGATTTAACAGTCTCTTTTTCCCTCCTCTCTCTTAACTTATCTTACAGCGATTTTGTTAGAGCTGAGAATAAAAAAGAGGGCCCAGTAACTGATAAGGAATTTTTTTCCTTTTTGTTATACTGGCTTTGCAAATTTCTCTTCTGCACTTCCTCTCAAAGAATCATGCCTGAATTTGCTCCTCTTGCCAAAGCCTTTGTTTTGCAAAAAAGGGTAGCCTTAGCCCCATATATTCTAGGTCATGTATACAGAGTTTGTTCCCTCTTTTGCGAGAAACCCTTAGATGCTAATCAAGGGGGGCCATTCTGGATCCTTCAACTTTGGCTTTTCGCTTATTTTACTGAATTACAATCCAAATGCCTAAAATTTTCTGGGTTACACTTTCTTACCCATGGCATAAGATTGGCCAATGCTTCCCTTTATCCTTCTACTTTTGCCTTTTATTTCTCTTTCTTCCATCAACTACCAGCTGCCCTTCCTTTTCACCGTTTCCGTCCCTTCGAGACCAACATAGGTCCAACTTGGTTGAATCACTTCTTAAGTGACAGGCTCTGTGCTTCGCCTATTCATAAGGACATATGGGCCTCCCTTCTTCTTCCTAGAGAACTGTTTATCGGGACTACGAACCCCAGAGCTTATAAATGTATAGCAGAGCCTTATTGTCCTGCTCAATTTGCTAGACAATTTGGTTTCACACAAGGGGTCCCAATACCTCTCTGCAGCAACACCAATCTGAGCCTTACCAGGAGAGATCTGAAGGTTAGGAAGTCGAGGCTGGAGGAGGCAACCTTCAAATTCTTAGATGACTTGGCTAATTTTGAGTATACCCTTTTCATTCCTGAAGGTACCGCATTGAAGAGATACCAAAGTTGGTGGGAAAATAATATGGAAATCTATTTAGCCATTTCACCTCAGAACCTACTAGAGGTGTTAAATGTGGCCAAGCCCAAAGGAGCTGAAACTGTCCCTTCCTCCACTGTGCCTCCTACAATCCAGTCCATTCCTGCTTCATCAACTCCTTCGAAAGCTACTCGGGCTGCTTCAAAGAAAGGTATATGCCTTTGTTTTCTTTCTTTGGACCATCTCTATGATGCTGGTTATCTTATTTTTGATTCTTCTTCTGTGAAGGTGGTCAACAGCAAAAGAAGAGGAAACTGCTCGAGCTTGAAAAGAAAATAACTGAGGTACAAGAAGAAGAAGGAAAAGTAGAAGAAGAAGATCAAGAGCACGAGCCACCCTTGATAAGGAGGACAAGAGTGACTGATTTGGTTCAAGAGGAGACAACTGCTAAGGAGGTAGAGGAGGAGCTTATCTTCAGGGAATCCGAATCTCAGACCGAAACAGCTGAGAAGACAATTAAGGAGCAAACAAGGCCAATTCACAGAAAGAAGAGAAGAAAGATTACTGTCTCTCCCTCTGATTTTGCTGAGGACTCTGACTCTGAGACAATTGCCCAAGCAATAGAAAAAAGAAGGAAAGTGACTGCCTCAACTACTACCTTGGCTGAAGATCCCATTCATGAGGCAGCTGTCAAGGCCGTAGACCAAGAACATTCCAAGGCCATAATTATCTTCGAAAGGGCTGAGAGGAGACGGCAGCAACAAATTTTAAGAGAAGAAGCTGCTGCTGCCGATGTGTTACAAAGAGAAAATGTAAGAAGGCAACAGGCTGCCGAACATTACTCCCTTCGCAGCTCTCCCATTAGTACTAATACCACTGGATCAAGTAATTTCTTTCACACTTCCGTTGTTTTTCTTTGTCAATGTTTAATACTAAATTTTGACAGTCCTTTGTATTTCTTCCTCTTTGCAGCAACAGCTACTGCATTCATCTTTCCAGCGAGGCCTCCCTCGATTTCAGTTGAAGTTGATCAGATGCAACATATGAAAACCATCCAAATCATGCTCCCACTCTCCAAGCCTACATTCAATACACCTTCTTTGAGTCCAAGCATCCCTGCATCTCTTTTTCTTGGCTTAGAGCCATATCTCCCTTTTTTGACTTTTAATCTACCTCAGTCTACTTCTTCTTCGAGCCTTGCTCTTCCTCCCACCTTCACAGAAATTCCAAGTGCTACTCCGTCTCTGATGGCAATTGATTCCTTTACAGATGATGCTGGTAGTCTTCCCGTTCATAGTTCATCACCTTTGCCTACTTCCAGTCCCTTTTCCCTTGATTCATTGGTAGCCAAGACCATAGAGGCTGCCAAAGATACTCCTTTCACTTCTCCTATCCCCATGCAATCCTTTGAGCCTTTCGCTACAACACTCTCTACACCCTTCATGTCTATGGATGAGGTAGACCTCTTTGAAGCCAGGCTGGCTAGTTTCTTCGACATACCCTCTACATCTCCATCATTCAACGTTGAAGCTGAACCATTAGTCCTGGCTGACTCCTTGCTTGAGATTTTTGAGAGTTCCTCATTCAGCAACAAACCTTCTACACCTTTGATAGACATGGACACATGCCTAGAACTGCTAATTTCTTTCTCAAGGATTCCCTTCGAGGCTTTGCAAAGGCCAATAATCAAAAATGGGTTTCTTCAATGCTACAAAATTTCTGTGAGCAGTCTGGCATGAATGCTTCAAGTCACCTATCTCAGGCAGCAGCTACTGTTGACTTCTATCTCAACATTTGTCATGCTGCTAAGGCTGCGGATGAGAAGCTGGCTAGGGACCAGAGTTTTGTCTCTCAAGTGCATACTGAAGTATCAACTCTGAAAGAACAACACTCTTTTGCCTCCCACTTTCGAGTCCAATTGCTGGAGAAGAAAGCTCAGCTTGAAGAGGAATTAGCTGCAGTAAACCAAGCCTTGGTTCGAACTGATACCAAATTACACATCACCAACCAAGGGCTAGCTGATCGAAAAGAGGACATGGCTGCAGCTATTCAACTGTTTCCATCACTTAGTAATAGGAAATCTACTGTTCAAAAACAATTAAGACATTGTAATGACTTCTGGGCCAATTTGTGGCACAATGTACTCAATTCTTTATAAAAGAACAAATTTTTGTCTATCATTTGAGCAGCCTTGTGTTCTTTTTGTATTTAATGATGTTTATGTTATCCCTTGTGTTTCCCAAATGGTTGGGAAATAAGGCTTCAAATATCTGTCGTTAATCTTTTTGGGATGTACATAACCATTCAAATTTCTTAAATGGTATGCTCCAAAAGGCAGAACTCTATGAATTTGATATGGTCCCTCCCAGTTAGATGACCACTTGCCAAACTTGTGGCTTTTAATTCCTATTGGGAGTATTGTTTTCCATACCAAATCACCTTCATCGAAACCAATGTGCTTGACTTTCTTATTATAATTCTTGGCTGCCTTCTTCTTTTGGAAAAGAATGCTATTTAATGCCAAAATTCTGGCTTCATCTATTCCTTCTAATTCTAAGCACATACTTTGATGGTACTGCTCAGGATCTAATAGGTCTTGGCATCTTACCCTCAAAGACTTAACATTAATCTCCAAAGGTAAAACCGCATCATGCCCATATACTAAGGCATAAGGAGTGACTCCTGTGCTTGATCTTGGGGAGGTTCTGTAAGCCCATAACACATCTAACAATAGGTTATGCCAATCCCTAGGATTGTCCTCCACAACCTTTTGTATTCCTTTTTTCAAGGACTTATTGGATGATTCAGCTTGACCATTGGCTTGTGCATAATAGGGTGTGGAATTAATAAGGCTAATTCCAAATTCTGCTACAAAAGACCTCACCATTTTCCCATCGAAGACGGTCCCATTATCAACTGTTATCGTTTGTGGGATGCCAAATATATGGATCAGATCTTTAATGAACCCAATAACCTCTGTTTGGTCTACAGCCTTGTAGGGCTTAGCTTCGACCCACTTAGTGAAGTAGTCAGTGGCCACTAGAATGAAACAATGATGCTTCGAAGAAGGTGGGTGTATTTTTCCCATCATATCCATAGCCCATCCTCTAAATGGCCAAGGTTTCACTACTGCATGCAGATCAGTTATGGGCACATGCCTTATTGTGCCATGCTTTTGGCATGCCTGGCAACCCTTTGCATATTCTATGCAGTCTTTAAGGATAGTTGGCCAATAGTAGGAATGTCTTCGAAGCAACCATCTCATCTTTACACCAGGTTGATGAGCACCATAGATGCCTTCATGAACCTCAGCCATGGCTGTTAATGCTTCTTTCGGGCCTAAACATTCTAGCAATAAGCCATCTCCTCCCTTCTTGTAAAGAGCATTACCATACATCATGTATTGCATAGACTGCAATTTAACTTTTCTGCTGGCCTTCGAAGATAGACCAGCCAAGTACTGCATTATTGGATGCCTCCAATCCTGTTCTTGTAAGTCATTATGATTGACTTCCAAAACTGTATTCCTTTTATTCAAAGGTTGTATTAATCTTTGATATGTTGTTTGCTTATGTCCCTTTGGGTATTATCCCTTCTCTTGAAGTTTGAAGCTTTCTGAGCCACATCATTAGCTCTATTGTTCAAGAATCTTGGAACATGGGTTACATTTGCTACTTGAAACTGAGAAAAACAGATGTAATGCAACAACATAATACGGCAAAATACTTATGCTTTGACACTTGAAAATGCCTTTCACTTGGTTAACCACCAATTGAGAGTCCCCAAATATGTCAACTGTATGTACTTGTAATCCAATAAGGATCTCTAGCCCCACTATTAAGGCTTCGTATTCAGCCTGGTTATTGGAACAGGTGGCTTCATCTACTCTGAAACCATGTGTGGTCTCTACTCCTTGTGGAGATTTAATCACAATACCAATTCCAATTAAACCATTGGCTTTCGATCCATCGAACCACATCTGCATGGCTCAACACTGGCCATGCCAAGTTCCATCACTTCTTGGCTCTCTGTTTGAGATGGATGGTCTGCCAGAAAATTGGCTAAGACTTGCCCTTTTACTGCCCTTTGAGGGACATATTCTAAATGAAATTCTGATAAGGCTAGTATCCACTTGCCAATTCTTCCCCTCAACATAGGTCTAGATAACATGTACTTAACCAAATCTGTGGTTGCAATCACCAAGACAGTTGTAGGTAAAAGATAATATCTTAGTTTCATTGCAGCAAAATACAAAGCAAGGCACAGCTTTTCAACAGCTGAATATTTACATTCACAAGAATTTAAAAACCTACTAAGGTAATAAACAGCTTGTTCCTTGCCTTCCTCATTATCTTGGGCCAAGAAAGCTCCCAATGAATCTTCTGCTGCAGCTATGTACAACTTCAAGGGCTTGTTCCCCTTTGGTGGCATCAGCACTGGAGGGTTGGCCAAGTAGGCTTTGATACCTTCGAAAACAGTTTGATGCTCTGCTGTCCACACAAATTCTTCTTCATCTTTCAGCCTTAACAAGGAAGAAAATGCTTTAGTTTTCCCTGCAGTGTTAGAAATAAACCTTCTAAGAAAGTTAACCTGCCCAAGGAACCTTTGTAATTCTTTCTTACTTGATGAAGGCCTAGCTTCGATGATGGCTTTGGCTTTGTTCTGATCAATCTGTATTCCTTTCTTGTGCACTACATAACCCAAGAAATTTCCAGATGATACACCAAAAGCACATTTGAGAGGATTGAGTTTCAGCTTGAACTTCCTCATTCTTTCAAAAGCTGTTTCTAACTGAAACAGATGTTCCTTCATGGACTGGGATTTCACTACAATGTCATCAATATAACACTCTAGATATCCTCCAATGAGATCATGAAAGATAGTGTTCATAGCCCTCTGATATGTAGCCCCAGCATTCTTCAGGCCAAATGGCATTTTAACCCATTCGAAGGTGCCAATATTTCCAGGACATCTGAATGCTGTCTTGTGGATATCCTCCTCTGCAATGCAGATTTGGTTATAACCAGAATGCCCATCCATCATAGACAAAACTTGGTGTCCCTGCTGAACTGTCTACCAGTAGGTCCACTATAGGCATAGGATATTCATCTTTGAGAGTTGCTAGATTTAAGTTTCTGAAATCGATGCATACCCTCATTTTACCATTCTTCTTAACTACAGGCACAATATTAGATAGCCATTCAACATACCCTGGCTGTCCTAATAAAGCCTGCCTTGAGCAATCTAAGAATCTCCTCTTTGACCTTCTGAATTACTTCTGGACTCATTCTTCTTGGTTTCTGCTTGTGTGGCTTGAAATTAGGCTTCATAGGGAGCCTATGTTCCACTAATGACCTATCCAATCCTGGTAGTTCATTGTAGGACCATGCAAAACAATCTTTGTATTTCTTCAGAACAACCAACAACTGGTCTCTGTCCAGAACATTCAAGCAAGCACTTATATAAGTGGGCTGTTGTATAGAACCTTCCCCTAAATTTACTTCTTCTAAGGGGTCTTGTGTCTGAGAACTTATTGAAGCTTCTTCTTTAGTTTCTTCCACCTTCGAAGCAATCTTCTTATCTTGTTCTGCTTCTAGGTTCTTTATTTCAACATCTTTACCCTCCTCCTCATAGACAAAATCTGTCCATAAGGCATCCTCCTCCTGTATCTCCTGGACCTTTGTCTCAATGTCCAATGCACAGTATTTACCAAGGGTCAAAATTCTGACTTGTGGCTGCTTTTGTTTACAACCAATTATCATGGCTTCTCTTTCTTGCTCCTATACTTTCTGGACTATTGCTTTTACGTCCAATGGTGAGAATTTAACCAGAGCCAAAGACTTGGCTTCTTGTTCTTCATCTCTTTGCCTACAACCAGGCATCATTGTCATCTTTAACGACAATCTCTTCATCAGTACTCTCTTGAACCAAGTGCTTCAGGTGTGTCACTTCCTCATCAGCCGTCACTTCGGCTGAACCATCAGCTTTCCTCAGTATACTGAGCGGCGTTACTCCCTCAATATACAACTTGGCCTCTGCAAAGTCTGCACAGGCTGTGAAGGGTTGAGGATCTGCATCGATCTCCTCTGTCTCTCCATTGCCCAAAGCCATCATGATTTTCTGATGCAAAGAGGAAGGCACACATTTGTTAGTGTGGATCCAGTCTCTCCCAAGTAAGGCATTGTATTTAGCATTACTGTCGATTACAAAGAATGCTGTCATACAGTCCCTGGTTCCAACACTCAAGTTAATGGGTAAAATCCCCTGAGCCATCTGTTTGTCTCCAGCAAAGCCAGCGATGGTTGTGCTGGTTGGGATCAACCTGGGATTCTTTTTCCCTAGTTTCTTCAAAGAAGATTTCGGTAACAAGTTTACTGCTGCCCCATTGTCTATCAGGACTCTGTTCAGTTGTATCCCATCGAAAAAAGCCTTGATGTACAAAGGCTTAACATGTTGTGTCATAGAATTCGAGGGATATTCAAAAGGATATAAGAGGTTGATGCTCACCTCTTCCTCGCTTTCGCATTCAGTTTCCATTGGAGTAGCCATTCCAGGGTCATCCTGTACCATACTTACTTGTGACTCTTTCACTGGAGACAGGAATAGGATCCATGTCTTGGTCATCTTGGTCCTCATTTCCAGCCTGGAACTCATGAGGCAGTATGTGTACCATGTTGACTGACACGGGAGGAAATGAGCCAAATTGGATGGCTGGCTGTACTTTCTTTCCCCCTTGGCTACCTTGCTCAGTGACTCTAACAACATCCTCCATGCTGCACTCTGGCACTTCGTTGCTAACTGATCCCTTCACAGGATCTTTCTCAACTGGCTCTTCAATCAGAAATGTTTGTTCAGCCATGAAGGCTTCGAACATTTCTTCTTCTGCCATTTCCTTCTTTTGGCTCATGCCAATCTTTTCTTCCGTTTCACTATCACTTTCCATCAGGGCCTTCTCAAACCCTGCCAAACTAGACTTCTCTCTGGCCTTTAGTTCAGAATGAACCTGGGCCAACTGTTCTTTGCTACAAACCACCTTGCTTTGTAGAGTCGGTTTTGGAGTATGGTCTAACTTCAAAGTCTCCTTTCCTTCTGTCTTGACCAGTGAAGAACTCTCTCCACTTTCCTTCAGACCTTGCTGGTACTGGGTATACCTGCGTTGAATTTTCTTTCTTTGTGATCTGGAAATGACTGGGACCATATCTGGTTCCTTTGTCTTTGGATGTTTAAGCAATACCCAATTGTTTGGGGCCACCAAAGGAGGCTTGACCATCCTGCCTTGGTTTCCAGTATCCTTTTGAGTAGGTGCCTCCCTAGGTTTGTTCTGCATTACAAACCAATCTGGGACCCCAGGTACCCACGAGCTTACTGATCCAGATGTCGAACTGTTTCCTTCTACCTTCGAAGCCACCTTCGAAACTGGCTGTGAAGGTAAGTGCTTGGTTCTGACTTCATGTTTCGAGCCGGATTCAGACCTTCGATGGAAGGAGCCACTTTTTGTCCTTCATGGAGTTGGTCTAAAGGGCCAATCTCTGGCTTTACTCCCATAACCTGAGCCCCTCTCCAATCTTTTTTCAGAATGACTGTTCTCCATTCTGTAGTAATTAGGTGGCCTGGACTCATACAAGGGTCTCTTGCTATTAGCATGCATTCTGCCCACTACAGGTTCAACCACTAATGGACGTTGCCTGTCACCGGCCGGATACGGCCTTTTGTTGTGAGCATTGGTTGATTTAGGACGTCTCTGAACATCGCTATAGTATTGCTTCCCATCAATTGGAAGCCCCTTTAACCATTTGTAACTCAGTCTGCATCTGGGACACATCCTCTGCACTACAGCTGCTTCGAGGGAATCATCATCCAGTGCTTCTTCATCAGAGTGTTCCCTCTGACGCGAGAAACCTTGCCCAATAGTTGGTGGGTTTCCAGTCTCCTTCTTGGCAGTTGTCTGGTTGGCAATATGCATTTGCACATTGACCTCTTCCAATTCCTGTAGAGATAGATTCTGAAAGTTTGGTACAACCACATTAGCCGCGCTTTCTCCAACTTCTGGAAACGGGTTACTATCAATTCCCATGGCTTTTTCTGTTTTGGCTGGGAACTTCAAACTTCCTTTCCGAATTTGCTCTTGGATCCTGTCTCGAAAAATAATACAGTTTTTAGTCGAGTGAGACCAAGAATTATGCCATTTACAGTATACTTTTCCTTTAAGTTCATCTGGAGATGGCAGTTTTACTCCTTTTGGTAACTTAAGGAAATTGGCTGCAAGCAAATGATCAAAAATGTCATCTGCTTTTGTTAAATCAAAAGAGTACTTTCTGTGAAAGTCTTTCTTTTTAAACTGCTAGTCGATGGTTGTATCCTTACGAATTATGCTTCACAGATTACAGGTTCTTTACCCACAATCTCTGCTACATCAATCTCATAATTGGGATCTCTATAATACGTCTTATACGAAGCATTATTTCGATCTTGTTCCTCCTCTAGTAATGCTTCATATCGAGACACCTTATAGGTTAATTCAACCAAATCCCTGAATTCAGTTGAGTCAAATTTCTTTCGAAGCCTGAACTCTAAACCGTTTTGAGCCAATCTTACAAATTCTGGCTCTAGAAGGATGACCCTACACTTATTTCGAGCCCTTTTAAATCTGGCAATAAACTGAGTAGCCTTTTCTTCAGGCCTTTGACTCAATCTTGCCAAGTCTGCCATGGACACCTCTGGCTCCGACTGGAAGAATTGAGCATGAAATGTCTCCTCCATTTGTTGCCAATTTTGAATGGAGCCAGGTGTAAGGTTGATATACCATACAAATGCTCCCCCAGTTAGAGAATTTGGAAATAATCTCAGTTTCATGTAATCATGATTAGTGAATTCACCACATTGAGCAGCGAATCTGGCAATGTGCTCTACTGTTGATTGATTTCCAGTTCTATAAAATAGGGTAAAATCTGGTATTCTGAATCCTCTTGGGTATTCATGTACCCTATCTACCCATTCTGGGTATGGTTTTCTGTATACAGGAGTCTGGACCCCTCGAGCCATCGGTCCACACATCTCCCTAACAATATCAACAATTTGGTCCCTAGGGACCATATTCTGTGCCTGCTGAACCAGTACTGGAGGAACAAACACAGGGTTTGGTGGGCAAACTTGCGCTTGTGGTCCTCTTGGTCCATAAGGTGGTACATTTGGGACTGGTTGCCCCTGTGGTGCAGGTTGCTGTTGGGGGTATGGGTAACCCCTTTGAGCCTGTCCTGCGAAGGGACCTGCGAAAGGTGCTGGAACAGGTGTTGTGTCCCTTCCATTTACAGGAAAACCCTCCAACCCCCCGGGTATAAATTCGAACAAAGGATTATTATATCCCCTAGTGCCAGGTATGGCTTCGAACATGGGATTTGTAACCATTCTCACGCCAATTTCTTGTACTTGACCAGATCCACCAACGTGTGTGGCTTCATTGTTGGGTACTGAGGCATTTTGGCCTATTATAGGCCTCGAAATGGGTTCATACCAAGACTGAGGCGATGGTCTTTCATAGTTCTGGGTACTAGTCTGACCATTAGATTGTCCATTAACTTGCATAGGCTATTTTTCTCTAGCCAATCTTTGCTGAGGGACATTTAAAATTTCCTTTGTGTGTCTTGTATTTGTTGGTTGGTGGTTATTCATTCGATCCAAAAAGGATGTTGCCCACCTTTCCATTGTGTTCATTAATTGTTGTCCCATAGCATCTACTAAGCCATCCCATGGATTTGTTGGCTGAGTAGATGGAGCGGTAGATGGTCCAATTCCTTGGTTTCGTCCAATATTATGAACATATGGTTCTTGTCTACAAGTACTGGTCTGTTTGACCATAGGTTCTGATAACATGGGAGTTTCCACAGGATGTGTTGCCACATTATCCTCTGGATTAGGTATTTCTACCTCTCCTTCTACGCCTTCTTCCAGACGTTCATTTTCTCCTTGTCGTCTTTTTCTAGCCATTTTAAATTAAGTCCCACTGGGCGTTTTTGGCTTTTCGAAGGGTATTTTTGTAAATGCGAGCGTGCCAGCAAGGATCAATTAGTCCTTACAGAAATTATAATTGCCAACCAATTATCAGACGATTGTGTTTTAGTTCTTTCAGCCTCAATGAAGAGGACCTTTACTGGGGCTTGACTTAGGAGAAAGAAATAACAGTTAATACGAAGAACAATCAAAGTATTTCATTAAGATGAACACTTACAATAGTCCAAACTCAGCCTCGAAGAGGTTTACAGCAGCAGTCTACTCGAATCTACTTGAAACTACTCCTATGAATCGAAATGCAGTGCGGGTATTTAAAGTGCAGGAATTTAAAGAACAGAAAATGTAAAACTGGAAAGGAAAATATGAAGTAAAGACTGGTTTGTATGATCTGAGTCTGGGGGCTTTTTCTGGGGGCTTCCCTGCTATTTATACTCGTCAAGAATGACCTTCGAACTGCACTTCAAACCGTCGAACTGCTCCTCCATGATCGCTGATCATGCTGCCTTAGAAGTAGTTTCACTACGCCATCACTTGCAGTTGAACTTCCCCCTTGTATTTGAATTCAAATATGAGTAACCGTTGGAGCCATGTCACCTTGCATCTCTTTATTGATCTAATGCTACTCAGATCACGTGAGAACCAATATTCATCGCCACGCGTACGATCAGGATCGAAGACTTGAATCCTCTTTCCATAATACTCTTATTTTGCCACGTGTCGAACTGTAACTGGCTTTTACAAAAAATGTAGCCAACAAATAGGTTTCACAATTTTTATGTAATTATGTTGATATTCTTTTTAATAAGGCTAAATATATAATGGTATGAAAACACAAACATATATAATAAGTTGGAATATAATGTTGGAAAATTTATAAAGAGGTAGTTGTGAATTCAAATGGACTCTATTTTGAATGAAATGGTGTAACATTTCATGGTGTCTTTTTGTTTTAAAGGAATGGTCAAACCTCCATTTGAATGAAAGGGTGCAAACCTTTCATGGTGTCTCTTTATTTAAAATGAAGGGTTATGTCCCTTCTTCATACATTTTCTATTCAAATTGAATAGGTGCCAACAAAGCCTATATAAAGGCAGCCCTATTCCAATTTTGATTGATTCCGAAAATTCATTTTCCTTGCCTTCATTTTGCTCTCTTGCGTTATTTATTCTTCATATTATTTTAGGAAAAATTTCAGAGAGTTATAGAACACAAGGTTCTAGTTCGCCGGACAAATTTGTGAAGATCATTGTATCCTAGGAGATAGACGCCACATAACCGTAAGTACCGTAGCGGGGCGAATCTGTCTTAAGGACAGAGTGTCACACACTCGACTTGGTCTTTTAATTTTTATTTGGTTCGACAAAATAAATCCAGTATGTTATTTATTTATTTTGTTTGATTTAATTATTGATTCGGTTCAACAAAATAAATTCTGTAAGTTTTATTTTATTTTATTTGAATTATTTTAAGTTATTTTATTTACACAGAAGATTGTTCCAACATATAAAACACATGACAAATTTTTTTTTATTTATGTATATAATTAACAAGTTTTTAATGTAAAGAGAATTAGCTGTTATTTAAATTAAAATTTTTAAAAAATTTAATGTAATTATACTAAACTTATAATGCTTTTTGAGGGAATGGTTGCTTGATATTATTTATTTATTTTGTGGAGAAATAATTTTTAAAATATAGACTAATTTTGAGGATAAATTACACTAACTTTCTTGAGGTTTAAAAAAAAATATATAACAAGTAATATGATTTTGGCATCATTACACAAAATGATATGTTTGGATGTAAAAATAAGTGTCACTACTATCTTTATTTTAAGTAAGGAAAATAATTTACAAACAAAAAATATATACAAAAAAAAAAATAAAAAAAAATGACACATTTAAATGATATGTCAATGAAATTTGTGAAATTATGAGGTCAATGATAAATGTTTCGATTGGAAATGAAAAGATTACAAGCGTCATCTCATTTTTTTTATTAAAAAAATTGTATAAAAATTTTATTCATATAACATTAACTTCTAACTAATTTTCCCTTGAATGTGGAGCAGCTGCTTAGCAATGTCTTGCTTTCAAAGGTAGTACTGGCCAACATTTCCAACACACAACAACATGGCAATGTTTATGGTCCCCCTAGGTTATCTTGTATAGACATTCTTAAAATGCTTTTCACCATTTTTTTCTCTCTAATGCTTTTCTTTTTCTTTTATTTATTTATTTATTTTTTGTGGCACTAAAAAAGAATCAATGAGGCATAAGGAGGTTGGTTTGAGCCTAATTGATTGGTGTTGGAAAAAAAAAAAAAATAAGGACTAAAAAAAGTGTATATATCTCTAATATGTCACAAACTTCTATAATGACTCATCACCAAATTTCAAGAGACACCATTGAAATTAGCTAAGGTGTTGTTGGTTGTGAGGACAAGTAGGGTGAGGAAAGGGATTGGTCCCCCCAGACCAAAGCTAAATTTCTAGCTACAACACAAAACCAAATTTTAGGTATGGTAGTGATGGTGAACAGTGTTGGTTCTTATTATAGAAGGATAAGATGTTATATAGAAACAAAAAGGTGATTGTTTCAATTTTGTCTTTTGTCATAGCAGGTGTTGTCCATGTCTCCCTTCTTTGCTTGTTCTCTTCTCCATCTCTCTCTTGTTAGACAGTGTAAAACTTGATAACTATTACATACTGACAATTCTAAAATAAGGATATATTTTGATTATTTTACACCTGTGATAGTGATTTATAATTAGGGAGCTACTATGGGCATAGTTCTAGTTTTAGTATAAATTATATAAATTTTGTGTTCTTATTTATACATTTGATTGACAATTCTTGTTTATTGTTCTTTTATATCTTTTTGTTAGGTCTCATTGGTCCTAATTAAGTGTTCTGCAATTTCTAGCATTCCTCGCTTTCTTAAAATTAATATGTATTTTCATTTATTATAATGGGTTGGCCCAGCAAAGACTTATGATTAGCGTTGTGGATAGCGCAAGTTCAAGTTACGAAAATCATTTCTCCAAAATGAAAGTAAAGTTGCATACATCTTATTCTCCTTAACTCTCACTGTAACGAGAGTCTTGTGCACTGAGTTACCCTTCATTCATTTGTTTATAGATTGGGTGATTTAGTTAACATTCATCAACTACAACAATTTGTATGCGTTCTTGCAATGTCTTGTGTAATTTTATCCCTGCAAGTAGCAAACTTATTTTCTATATATACTTGCCACAAATTGCTCAGCCAAGAGGAGGAAACAGAAACAGAAACAGAAACAGAAAAATTGCACTACTGAAACTTCATCAACTTTAAGCTTGTGATTAGATATCTACTAGAACTTGATGATTTATATTTTGACTGCCTAAAAAAATTATTTTTCAGATGTTTAGAATTCATATTTGTCCAAGAAATTAAAAAAATTGCTTTCCAGTTATGATTACTATTTCCAAAGTTTTATCTAATGCAACAAATTAATTGGAGAAGAAAATAGAAGCAATCTCGAAATGCAAGATAAATTATGCGATGAAGTGTCCCAAACAGATTGAGATCAGATTGATTGTTGTGAAATGTTTTGCATCTTTACTGCATACTCAAATTTACTGTAAAGACCCTTCCATACAACTATGTGAAATTTCACACTTGGTGGACCGGAATCAAAACCGAGTTGGTTGCTTCAAAGAATGAACACAATGTAGACACAAAAGAACAAAAAGAGAAAATGAGAACATGTGAAGGCCCTTGAATTTCAACATTCTATTTCAACAGATTTTTGTCTTTCATTTCTTGCCCAACAATGTACAATCATGAGAAGCAAGAGTAAATGAACTTGAAAGGATTAAATGTTAGGAATTGCAAATCTACTAATTAAGATCAATGAGACACGGAAAATAGAGAAGAATAATAAATAAAGAATGTGAATCACAAGCACACACAAGAACAAGATTTACAAGAGAATTAATAGTTGTCTCAGTACGATCAAAAAAAAGTTATAAAATGAGATATAGACATAGTTGCCCCCCAATTATATACGAGTATTAGGGTTATAGGTTACAAATGTGAAAATACCCAAATCTCCTTACTTTAGAATTCAAAAAGATGTCAAAATACCCATATACCTAATTAGTACGCAGTTGGATGGTTAGTATAATTTACACTATCCAACATTAAATGATTAAATCATCTGCAATCTTAGCTCTTGAAGTTGTCAACAAGTGAACACTATTCCATTTTAGAGACCTTGCACAAACACAAATCTTAAAAGAATTGAGAGAGAGAGAGAGAGACCTTTACAAAAACAAGAAGACTAATGTATGCAAATATTTTATATTCATTCCATCACAATTACCACAGTTCAGATTCTAAAAGTTTGTCTTAGTTCAAAAGACAAAAAATTACATATACAACCAAAAGGAAAGAGGGGAGAGAAATTGGCCCCAAAAAAACAAAATAAAATAAAGGTTCTTGTAGTACTCATCTTTCTCCTATTCTCCTCCTCAGTAATATAAATCCTCTCATTTTTCTGAAAATTAAAGCAAAAAAGAAAAAGAAAAAGAAGGTGATCAGAGCAAAACTCTATACAATTTTTTTTCTAACTATCAAATAATTGAAAAAAAAAAAAAAGAAAGACGAAGAAAGAATGAACATACCAAAAGATCTTTTGCAGTGAAGAATTGCCTCATCAATTGAGCTATCAACACTCCAATCACCTGCAGAGTAAAATGGACTTGGCCCCGGAGACTCCATAGTTGAATTGCTCCAACTCTTCGCTTTTCGCAGCCCCCTATAAGCATCAGCAATTCTAGTTTAAATGTTTGGTATTGTTTTCTTTTTTTATATTCTTTTTTTTCATGTTTCCAAAACTATATTTAAAAATAATAAAAAAAAACTGTGACAAGTTCAAAAACCCATATTGTTTTTATTTTTTGTGTGAAAACACAAAAAAATAGTGTTTTCAGAAATTTTTTCCACAACAGTTATGGAATTTTTTTTCCTGTTTTTGAGAATGTAAAACAGGAAAAAAAAATACCAATTTCCCACAGAGGTTGCTGTACTTCGTGGCGAAGATGCTTTCACTTCTTCTTCCCACACTTTCATGTCAATATCATCAACTCTAATACTTCTTCTTGAGAATCCCACTTTCAAGCACAAAGGCCTGAAAAACTTGAGACACTTCTGAACGATTCGCTTTGATGCTTTTCGCCATTTTTTGAGAACCCGACAGTGGATTCTATCGGCTGCACAAACATTTCTTGAAGAAATTGGTATTGAGAGAACTGAATTTGAGTTTAAGGCATTGAAATCATCCTTTTTTGATTGGTCATCGCTATACCTTGGCAAGATGTGACCTTGATAGAAAATTTCATCGGCGTGGACAAGAGAGAGAGATTTAGAGATGGGAATATCAAAGTTGAAGTTGTGGGATTCTTCTAAGAACCTCTTTGAACTTAAAATTTTGTACTTGGCTTCTTCAGAGACGGCTTCATCGGAGGCGTCTAGAGATGGTCTGAGAGATTCACTGAGGCTATCAAGAGAAAATTTTCTATTTGTTAGCCAGCTGTATGAGAAGCTTTCAATGGCAAGAGATTGTGAGGTTTCCATGGTTGGTTAGTTAGAAATTGTGGGCATGAGAGGGAAAATAAAAGAAGAAAATACTTTATATAGTCACCAAAGGATGTGAGTCAACCAAAGGATGAGACTCACACGAGCATAATTTTAAATAACAGTTTTGCAAGTCGTATGAGTATCGGTTGCAGTGTAGTTGCATTGAGAGTATTGAGTGATATTTTTCGGGAATCAGATGTCACGGTCGACAATTTTTTAAAATTATCAACTAAAAGAAAATATTTATAACTGCGGCCCAATAAGCATATTATGATTTTTTATGATTTTTATTCCAATCAGTATACAGAGATGTATTAGTATCGGAAAGATAAAAACTCATACTTGTTGACCAATACAATACGGTGCCGTTTGGTAACACTTACGTTTTCAGTTTTCTGTTTATATTTACAAAATTTTAAAAAACTCAAATAAAAACTTGTTTGGTAAAATTTTGGATTTATAAATCAGTAGTCTCAGTTTATAAATTTGGTCAAAAAATGAAAGCACAAAAAATGTGTTTTCATTTTGAGTTTTCAGTTTTTCTTTTTTTTACCACCGAATACTAGCCATCACCTGCTACCATTTTCCACCACCGTCTTCCGCCACCACCACCCACCCCCCACCACCACCAACCACCACCCACTTGCCACCCACTCGCCACCACCACCCACCCCTCGCCACCACCACCACCCACCTGCCATCCACCCGCCACCACCCACCACCCGCCACTACCATCCACTGTTCGCCACCACCACCCGCCACCTACTTGCCACCACCACTCACCACCTACTTGCCACCACCAGCTACTCACCACCACCAGCCACCTGCCACCCACCCGCCACCACCACCACCCACCACCCACTACCACCACCACTATCACCACCACCATCACCTATTACCCAACCGCCACCCACCTGCCACCACCACCCACCACCACCACCACCACCATCACCCATTACCCACCCGCCACCCACCTGCCACCACCACTCACCACCAACCACCACCACCACCCACTCGCTACCACCTACCACCCGCCACCGTCACCCACCCACCCACCACCACGACCACCCGCCACCTACCCGCCACTACCACCACCACCACCCACTCACTATCACCCACCACCCGTCACCATCACCCACCCACCATCACCACCCGCCACCCGCCGCCACCACCACCACCTATCCGCCACCACCACCCGCCATCCGCCACCCACCTGCCGCCACCACCCACTCGCTACCACCTACCACCCACCACCCGCCACTACCACCGCCACCACCACCACCGCCACCCACTCGCTACCACCCGCCACCGTCACCCACACCCACCCGCCACCAGCTACCCACCACCCACCGTCACCACTTTCCACCACCGTCATCTGCCGCCACTTGCCACCACTTACTATTTCTCACACTTTTTTATATTTAAATTTTTTTTTAAACATTTTGTCAATTACCAACCGCGTTTGTAGTTTATGTTTTTCTAAAAATAAACAAAAACCAGTTTATAAAATTTTTATAAATATAAACTGAAAACGTAAACGTTACCAAACACACCACATATTCATCGATGTTTAAGACTAAGAAGTTGAAATAACGACAATATCATGAAAACTAATAATTACATAAATTTAATATTCAATGAAGTTCAAGAAATTATGTGTAAAAAATTATCGCAGTCACATCATTTTGAATGGATTTTTTCTATAAAAATTATATTTGTGAATCATTTTCTTTTATCTTAACCTTCTTTAGTAAAATGTTTCATTATTTGAAGTACAAAATCAATAATTCCACATAAGATGGCAATATTAGTTTATGCACAAAGAACAATATGATAATTTTTTAATTAAAATATATTGAAATAGATTATTTTATTGAAAAATAACCCTATAATCATCATTAGAAAACATACTGATAATTGAAAAGGAAAAAAATAAAGAAATCAATGTGGCAGCCAATTTTGAAATTCCCCGTGACAATATTAAAAAAAATAAAAAATAAAAAACTATAAACATAATCTAAGGCGATGTTTGGAAGCATATTAATAATAAGGATTAGATTTATAAAAACAACTAAATGATGTGAAAGATGGGTCCTGAGCTTATTGTCTTCTATGGCTGCCAAATATAATATCCAAAGGCCAGTTTGATTTCCAAAGTTTCTTATGAATTTTTCAAAAATGGTCAAGAAAAAAATTATATTAAATGCTAGCAAAAACAAACAAGAAAAACAAAGAGATTTGATGAGGATTAGATTAAAATTAGAAAGGGCGGCTCGATTTTAGTGTGCCACTTGCCCATAATTAGTCGAAATTGCATGAATCTGTCAAGACAAATGATTAAAATTAAATCGTTTTAAACAAACTTTGGATTGTGTCAAGGCCTGATAATTACTTGGTAAAATTACATGTAGCAAGTTATTGGATATATAGAAGGATTGAACTCGACTTATGTTTAGCTCTTGTGAGAGTCAAGATGATCAAATACGTGATGCCGAGTAGGAATGCAATGGACCAAATGCCAAGACTAAAGTTAGTCCGTCGTCTGCTGAGGAGCAAAGAAAGAGAGTTTGACACCGTCATGGAGTGTTCCAACAGTGGTAAAGGAAGCATCTTTTCCAACAGTGATAAAGGAAGCATGAAAAGATGAAAGAAAACATGTTCGAAAGAAAACATGTTCCAAAGCCCCAAGGAATTCCCCACACACAGTTGTACATCACCTCTAAAGAGGGAAATGAAATTCTATAAATAGGAAGTTAGTACTCACAAAAGGTATGCAATATCCAAATACTTCACAAGATATCAGGAACTCTCTAAAGTTGTCAACTTATTCATGGGAGTACTTACCTAGTAGAACCCTATCTGAACTCAAGTGTCTTTTGTGTTGTACATGTAGACACAGTGTAACGATCCTGAGTAACATCATGGGCAAGAAAGAGCATATTTTCCATTCTACCACAGTTCTGATTAAAACTTTGTTCAAAATTAACTTCTTGTGTATGTTGCAAAAAATTTAGAAGTGAATGGAAATGGACTCCATTTGAATGAAAGGATGCAACCTTTTATGGTGCCTCTTAATTAAAAAGGGTGTGACCTAATGTAGGCTGAAAGGTACCACATTGAGATCACTTGAGTTACATTTATAGTCTTTCAATTTTGTTTATTTAGTGGAGATGATGTGTTTTGTACACTTGTACAGATTTGGCAAGAAATACACAAATTCAATAAAAAAGGGCACGAAAGTAGATTCTCCGTGTGAGAAGCGAAAAATCTGAGCCAGCCACCTCACCACATGTGCGGCCCACCACTACTCGAGTGGCCCACATGGGCGCTCGAGCAACCCACTTAGGGTTACATGCGTGAAAAATTCAGTTTATTCTGCTGGGAATAAAAGGAAGAAAATAGGCTGCTCAAAGGGTTCGAAAGTTATTTGAAGGAAAAGGGAGGCTAGGGTTTCAAGAGGGGGATTCTCAAACTTCAAAGGCAACTTTCATGGGGGCTTCTATCTCTTTCATCTCTTCCACCTCTTCCCACTCCTCCATGAGTGGCTAGGTTTTTCTTTTCTAAGGTTTTGATGAAATCCTAGCCATGTAAAGAGATTTTTCTTAAGTTTTGATTGTGAAACGGTTTGAATAAGTGTATGAATAATTTAGAAATTTATAATAATTGTTCTTTTCATCTCTTCAAGTATTTTACTCTCTGTGATTGTTTAATGCTTTCCACACATTAGTTTTCTTTGTGTTTGTGTTCAAAGTACAAGACGAGTCATGCTACGAGAGACGGGTCGTGTTGTTACCATAGTTTAGTGCAAACGACTCGTGCTACTCGGGATAATTCGTGCTTGTATGTTGAATGCAACAACTCTCTTAATCAATATTTCAAACTTGTAGTTGTGAAATATTGGGTTATTCAAACCGGATTGCAATTGATAGCCGATGTTAAATCTCATTTATGTGGTTAGTGGTGAATTATTTGACCTAGAATTCTCTCCAAAAATCAATATTTCAAACCCTACGTTTAATTGTCAATTTAATTCTTGTTTAGTCATAATATCCCTCAATTTTTTTAATCAAAATTAATTTAAGAATTTAGCAATTAAATTAGTTGAATTTCACAATTGTCCCAATAGATCGATACCTAGACTTACTATTATTCTAAAAGAATTTGGTATAATTTAGTGTTTATATTTAGTGTGTGAAACGACCCATCAAATTTTGGCGTTGTTGCTGGGGACTTCTGGCGAAATTAAACAATTTAAAGTTACATTCCTATTTTAATTTTTAATTTAGGATTTTATATTTTAATATTGCTAAGTGTGCAGAGTGTTCGCAAGTGAAGCTATCATCGAAGTGCGAGCAGAGCGCAATTGAGCTTTAAAAACAAACCACAGTACCAAAGTATTTAAAAAAAATAAAAATAAAAAAATACTGAAGTAAATACTCGCAAGCAAAGCACCAAAATGCTACAACTAGGGAGCTCAAGTGGAAATTGGGGACAACGTCTACACGTCAAGCACTCACAAGACGAGTAAAGCGTTTTCGTTAAATCGCTGTGAGTATTTTCTTCTTTGGTATTTTGCTTTCATAACTTAGTGCACAGAGTTGGAACTTAGTGTGTATGTGTGAGTGGTGTATGCACGAGCGCAGTTCTTGTCGCCCTGAATTGTGGAATTTGGACCTTGAACTAGAAAAGACTCTTAGGAAACTTAGAGCCTTTTCCCGTGTTCCTAGGCTTGAATATCCATACCCATACCTTGAACCAATGAGATGGCGAACCTGAATGGCGTAAATGGCTCCAATCGGATCCTTAAGGATTACTTCACACCCACTGCATATACATCACCATCATGTATTCAGTTGCCGGACACCACTGCTGCTCATTATGAGATTAAGTCCAGCACTATCCAAATGCTCCCATCATTTCATGGACTAGCTCATGATGACCCTTACAAACATCTACATGAATTTCTAGAAATTTTCTCTACAGTGAGGATCCAAAATTTCACCAATGAGGCCCTAATGTTATGATTATTCCCATTTTCACTAAAGGACAAAGCCAAACACTGGCTGAACTCCCTACCTGCTAATTCTATCACAACTTGTGACCAATTACAGTAGAAGTTTTTAGAGAAGTACTTTCTCTTTGGTAAGACCAACCAACTCAGGTGAGCCATCACCAATTTTGGTCAAATTGATGGCAAGCAATTTCATGAAACATGAGAAAAACTTCATCACCTTCTTCAACAGTGTCCCTACCACTAAGTGCCTGATTAGCAACTTGTGCAGACCTTTTACTATGGCTTAACTGAGCCTTACCACCAAATGGTGGATTTTTCTTGTAGTAGGACATTCATGTCCAAAAATGACGCCGAGGCATGGCAATTATTTGAGAACTTAAGTGATAATTCCCTTCACTATGCCTCTGTAACCCGGCAAGTCCGACAACCAGTAGTTGGAGCCCCAAAAAGACAGGGCATTTATGAGGTAGGGCAAAACCTAGAGTTAGCCCAACAAGTAGAAGCATTGTCCCAAAAAATAGACTAATTATTAGCTGCGGGACATGCCCCTACATAGCAAGATTAGCCTCAATTTCATGAGGCATGTGTTATTTGTGCGAGCTCGGTTAATGACTTGAGTGAGTGCCCTTCGGCATCACAATTTCCAGAATTAATCCAAGAGCATGTGAATGCGGCTCAAGGATTCTCCAACCTGGGTAATGACCCATATTCCAACACATACAATTTGGGATGGAGAAATCACCCTAATTTTTCATGGAGATCTCCTTCACAAGGCACTTTTTACAATCCTTCACCACCAAGGCAGAATTTTAATAATTTTGCCAACCAATCTTCCTATCGACCACCATAATCTTACCGACCCCTACAACCTTACAGATAACCACAACCCCTGCATGTTCCTCAAGGCAATTCTGCCTTTGAGACTCAGGTGTTAGAAGTTATTTCAGAACTTAAGGGATTAGCACCAGTAGTTCACTCACATACTGTGACAACCATCTCCTTAATTAAGTAAATTGATTAAATTGATTATGCACTTACTGTTAATTATGTGATTGTGTGGTATTAAGTGTTATTGTTATGCCATGTGATTATTTTATTTGTGTTATTGTGTATAGATAAGTTAGAGTGCATATTAAACCTGTCTGATTTGTTAATTTTAACAAGTTGAATTAAGAAATTTGGAGAGGAATTAGAGCCTAATTCACATTAGTATAATTTAATCTAGTGTACTTGAGATCATAATATGATAAGGCCTAATTTTATTTAAGTGAATTTGATTTAATTGATTAAACCTATATTTCTCAATGTGTAAAATTAATTAGAGATTAATTAAGCCTTAACCTTACTCATTAAATTGAAAAGGGAATAAACTATTATTATATTGGAACTACTCATAGGTAAAAGAAGTATTTGGTGGTCATTGTTGAGTTCTAACAATACACGTAGAGAGAGAGAGAGAGAGAGAGAGAGAGTGAGAATAGGAGAGCTTGAGTTCAAGAAGAGAAAAAGAAAAAGTGAAAGAGAAGTTAGGAATTGAAGCTAATCCTCCTCAATTCACTCACTCTAGGTAAGAATTGATTCTTTAATCCTATGAAGTTGAAGAATTAAGCTCATAAATTATCAAGATCAAACAAGATGAATATCAATTTAAATGAAAGTTTGTTCATGTAATACATGCATGGTTTCTTAAGTGAGCAATGAGTGAATTAACTCCTAAAGTCTACATACATGATATAACTTCATAGAAATTTGATTTCATCCATTTGAATTCTTGTATGATTCTTCATTTATGAGAACATTCCATGGAAGTTTGAGTTTAAAAGCTTACACTTGCATGTTTTATGCAACTACATACCAAAGTGAGAATTTGATTACTTTTTGGTTATTGTTTACAAGTTTTGATTTGTGCTCTATGGTCAATGTGATAATCCTGCTCTATGTTATGTTAATTGATCTTAATTATGCTTATAATTATGAGCTTGATATGATTTTGAGTGCTAATTATAAGATTATATGTGTTTCTCAAATTGTATCTGTAGACACTCCATTTTTGACCGACCTTAAGACTCAGACGTCACCAACTGAGCGCTCGGTGATGTTGCATATTGTGCTCGTTCGGAGGTCACGGAGTCTCGGCTGCAAGCTTTGCCTCCGGACTTTCGGACTCTTTTGTGCTTTGCCTCGATTTGCGAATCAGGTCCCGTTTTCTCTGTTTTCTCTTCCCGAAGGGAGGGAGAGGTCTCGTAGATCATCTCTCAGTGGCCGTAGGCCATTTTTCCCATTTTGGAGCCCGGTTCTCGGTTTTCGGAGCCGTCGGCCGTGTGCCTCGGTTCGGGACCGCTTAACCACCTCCATTTGCTCCGGTTTTTGGCACACATCTTATTTACTCCCTTTTGAGGGACACTGAGGCTCGAGAGACCAACTTCGTGGTCGAACGCCACCTCCGGTGCTTAACAGTCAGTTTTCGGGGTCCCAGACCGCGCGTTTTGGCCCCCGAACCTTCGTTTTACATCGGTTTGAGTCCATTTTTGGCAGAGACCTCATTTTCATTGTTAGGAAGGTTGTAGGAGGTGGGAGGCCAGCAATTGTTCTAAAGACCAGCTTTATTCCTTCATCGCTCTCCGTCGCCCATTTTCCTCGCTAGAAAGCTGATGTTGACCATTCCCGGGTCACTTTCTTTGGCCCTCAACCACATATTTGTGTTATACACACCTGGGAGGCCACCAATATGCCATGGCCGGCCAGCAATCATTCCTGACTCTTTTGAACCCCTTTAAAAAGTTGGCTTTTCTCTCTCCTGGTTTACATTTTCAGGGTCTTGACCACATAGCTGTATTGTGCACATATGGGAGGCCACCAATATGGGGTGGCCGGCCACTAATTCTCATTGACCCTTTTGACCCTGGTCGGCCGGCCAGGGGAGGTGGCCGGCTGGCCACCTGAACCTCCAAAACCTGGCCGGCCATGTTCCTCACACCTGGTTCCTTACAGATACACCCTCTATTTCCCCCCAGATCCTGTATCTGAGGGGGGTCTTTTGGGGGGGAAATTTGAATTTGATTTTCCCCCATTTTCCTCCACTCCTTTCCCTATAAAACCAGACCCCCCAGCTCCATTTTAGAGGGTTACAAAGTTTGGTTTTGAGCTCTTGTATTAAATCTATCTCTCTCTATACTTCAACCCTCAAAACCCCTTAAGTCCTACACCATTTTACACTACAACCCATAGCACCACACCACCACACTCCATTCCAGCAACTTGAAGGCTATTTCCAGAGGCTAGGAGCACCATTTCTTGGACCAAAAGCTGTTGAAGACTTAGGCTACAAGGGTGAGTCTTCTTTCCCCTCTTTCTTGCTCTATTTTGTACTATATCTAAGCCTTGCTTGCAAGAATTTTTGGGCTCTAACCCAAACTGTAAATAGTCATATTTTGAGCTCATCTCCATGTTTGATTAAGGGTCTTTCTCTGTTTGAGGTCTCTTCCTCACCCTTTATGTTTAAACTCCATTTTAGGCCTATTTTTGCATGATATTTTAGGCTTATTTGTGAGCTGTTTTGGACTTGGTCATAAACTGTAAAATATCTTTTTTTGAGCCCCTCTTCAACTTTGTTGAAGGACTCTCCTCTGTTTGAGGTCAGTTGCTACCACTTGTCTCTTTATCCCTCTTTTAGGCCTTTTTCTTGCATGTTGATTTAGCCTCACTTGTGTTCATTTTCGAGGCTTGATGTAAACTGTAAAGTGCCATGTTCTAAGCCCCTCTTCAACTTTGTTGAAGGGCTCTTTGCTATTTGGGTCCAGCTTCTGTCCCTTGTCTCTATTCTCTCTTTTAGGGCCATTTTTGCATGATAGATTAGCCCTACTTATGTTTATTTTTGAGACTTGTTATAAACTAGAAAGAGGCTTGTTTTGACATCATCTTCATGTTTTATTAAGGGTATTTTCTTATTTGAGGTCATATGCTTCCTTGTATGCTTGATTCCTTCTCATTTTGAGCCTTACACCAAAGCTTTTGTTGCATGCTTTGTTTGGCCTTCTAGCCACTGAAATTCAGTGGATTTTCAGTGGCTATCACACTGTTTTGAGCCTCCAAATCAGAGGGGGGTGACCCCCTCTCACCTTGACTTGTTTGATGGTCATTTTGGCCTTTCAAAGGGACCCCTCTTTGCATGCTCCTTAGCCACTTTTTAGGGCCAATTTGATGAGTTTTGGGACTACCATATTTGATTTTCAGAGTTTTTTTGGTCATGCTTCATGTCTCTCTTGCATGTGCTTAATAATCCCTTTGTATGCCCTCTAAAGGAGCCCCTCATTTGTGCGTGTTTTGGCTGCATTTCCATGTTTATTTGGGCATATTTTGGCATGTTTAGTTCACTTATTTTTTCTGGTTTGATGAGTTCTCACTTGCTTCATGTACTTGCCATGTAACCCTTGTTTACTAGTCAAAATTGCATGCTACTTTAGCCCATCTTGCTAGCACCTTTTGGCCTTTCTTTAAACTAGAAAAGTTCATGTTTTGGGACTGCCTTGGCTCTGTCTTTAGACTTCATGATCAAATAATGCATGCTTTGTATAGCTATAAGCCATTCCATGTGCCTAGTTTTGAGTTTCGGGGTTCATCTCATGCATCGGGTGCCATTTTTCCATGTTTCGGGACCATTTAGCATCATATTTCAGTGCTGAAATTTGCATGTTCATATGCCATATTCCATGCCTTGCCATGCTTCGGTAGAGTGGCATTTGATGCCTTAGGTTCGGTCCTCGGTTTACGTGCATGTGCGCACGCATTTCGAGTGTCTCATTTTCATATTATGGCCTCTGATGTGAGTGTGGCTGAGGTCCACTCATGTTGGTGTAAGCCCATATTGCATTGTGTATGCCATTTTAGTCCTTTGCATTGCGTATGCTAGGTTGTATGTTAGAGCATTGTGTATGCCATGTTACGTTGTGCATTGTGTATGCCATTTCATAGCATTGTATATGTTATGGTGTATGTTAGTTGCATTCATGCATGTCATGCATGTTGCATTGTGTTTGGGATACGAGTTAGCCCGAGCACGGGAAACGAGGGACGTTTCGTACTCCGAGTGACGGAACGTGTCTCAATTCCCGGTCACCGACACTCCGGATTATCCATGATGGAGTCTCGGTCTTGTTGTGTTCATATGTGCATTCATTTCATATTGAGTCATGCAATTCGACTCCTCGGCCATCATGCATCGGGATGAGTGATTGGTGGCACGAGGATCGAGGACTACACTCCCTGAAGAGTAGTCAAGCATACATATGTGAGAATACATTGCCATGCCCCTTTCTTGCTCTCTGTTGTAGCAAATCAGAAATCGGCAGCCTTCCGGAGCTTGGCACAAATCCCGAGAACAATTGCAAACAGAGGCAAACTGGGGTATCACAATGGATTTCCACGCAAGGCAAACTCAAGCATGTATCATCCATCATCCGGAGCAGAGTCGAGGCAGTCCCTAGCTTGCATGCTAGTTTACAGCTTTCCTAGTTTAATTTGTTAATTAATTAGGATTTTGTACTTATTCGGACTGTAACTATTTATTTGGGACTGTATATTATTTATTCGGACCCTCCGCGCGAGGGCACAACTGTAATAAGCGTGCATGTGTGTGATGTATGTCTTCCAACCCCCACTTCTTTCTCCCTTTTATTTACCATCTTATGATGGTTAGATTAGGGCATGTTTCAATTAGCGTACAGTATGATAGCATGTTTGCATTCATTCATCTGTCTTGCATGCACCAGGCTCGGCGCATCATACTAACTGCATTTGTATTTTAATTTCAAGTTGAATACTTGTTAGCTGTTGCATTTCACATGCTATGTTTAGAATAATCGAGCCTACTATAGTTGCATTTTTGCATTTGTTGCATTAGGCATTTCTGTATAGTTAGGATCATGCATGATTTCTAATCAGCTTCTGTTTTGGCTTGGAGTACTTGGTAAGTTTTTATGCTTTAGCATCCTTGCATGTGTGTAAGTGACTGCCATGATAGCATGCTTACCATGAGGCTATGTGCTTACGTGATATATCTGCCTGAATGCCTGTGGGTGAAGGTTGGGTTATTTGGATTGGAGCAAATCATCGATTGTAAGTTTTAAGCCCACTAGATAGTGGCAAAATCATATTTTCTAAGCCCACCCGAGGGTGGCAAATTCACGTCTTAGCCTACTTGCGGGTAGCACCATCAAACCATTTTCAAACAAACAAGCATGAAATGTTTTGCTCCAATTCAGGCGACCCAGTCTATACTTGTATGCTGTGCGCATCACATAGTAAATCTAGACTAATAACCGGAATAAGAACGCATAATGTTTTCAAAACTAGATATCATGGTTAGTAGAGGCCGATCTTTGATCGGGCGAGCGGGGGTGCTCACGAAGTGACCTTCCCCAATCGTACCCAAGTTCCCGAGCCGAGGCAACTTTGGTGATGATGGACACGTGGCCTTAGGCAACGAGTCAGGGTTTCCTAAATTTCCCAAAATAAAATATTTAGGTGGCGACTCTGTATCTGGCAAAGCAGTCCATGTTTGGCACTTCTTTCAAAAATCTGTTTTTCTCAAAATGATTTGCCGGATTTGGACTCTTTGGTTTAGATTAAGAACCGTGACAATTTGAGTCCGAACTGTAGTGAGCCCAATACGAACGGAACGGGGGACATCATCCCTCCCCCGGGGCGTTCGGGGACATCTACAGTTTCTGGCGACTCTGCTGGGGATTTAGAGAACTTGACTTGAACTTATGATATCTTGTTTCGACTACACTTATGTGTCTCTTTGCATTGCATTTGCATTGGTGCGCCTAGGACACCGTGTTTGCCATTTGTTATTCCTGAACGGTTTGCCGGAGGCTTGTCTTGTCAAGGCATGACCATAAGGCTAACCGGTTGTGGGCCCTGCCATTATGGGAACACAAACCCTGGTTTTACTGGGGCACCCCTTTTGACCATTCGACTTAGTGCATATCGAAATCCCTAGTGACCATTCCAAACTAGGACAGGTTGCTTACCCGATATAGGTTGTTTGAAACCGCTGCGTGCGTAGTGAAACCCTAGCTCTTGACAAAATAGGACAGGGAAACCCTACCCCAACATAGGGGTGTTTTGGCTCTCACTTATCTGCTATGTGCTTTTAGAGTGCGTCTCTACAGGAATGCATGTATTAGTTTATAAGTTTGGGCATCAGGCCTGCGGGCATCAGTTCAGTTCTTTTGGGAATCAGTTATTTGCGGGTATCAGATTCAGTATTGGGGAACAGTGATTCAGGGGTAATGATCAGTGTTTGAGGACAGTGTGTATTCAGCTTATCGACCGTGTGTTGTTATGCCCAGCTGTGTGTTGTGTATTTATTTTTAGCTATTATGCTGTTCGTTTATCTGGTTATTTATTTCTTTATTGCTTTATTTATCTTTTTGCTAGGACAGTTTTAGCACAATTGCTTCTGACCTAGCAGATATTCCCCAAGCACTTTGGACAAGAGGTCGTCGGCTTAATCGATCTGAGGATCTGGTTGACGGACAGCCAGTGTTTCATTCTCTACCCCCGGTTGTCAGACGGAGGCCGACAAAGCGTAGTGTGTCTGAACAGAGGTTACCAGAACAGTGGTCTACCCTAGCAGTAAACAGTCGGGCTGAGGTTTTAGTTTCTGCCATAGAGATGCATATACCAGTTAGTCAGCGAGATCAGCAGAATATAGCCAGGATGGAAGACATGATGCGACAGCTCCAAGAGAGCATGAAGCAAATGCAGGAGGACGCTGTCCGCCAAGCGGAGTTCTTTAAACAGCAGGCCACAATCATGGCCCAGCAGGCGGAGCTAATTACCCGACTCCAGCAGCAAGCCGGAGCATCTGCCTCACATCTAGTTCCTCTTCCATCAGGGGTCCCGTTACCCGAGCAAACACCAACTGTCCAGAATGTCCTGCCAAATACCTAGAACACCTTGCCAAATGTCCAGAACATCCAGGAGGACACAGACCTTCCAACGGGGCCAGCTCCGCCCCCGCTTCCACCTCAACTGTCCAAGGCACATACGCCTATCAACCACCCGGACTTTCCCTTCGAGTTCGAAATAGACCCAACAGCATTGAAACTGAGCAAGCTTGAGAAGCTGTTCAAAAAGTCCCAAGGGGTGAAGGCTATTCCGGATATCGAGGACGGATATACCGATGTGGCCGTGACGCTACCGGATAGATTTAAAATGCCGCAGATCAATCGCTTCAACAGGTCTGGAGATCCTATGGTCCACCTCCGGCTATTCTCAGATATACTACGGCCAATGGGCCTAACCAGACCCCAGAAGCTTTCATTATTCGGCCGGACCCTGTCAAGTGTGGCCGCCATCTGGTATGCGAAGTTGGAGGATGATGTCAAGCAGAGTTGGGATGAAATGGCTGAGGCCTTTGTTGCGCAATACTCTTACAACACCCAAATCGAGATTACAACCCGTGATCTCGAAACAAAAAGGCAGGAGCCCAAAGAGAGCTTCTCAGATTTCGTGACTCGGTGGAGGGCGAAGGCCTCGATGATGACTTTAAGACCCACCGATAAAGACCAGATCAGGATGATTGTGCGCAATCTCCAGCCAAAATTGATGCAAAAGATGATTGTACTCCCCTTTCCCACTTTTTCATATCTGCACGAGATGGGGGTACAAATTGAAGATGCAATGAAACAGGGTCTGATTGACCAAGATAGGGAGCAGCCCAGGAGGACTTTCAACCGTAACAACAATGTAGGCCCGAGTGGCGCTGCAACTGCAAGAGCTTCAGAGGTGAGCATGGTCACCACCATCCCCCCTCCCCTTCCAAGACCCATGGCAGCCACGCCCTTCTCCGGTGCATCCGGAAGTAATACGCAGACCACCAAATACCAACCCAGAGGCCAAATAACCTTCACACCCTTATACATGCCCCTGTCCAAAGCTCTGGGGGTATTAATCAGGAAAAAGCATTTGAAGCCCCTAGAGCCGAGGCCACTACCAAATCCACTCCTTCCCTCTCATGACCCAGCAAAATACTGCGCGTATCACCAACAACACGGTCACGACACCGACCGTTGTTTTAGATTGCGTCACGAGATCCAAGATCTTATTGACAAGCAGGTGATTGCGCCTCCCGACAAACCCAATGTCACAACAAATCCTCTCCCACCACATAACCAAGCTCCACCTCCCAACAGAATCAACTTTATCCAAACTGGGGTCGTGTCTTACGATCCTAGTATCTATATCACCCCATCCCACCTACCTAAGCCGGAGGTGCTCTTTCCTGACTGCACCGACTCTTTGTGCATGTTGGACATCTCCACAACCCAACCAGAGCCAACGGTGGTGACCATCGAAGATGGGGCAGGGCAGACTTCAGAAGAGAGTGGAATTGTTGAGTCTGGGATTGAACAGTATGGGAGTTTCACTGGGGAAGCCTATGATCCGAGTGAGTACATCTTGTCAACAGGCCAGGTTGGGCCAGGTATAGAATTGCCAGAAAAGGAAGAGCTGTGTGTGATCCGGGGGGATGGATTTGAGCGAGGGGCGAATGATTTGACGGCTGTGGAAGAGGACTTTGCCAACCTCCAGTTTTTCAATGACCAAGATCCAGGGGACGCGGCAGTCAACTGGTTTGATTATGAGGAATCGGCAGAGGCTACTGGATGGCTGGATGATTAACCGAATGTGGTGAAAGAGTTCCAACTAGAACAGAGCTCAGTAGGGGCAGGAATATTAGCTGTGGCCGGAAGGGCCGGAAGTTAGATTATATTGCCAGAGAGCGCCGGTACGAAGAATTTCGCTCGGAACTGGGACAGTGTGAATGCAGGGAAAGCTGAACAACAAACTGCGCTAACGTAGGCAGAACAAGAAAAGATTTGGGATTCTGAGAGAATCCGGAAAGCCAAAGTCCATGAGGGGACCGAAAGTGCTATGTGCACAAAAACAGAAGATGCTGCGGGCATGTGGGCTGAAAGTACTGAGAGCACAAACATACCGGAGCCAGACAGGTGTCTGTCGGCGGCCGATGGAATGTAGTGGGAGGATGATGATTTATGTCTTGCCCACACAGATGAAGATTGGGGAAACCATAAGCCTAATGACACCTGGTATCTCGACGAGGTTGATCACATGACAAGAAGCAGGCGGTATTTCAAGCCCCCGCACCTAGACCAGCCAGAGGCGTCGGGAAAGGATAAGGATGCTGAGAAGCAGAAAGAGAAGCAGATTGAAGAAGAAGCTGTACTGAAGCAGCTGAAGAAGATACAAGCAGACATCTCCATCTGGGGACTGCTTATGGCTTCACAAGTGCACAGACAGGCTGTCCTATCTGCTATGGACAAGGCCAAACTCTCTATAGTTACCACACCAGAGCAGCTGGTTGGACTGGTCTTTCCGGGAGGAGGTTCCCCGACGTTAACCTTTTCAGACAAAGAACTACCGCCTGAGGGCGCAAATCATAACAAACCCCTTTACATCTCTGTGGAATGTAAAGACAAGTGGGTGCCAGTGGTTCTTATCGACACGGGATCCGCCATTAATGTATGCCCGTCAAGGACGGCATATGCGATTGGGTTAAAGCCCGCGGACTTCGTGCCGACTACTCAAGTGATCAGAGCCTATGATAACACCAGCAGGGAGGTGATGGGGACTGTCAAAATTCAGACCCAGGTTGGTCTAGGACAACACAACATTGAATTCCATGTCTTGGACGTTCCTGCAATCTTCAATCTACTCTTGGGGCGGCCGTGGTTGCACCAAGTGAAGACAGTCTCTTCCACTTTGCATCAAATGCTGAAGTACCCTCACGGGAAGGGGGTGGCCATTGTTTTCGGGAATTCATCAATCCATCCACCGCCAGAAGTGTCTACACCAGTCTTGGAAATCGAGCACGGCATGGAGGATGTGTTCTTATCAGGGTTTACTCTGGCTGAGGCTCGGGTTGTGCAGAATATCATGGCTGTTAATGAGGAAGTGTATGTCAGTGCTCAATCTGTATACCTCATGAACAAGCTACAACACATCCCCGGGATGGGATTAGGAAGGAGTGGCCGGAAGGGCGTCGCAGCATTAGCCGAAGTGCCACACAACCCTCATACCTTTGGCCTGGGTTATCTGCCCACCGAAGAGGACTGGGTAAGGAAGGGAAAGGAAATGGCTGGAAGAGCTAGAGCAAAGCAGGCCGGGAAGCCTTTTGAGCTAATACACATGCCTATTCAGGGTACCCTAAACGGACGCTTCGTCCGGGAGGGGGAGGACTTTCCGTTTTGCGGCTTCCCAAAGCCATGGCTGAATGCGAAGAAGAAGCGCGTGCCAGGTTTCGAGATCTTCTTCGACCTGCAATTATCCGAGGATGACGTTGCCGAAGAGCAGACAGACCCATCGGCTGAGGTTGAGCAGTGTAAGGCAGTGGACTCCGAGGGCGCTGAAATTGAAATGGGGGTAGTACTGGCATGTCTACTTTCAGATCCTCCGATCGACCAAAAGTGCTTGGGGGATAACTTCTCGGTTTCCATGATTGGGGATGAAACGGCTGCAGGCCTACCAGCAGCTATTTTGGACGCATCTATCACACCCTCTCTCACTTGGCAATACGAAGAGGGATTTTTGTCCAGCAGCACCGGGTCAGGTAGTGAGCCGGAATCTGATTCCACTGAGTCTTGTGAGTCAGAATCAGGTTCCAGCTCGACTGAGTCTGAGTCTGGTAATCCTGGGGATAATAACCCGGATGCCACAGTCTTGTCCAGGTCGTTTTTTTCTTTCTCTTTTGAGTCTATTGTAACCGAGGAATTAGACGACTTGGATGTGCTTAATGAGAATCAAGTAGCTGTGGTTTCTGAGTACTTTTCTGTGCCCTTGATTTATTGCATTAACTCAGACTTTAAAAATTTTGATGAAAACAACGAGGACGAAATTCCTCCGGTTTTGCAACGCTTAATTGAACAAGAGCAGGAGAGATTTGTCAAACCCCTAATGGATGAAATCACTACCGTGAATGTTGGTACTGAGGAGGACCCGCGGCTGGTCCAGATCGGGTCCACGTTGTCTTCGGAGGAACGCGAGCGCTTAGTCGCTTTATTAAAAGATTTCAAAGATGTTTTCGCGTGGTCCTACGAAGACATGCCTGGGATCGATCCTGAGATTGTACAGCACCGGATCCCTCTCGACCCCGAGGCCCGACCCGTCAAGCAGAAGCTTAGGAGGATCTGCCCGGATTGGGCTCTCAAGATTAAGGAAGAGGTCACCAAGCAAATCGACGCAGGCTTCCTGCTGGTATTAGAATACCCGACTTGGTTGGCCAACATCGTTTCGGTACCAAAGAAGGATGGCAGGATCCGAGTATATGTGGATTTCAGGGATTTGAACAGAGCCAGTCCGAAGGACGACTTTCCCTTACCGCATATTGATGAGTTGGTGGATTTCACAGCAGGGCACGCGTTGCTTTCATTTATGGATGGCTTCTCAGGCTACAATCAGATAGTAATGGCACCCGAAGACCGGGAAAAGACTCCATTCACCACCCCGTGGGGGGACATACTGCTACAGAGTAATGCCGTTTGGGTTGAAGAATGCTGGAGCTACTTATCAACGGGCTGCGACCACGATATTGCATGACATGATCCATAAGGAGGTTGAGGTGTACGTAGACGACATGATTGTCAAGTCCAAAGATAGAGAGGGCCACTACACCGCCTTGTAAAAGTTCTTTCAAAGGATCAGAGAGTTTCGGTTGCGGCCGAACCCTCAAAAGTGTACGTTTGGGGTTACAGCGGGAAAAATGCTGGGGTTTTTTATTACACAGAGAGGTATCGAAGTCGACCCTTCCAAAATCAAGGCCATCTTGGAAATGCCACCACCAAGGACTGAAAAGGAGGTGCGAGGCTTTCTGGGCAAAGTGCAATTCATAAGACAGTTTATCTCAAAATTAACCTTGACTTGTGAACCACTTTTTGGTCTCCTGAAGAAAGGCAAGAAATTCCAATGGGACGGCCGATGCCAAGCCGCTTTTGAACAGATTAAGAAATATTTACAGAACCTGCCCGTGTTGTCACCACCAGAGCCGGGGAAACCGCTGATATTGTACCTCTCAGTGACTGAGACCACAATGGGCTGTATGCTCGCACAAGAATCTGAAGACAAAGTGGAGAGAGACATCTACTATCTGAGCAAAAAGATGCTAGAGTATGAGACTCGCTACACACTGTTGGAGAAGGCTTGCTTAGCTTTGGTATGAGCTACCAGGAAGCTGCGGCACTACCTGTTAGCTCACTCTGTAATGTTGGTTTCACGACTTGATCCCATCAAATATCTTTTCGAAAAACCAGCACTTACGGGTAGGCTAGCTCGTTGGTTGCTGTTGCTCTCCGAATTCGATCTGAAGTATGTAACACGCAAGTCAGTCAAAGGAAGAGCAGTAGCAGAATTCTTAGCCGACCATCCAGCGGAAGGGGGTGAAGCAATCGAATACTTATTCCTAGATGAGGCCATTTTACACATCGACAATGAAACTTGGACGATGTACTTTGACGGAGCGTCAAATCAGTACGGGTATGGGATAGGAGTGTTGCTGATAGCACCCGACAAATCCCGTATCCCTCTAGCCTTCAAACTCCGATTCAAAGTCTCGAACAACGAAGCAGAATATGAGGCGTGCATCGCCGGTCTGGAAGCAGCCTTGGAACTAGGGGCAAGACGGTTGGACGTCATTGGGGACTCGAACCTTGTTGTGTCTCAAGCAAAAGGAAACTGGAAAGTCAAAGAAGAAAAGATGATGATGTATCACCAGACCTTGGATTTGTTAATTCCTCGGTTTGAGAAGCTAAACTTTGCTCATCTACTAAGAGAGAACAACAGGTTCGCAGATTCTTTAGCAACTCTATCTTCCATGATAGACATCCTATTCGGAGTCCGGATGCGTCCGGTCATCATTGACCAGAAATTTGAGCCAGCCTACGAGTCGATTGCTGCTATAGATGAAGTTCAGGACGAAAACCTCTGGTACCACGACATTTGGAACTTTCTAGAGAAGGAAGCGTACCCGCCAGGCGTAAATGCCAAGGATAAAAGGGCAATAAGAAGAATGGCCGTTCAGTTCATCATCTATGGGGGAAAGCTGTATAAAAGAGGTCATCTGGGAATGCATAAGCTGTGTGTCGATGTCGAAGAGTCAAAGCGTCTAATGGAAGCCATCCATGGAGGGGAATGCGGTGCGCACATGAATGGAGTAATGCTAGCACGGAAGATCCTCAGACAGGGTTATTACTGGTCCACCATGGAGGAGGATTGTATCGGTTTTGTCCGGCGATGCACAAGTGTCAAATTCATGCAAATCACATGAACATTCTGCCGTCGAGGCTATACAATATGACTTCACCATGGCCATTTTCAGTCTGGGGAATTGATGTGATCGGGGCTATCACTCCAAAGGGGTCGAATGGGCATGAGTTCATCCTGGTCACGATAGATTATTTTACAAAGTGGGTTGAGGCTCAATCTTATGCAGTGTTGAAGGCTTCACATGTTGCGAAGTTTATCAGAAACAACATCATCTGTCGCTACGGGGTCCCAAACGAGATAATTTCAGATAACGGTTTCCATTTCAAGAAAGAAGTGATTGACTTGTTGGAAAAATACAACGTAGCTTTTCATAAGTCATCCACATACCGGCCGCAAACCAATGGAGCGGTTGAGGCCGCCAACAAGAATATCAAACACATACTGCAGAAGATGGTGGAAACCTACCGGGACTGGCCAGATAAGCTGCCGTTTGCTCTGTGGGGCTACCGGACTTCAATCAGAACTTCTACTGGGGCGACTCCGTATTCATTGGTTTATGGGATGGAGGCCGTTCTACCTATTGAGATTGAGGTTCCGTCGTTGCGAGTGTTGGCTGAGTGTCAAATAGCCGAGGTAGATTGGCAGCAGAGCAGATTTGAGGAACTCATGCTCTTTGATGAGAGAAGACTGAAAGCACTGTACCATGTTCAAGGTTATCAGCACAGAATTGCCCGGGCTTTTAACAAGAAAGTTAAGTCCAGGAATCTAAAGGAAGGAGATTTGGTGCTCAAGGACAACCGAGCTCTCATCCACGACCCAAGGGGCAAGTTCAGACCCAATTGGACTGGTCCCTACATCATTAAGTCTATCTGCTCAGGTGGAGCTGTGGTTCTGATGGACCTGGATGGCTTAGAGTTCACACAGCCGATCAACATGGACAAGTTGAAGAAATATTACCCTTGAGAGGCTCGCTAGGCCGAAAACCCGAAAGGGCGACCTAGGCAAAACTCAGAGCACAAAAAATTTGAAATTATAAAAACTGAGCTCGCAAGGTTGAAAACCCGCAAAGGGCGGCCTTGGCAAAAGTTAGAGCGTAAAAAGAGAGTGAAAATACCCGAGTGAACCTAAGCCTGAACTACATAAGGCTTGATTCCCATCGTTGAGATACGTAGGCAACTTCATCCTGAAGTTCAACCATAAACATTTTCCCCGATCAACTTTGTCAATTTGGTCATCTCAGTCATCTTTGTCCATCAGCATTCATCGTGATCTCCGGTGCAGTGCTTTTCAGACTAGGGGCAACTTTCCGTTGCTGTGCAGCGCCGCGGTACTATGCAGACTAGGGGCAACTTTCCAGTTACAGGAATCCGGGGTTGTGCATCTCAGTGACAGATCTTAAGCGTGTCCAGTTCTGATCCATATCGAAAATAGTTTTGAAAAGTTTTAATAAAAGTTGACTTCGTTCAAATTAATCTTTTTACAACTAAGACCATTTTTGGACCAAAGCGGAAAATTTTCAGTACCCACAACCTTCAATTTCATTGATTTCAAAACAGAGTTCTCCTGCTCTTGCATACAAATTGAAGTTGCTTTTTATTACATTCATAAAGAAAACTTGAAAGTACTAGTAAAACAATAAATCCGGGGCATAGATAAGTCAGGTGTCCCTGCGCCCCCTCCCAGATCTGGTAGAAGCCTCTGATGCCAAGCTGGGCCCAATCTGTGCTTCTTCATTGAGCCAATCCAAGCACTCGTCAGACAAAGTGCAACTGAAAGTGGGAGCGGGGGCCAGAAGCTCTCTAGTCCTCCAAGCTGTGGTATACCGGGCAAGCTGTGCGCCTCAGACCGGGAATGCAGCCGGATACTTTATCCCCTTCTGGCGGGCAAGTCTGATCATGATTGAACTGACGCAGGAATCGGAACGGAAAGTAGAACACACAGTAGGTCAGACCAACCAACTGGATCTCGATCAGCCGGGACATGCTATAGCTCATCGCCGGGAGATTGAGCCAAGGACAGCGCCAAGCAATGCAATCTGCAGACAAATTGCACATCCAGTCGAACCACCACCCTTCGTCAGAGGCATCGACTAGGCGTTGACGAAAGAAGTAGCCGCGAGCTGAGTAGGCTGGGCAAGAGTTCACAACCTGCAATTTATCCATCAACCATACCTGGGGAGGGATGAAAAATGAGAAAATAAAGAATAGAGAGATGTACGATGAGAGAAAAGTAAGAAAAGGGTTTTGTGAGAAAAACCGAGCCCGAGGGCCGAGCGATGTGAGCAATATATATGTGAGATTGGGTGGGAAACATTACCTGCAACAGTAGTGGACTCCCCGCAAACCTGGTCGTCTCCTGGCGATAGAAAGCATCTAAGACCATTAGTGTCTCGGCTAATGTCATGGCAATACAGCTCTTTCCCTCTTTCAAGCCTTGAGCAACTTCAATCAGACGAATGCTATATCCGCCCAAACCCAGGGCGAGCAAAAAGTGATATAGCATACACAAGCAAAGGGCGTGTTGCCGAAAACCTTGCCAATAATGGCTGCCGCGGTCACCGGCATTAGAAAAGCGATGAATCAAGCCGAGGACATCCAGTTCCCCGTTGCAGATCAGAGACCGAGTGTCATGCATAGTGAGTCCACACATCCGCCCTAAAGCTTGGGTGTGGCCAAAGCGAAACTGAGGCAAAATTTCTTCATAATGTTCAGATTCCATCAAAACTTGAAAATCTTCGAAAGTTGGACATACCTCTTGCCCGCCGAAGCTAAAAACATGTGTCACCGGGTTCCAAAACCTCGCCGCGGCATGAAGGAAGGGAAGGTGCAGCGGAGTACGGCTCAGCGTGAATAATGCATTCAAGCCGAAACCCCAGAAGTTCAACTTTTCCAAGCCATCTAAAGAAGCGATCCAAGCTGTGAGATTTTCGACGAGAAACGCCTCCATTTTGGTGCAAAACTGAGATGAAATGAATCAACCACGAGGCTAGAGCTTTTAAAGAGGATAAGGCACTGTTCGGGGGACACGTGTCAAAAATTTGGTGGTTACTGAGCTAAGTGGCCGGCCGGCCACCTTTTCTGGTAGGCCAGCCACCCCTCTTCTCTTCAATGCAAAAAGCTGGCCGGCCAGCTCCCAAAAGTGGCCGGCCATGCTGCAATGTGTGCCTCAGGTCCTGCTTTACCCCCTGGAAGGAAGTTCCTTGCATTTCCATGCATCGGGAGTGTCGGAGGCCTCAATTTCCCTCAGTTTCAGATGCGTTCCGTCACCCAGATCATCCGAACTACACTTTGTTTATTGAGTTGGTGTTTAGTCTTGCTTATCGAGTTGTTGTTTTGCTTATCGAGTTGTCGTTTTGTTGGTCGAGCTGTTTTGTTTATCGAGTTTTGTTTATCGAGTTGTCAAGTTTTGTGTATTTGAGTTGTTACTCTTTACTTATCAAATTTGTTTTGTTTTGCTTATCGAGTTGTAAACTTGCTAAGGTTTTGTTGTTTCTTAGTGAGTTAGGTTGTTTGGTTTGTTGTGTCGGTTCACTACCTGACCTGGTAAATACACAATGCACATTCCCATTCAAATCTCATTTTTGTGCAAAATGATGCGATATGATGATAAGAACATAAAATACAACGCTTTTTCAAAAGTTGTTTCATTCCGTCATGCTTCCTTTGTTACAACATTTTACAACAAGGGTACAAGTTTTACAGAAAATGAAACTACCTAATAATGTACAATGTGCTACAACTACTAGCAAAAAGGTAAATAAAACAGGGAACAGCTACATCAATGCTCTCAAGAGCAGAATAAGAGGCCCTCTTCATCCTCTTCTGCGAAGCAGCCTCTGCACCACCAGCGCCATCTGAGTCGGAGTTGTCGCCCTCGGGATCCTCCTCGGCCTCACCTCCACTCCCGGAATCGGGGTCGGAGCTACCCTCTCTATCAGCAGATGTCTCCGACTGGCGATCTACAGCCTCCTCCTCCTCCTAGCTGGGCTCCTCCTCTATGATGTGCGCCCTGCGTCTACCTCGTCCGCGAGACGACTCCCTTCTCCCAGCTCCTCGAGAAGGCCTAGATGGCCCAGCTCCTCGGAAAGGCCTGGATGGCCCGGCTCCTCGGAAAGGCCTGGATGGCCCGGCCTGTGGCTGAGCATACATCGGAGGCATCTGAAAATGAAGAATGTAGTTTGAGTACATCAGCCAAAACATGTATATCAGATACAGATGCAAGCAAACTACACAGAGCGGATGTATGCAGGTATAGTGCATGAATGTGGTGTGTGTCAGATGTGCTCTACACAGGCAGCCTATCAATGTAGTAAAGATGTTCAAGAACAGCGTGTCATAAATGCAAGAAAACTAAAGGGTACTTGGAAACCCATGATGGACAACTGCGCCTCCCTCCGCAGGACCATGCCCTCAAGTGAGGCTACCATCTCGAGCACCTCGTCCATGTACTCCCTGGGTGGCTGCAGATACAAGCTCCAGTCATCAATGAATAAATAACTGCCAAAGTATCTGTGTGATAAACGGAAAACAGTGGAACATACCGGTGGTGAGTCAGGGTCACTGACATATCGGTGGCCAGGCATCGGAGGCTCTATCGGAATCGGAATCGGGGAGGTGGTCCCGTATTGCCATCCCATCAACTCAGTCGGCATATCTGGCCATCCAGGATGATGATGAGTCGGAGGAATCGGGGGAACCAATCCACCCCCACCTCTAGATGTACCAGCCCTGCTAGTGGAAGGGACATCTGCAGTCCGAGCCCTGCTCGATGAAGGCATACCAGCAGGCCTCCTCGTCGGAGTACGGACTCCCGTCAATGGAGGCATCAAATATGTGTGACGATAAGTAGCGTAGTCCCCCTCCTCGAGATGGAGAAATGCATCAGTACCTAACAGGGCGTCGACAACACTCTAGGGAGGGAGCCTATCAGCAGTCCGCATATCGTCTGGGGGTGCTGAAGGAATGTCCTGCTCAGGGTAACCCCATACCTGACGCAAGAAGCGATCCCCCAAAAACCAGGCCCTACCAACCGGCCCCTCGAAGAGGATCCTATACCGAGAGGCACCCCATGCTCCGGCAAATTGGAACCGGAGGTCTTCACCTAAAGGCGCCCAGGGCTGCCATGAGATCTGCGGAACCGGGGCATAAGCTGGTCAGAAATTGTGAGTGTGCAAGATAAATCAAAGATTGGAAATATGAAGAACTGAGAGTTCTGAAATACCTCTGACGGCCGCACTGTATCAAAGTACTGCCGTAAATAGAGAAGAGACTCCCGAGGTCTCGCCCGGTACTGGCCCTCGAATACGAGTGAATACGGGGTCGTGAGGGGCACCTCCACTATAAGCTCCGGAGCCAGCGTCGGGAAGTATGCGTAGACCCATAACTGTGAGAAACAGAGCAATAGCCATCAGAATACAGAATGCTGAGTGCAGAATGCAAATACAAAATGCTGAGAGCAAAGTACAAGGTACAGAAAGTAAAGTGCGCCGTGTGTGCAATGTACAAATAATGAGAAGCAGAAATGTAAATCAAGAGGGCAGAAAGTACCTCCCAGGCCCTCCAATAACCTCCAACCATGTTCCCCCGTCCGCGGGAGGTCGCACTCATATAGCAGTAGAGAGTAGCCAGGCTGGCGCCGCCCCAATCATACCGGCTAACCTGTGAAAGATCTACTAAGGCACTCAACAGATAAAGCCCAACAGTGTTCCCTCTATCGGCAAACAGAGTGGTCCCGAAGAGGAACATCAGAAACCCGCGGGTGTACTGTGCCACCTCCTCAGGAGTCTCAGGCTCCATCTCCGCCCTCCTGAAATGGGAAGAGAACCAGGTGTATCGGACTCTGCCCGAAGATCTGTCAACTGGCGGGCGAGCCCCCAATAAGTATATCCATGCAGCCTCCCGCTGGCCCATATCCTCGTCATATGGGATGGCCCAACCTCCTACATCAAGGCCCGTTAGTATGGCGAAGTCAAATGGGGTCATGGTCATATCCCCGGTGGCAGAAAAATGGAAGGAGTTGGTGGTGTCCCACTATCTCTCTACCAAAGCACCCATTAGTGTCCTACTGGTAGGACAGCGGGAGAGCCCAATGCAAAAGGGCCTAAACCCTGCCACGTCAACCAAATCCCAGACAGCCTCCGGGAGCTCAGCATACCACTCTCTCGCCGTGATAGAGCCATATCCTCGCACGGCACGAGAAGTCACCTGCATTCAGGATGAATACATGTATTCAGTTTCAGAATAAAATGTATAAGCTGTGTGCAGAATGAAATGTATGAGCCGTGTGCAAAATCAAATTAGATACAGAATCTGAGCTGCGTGTTCATCTCAAAATTCAAGTGTTTGGGCTGCGTGTTCAACTCTCAATCAGTGTGTGCTGCGTGTTCACCTTCAATTGGGGCTGCGTGTTCGACTCTCAATCAGTGTGTGCTGTGTGTTCACCTCAACAACGAGCTGTGTGTTCGACATCAAAGTATGGGCTGTGTGTTCATCTTAAAATTCAAGTGTTTGCGCTGCGTGTTCAACTCTCAATCAGTGTGTGCTGCGTGTTCACCTTCAAATTGGGCTGCGTGTTCAACCCTCAATCAATGTGTGCTGTGTGTTCGCCTCAACAACGAGCTGTGTGTTCGATATCAAAGAGTGGGCTATGTGTTCATCTTAAAGTTTGGGCTGCGTGTTCAACTCTCAATCAGTGTGTGCTGTGTGTTCGCCTTCAATTTAGGGCTGTGTGTTCAGAAATTCAAAGTTTGGGCTGCGTGTTCAACTGACAACAAGTGTGAGCTGTGTGTTCAAAAATTCAAAAACAGTGGGCTGCGTGTTCTACTCCCAACAAGTGTGTGCTGCATGTTCAGCTTCAGTTTGGGCTGTGTGTTCATCTCAAAGTTTGGGCTGCGTGTTCAACTGACAACAAGTGTGAGCTGTGTGTTCAAAAATTCAAAAACAGTGGGCTGCGTGTTCTACTCTCAACAAGTGTGGGCTGCGTGTTCACCTTCAGTTTGGGCTGTGTGTTCATCTCAAAGTTTGGGCTGTGTGTTCAAATTCTCAACAAGTATGTGCTATGTGTTCACAACCAATATACGGACCGCGTGTTCAGAAAGTCAGAGTGTTTGAACTGTGTGTTCAAGATGCGAACGGAATACGGTGCTATGGATTAAACATTCAAAACAAGCTGTGCGCTTGAATGGGCAGATAAACATAGCGAAGGCACGAAATAGACGGAAAATGCGGAATACATTGCAGAAAATGCAAAAGTGGAGTAAATACCTCTCGTGCCTCATGAGAGAGGTGAGACTCCGGCTCTCGCAGAAGTAGATCCCTAGGCGCTCAGTCGTCGAAATCAGTGAAATGGTAGAAAACCGCCTGCGGGAGGATGTGCTCATGAGGATGATACCTCGCGGGATCAAATGGCCGAACTCTCGGGGGTAAAACCATAATGTCGGGATCATCTCCGGCACCCAGAGGACCTCCACCATGAGGGAAATGACCAGCCATTTCGAAAAGTCTGCAAAAATGAGCAAAATGAGCCAAAATTGGGAAAAGTCAACTCTCGGGAAATGAAAAAATCAACAAAAGTCAACCCCCGAGAAAATCTTCCAAATGTTGAGACAAACTTACCTCAAGTGGTGAAAATGAAAAAAGAAGCACCGAAATCAAAATTTAATCGGTTCAAAGTGAAGAGAATTGAAAGTTTTCGCGAAAACAACTTGCGTGGGGCGTTGGAAAACGCGTATAGAGCGCAGATCTGAGAGAGAAAATGGTTTGGGAAGGAGGAGAGAGCAATTTCGGAGCTGCACTTGTGAGGAAAAGTGCTTTGGATAAGCACATTTAAAGAAAAGAAGGTGAAAAGACCAAACTGCCCCGGATTTGGCCTAGGTGGCCAGCCGGCCACCTTTTCTGGCAGGCCGGCAGCCCCTCTCCCAAAAACATGGCCGGCAGCCTCCCTCTGGGAATAAAACTGGCCGGTGGTGTCCCCCATGTGGCCTCCAAGGTCTCTGCAAATTTTGGTGATGATTGGAGTCCCCGAGACCTGAAAAAAGTACAAGAAAAGTGCACTTTCCGTCGCGAAATCGCACCGCCGGAACGTCAACCCTAACTTTCAGTACGCCTTTCATCGTCATTCGTCAAAAGTGAGATGTATCCTTTTTAAACATGTTGTGACCCCTCCGGGAGGTGAACCAGAGGCCGCGATCGAGTCGCCCTTGCCGAAACGCGCATTTCTTTGCTCGTTGTTTTGGGACAAATGTGCATTCCAGTTTACACTTATGTATGTCACTTGCATTTTCATGCGTATACTTGCATTATTATGCACGTTTCCCTGATATTGTCAGGCCCCCATGCTTAAACTCGCATCATCACGCACGTTGCTTCTTGCATTGCGACGCACTCACCCATCAACACCGTGTTTGTCTGCACTCGATATCACGCTGAACATATGTTGCTAACTATGTTGTGCTTGTTAAGTTTCTTCCTTTTTCAGGCACGATATTGTATGTACGGTTCATTTGAGGCTGGTGCGACCAGACGAGCCGCACAGGTATTGTATCTTCTCCGTGTGAGACGTGGCGAGAATTCAATGATTCTCCGTATTCTTCAACTGCATGAAATGTAGTATTGCTTTGCATTCTTGCTTAAAACTGTTGCATCTATTGTGAATACTTGCTTCGTTACAGCTTGCTGCATTTGCGTGACCATTAAGTTACATCTGGCCTTGTGCATATCGCTTTGCATTTTGCCCCCCGCCTGCGGGCACATTTCTTTGTTATCTTGTATGGTTGTCTAAGTCTTCGGCCTTGTCAAAAATGGGTCATCTCTGGGCTTTGACATTCACTCCCATCACTTATGACTTTCGAGTTTTGTCAAAGAGGGGCAATGTAGACACCTCATTTTTGACCGACCTTAAGACTCAGACGTCACCAACTGAGCGCTTGGTGATGTTGCATATTGTGCTCGTTCGGAGGTCGCGGAGTCTCGGCTGCAAGCTTTGCCTCCGGACTTCGGACTCTTTTGTGCTTTGCCTCGATTTGCGAACCAAGTCCCATTTTCTCCATTTTCTCTTCCCGAAGGGAGGGAGAGGTCTCGTAGATCATCTCTTAGTGGCCGTAGGCTACGTTTCGTGGCCGTAGGCCATTTTTCTCATTTCGGAGCCCGGTTCTCGGTTTTCGGAGCCGTCGGCCGTGTGCCTCGGTTCGGGGACCGCTTAACCACCTCCGTTTGCTCCGGTTTTTGGCACACATCTTATTTACTCCCTTTTGAGGGACACTGAGGCTCAAGAGACCAACTTCGTGGTCGAACGCCACCTCCGGTGCTTAACAGTCAATTTTTGGGGTCCCAGACCGCGCCGTTTTGGCCCCCGAACCTTCGTTTTACATTGGTTTGAGTCCATTTTTGGCAGAGACCTCATTTTCATTGTTAGGAAGGTTGTAGGAGGGTGGGAGGCCAGCAATTGTTCTGAAGACCAGCTTTATTCCTTCATCGCTCTCTGTCGCCCATTTTCCTCGCTAGAAAGCTGATGTTGACCATTCCTGGGGCACTTTCTTTTGGCCCTCAACCACATATTTGTGTTGTACACACCTGGGAGGCCACCAATATGCCATGGCCGGCCAGCAATCATTCCTGACCCTTTTGAACCTCTCTAAAAAGTTGGCTTTTCTCTCTCTTGGTTCACATGTTCAGGGTCTTGACCACATAGCTGTGTTGTGCACACATGGGAGGCCACCAATATGGGGTGGCCGGCCAGTAATTCTCATTGACCTTTTTGACCCTGGCCGGCTGGCCAGGGAAGGTGGCCGGCCAGCCACCTGAACCTCCAAAACCTGGCCGACCATGTTCCTCACACCTTGGTTCCTTACAGATACACCCTCTATTTCCCCCCAGATCCTGTATCCGAGGGGGGGTCTTTTGGGGGGGAAATTTGAATTTGATTTTCCCCCATTTGTCCTCACTCCTTTCCCTATAAAACCAGACCCCCCAGCTCCATTTTAGAGGGTTACAAAGTTTGGTTTGAGCTCTTGCATTAAATATTTCTCTCTCTATACTTCAACCCTCAAAACCCCTTAAGTCCTACACCATTTTACACTACAACCCATAGCACCACACCACCACACTCATTTCCAGTAACTTGAAGGCTATTTCCAGAGGCTAGGAGCACCATTTCTTGGACCAAAAGCTGTTGAAGACTTAGGCTACAAGGGTGAGTCTTCTTTCCCCTCTTTCTTGCTCTATTTTGTACTATATCTAAGCCTTGCTTGAAAGCATTTTTGGGCTCCGACCTAAACTGTAAATAGTCATATTTTGAGCTCATCTCCATGTTTGATTAAGGGTCTTTCTCTGTTTGAGGTCTCCTCCTCACCCTTTGTGTTTAAACTCTCTTTTAGGCCTATTTTTGCATGATATTTTAGGCTTATTTGTGAGCTGTTTGGGACTTGGTTATAAACTGTGAAATGTCTTGTTTTGATCCCCCTCTTCAACTTTGTTGAAGGACTCTCCTCTGTTTGAGGTCAGTTTCTACCACTTGTCTCTTTATCCCTCTTTTAGGCTTTTTCTTGCATGTTGATTTAGCCTCACTTGTGTTCATTTTCGAGGCTTGATGTAAACTGTAAAGTGCCATGTTTTGAGCCCCTCTTCAACTTTTTTGAAAGGCTCTTGCTATTTGGGGCCAGCTGCTGTCCCTTGTCTCTATTATCTCTTTTAGGGCCATTTTTGCATGATAGATTAGCCCTACTTATGTTTATTTTGAGACTTTTTATAAACTGGAAAGAGGCTTTTTTTTGACATTATCTTCATGTTTTATTAAGGGTATTTTCTTATTTGAGGTCATATGCTTCATTGTATGCTTGATTCCTTCTCATTTTGAGCCTTACACCTAAGCTTTTGTTGCATGCTTTGTTTGGCCTTTTAGCCACTGAAATCCAGTGGATTTTCAGTGGCTATCACACTGTTTTGAGCCTCCAAATCAGAGGGGGGCGACCCCCTCTCACCTTGACTTGTTTGATAGTCATTTTGGCCTTTCAAAGGGACCCCTCTTTGCATGCTCCTTAGCCACTTTTTAGGGCTAATTTGATGAGTTTTGGAACTACCATATTTGATTTTCAGAGTTTTTTTGATCATGCTTTATGTCTATCTTGCATGTGCTTAATAATCCCTTTGTATGCCCTCTAAAGGAGCCCCTCATTTGTGCGTGTGTTGGCTGCATTTCCATATTTATTTGGGCATATTTTGGCATGTTTAGTTCACTGATTTTTTCTGGTTTGATGAGTTCTCACTTGCTTCATGTACTTGCCATGTAACCCTTGTTTACTAGTCAAAATTGCATGCTACTTTAGCCCATCTTGCTAGCACCTTTTGGCCTTGCTTTAAACTAGAAAAGTTCATGTTTTGGGACTGCCTTGGCTCTGTCTTTAGACTTCATGATCAAATAATGCATGCTTTGTATAGCTATAAGCCATTCCATGTGCCTAGTTTTGAGTTTCGGGGTTCATCTCATGCATCGGGTGCCATTTTTCCATGTTTCGGGACCATTTAGCATCATATTTCAGTGCTGAAATTTGCATGTTCATATGCCATATTCCATGCCTTGCCATGCTTTGGTAGAGTGGCATTTGATGCCTTAGGTTCGGTCCTCGGTTTGTGTGCATATGCGCACGCATTTCGAGTGTCTCATTTTCATATTATGGCCTCTGATGTGAGTGTGGCTGAGGTCCACTCATGTTGGTGTAAGCCCATATTGCATTGTGTATGCCATCTTAGTCCTTTGCATTGCGTATGCTAGGTTGTATGTTAGAGCATTGTGTATGCCATGTTACGTCGTGCATTGTGTATGCCATTTCATAGCATTGTGTATGCTATGGTGTATGTTAGTTGCATTCATGCATGTCATGCATGTTGCATTGTGTTTGGGATAGGAGTTAGCCCGAGCACGGGAAACGAGGGACGTTTCGTACTCCGAGTGACGGAACGTGTCTCAATTCCCGGTCACCGACACTCCGGATTATCCATGATGGAGTCTCGGTCTTGTTGTGTTCATATGTGCATTCATTTCATATTGAGTCATGCAATTCGACTCCTCGGCCATCATGCATCGGGATGCGTGATTGGTGGCACGAGGATCGAGGACTACACTCCTTGAAGAGTAGTCAAGCATACATATGTGAGAATACATTGCCATGCCCCTTTCTTGCTCTGTGTTGCAGCAAATCAGAAATCGGCAGCCTTCCGGAGCTTGGCACAAATCTCGAGAACAATTGCAAACAGAGGCAAACTGGGGCATCACAATGGATTTCCGCGCAAGGCAACTCAAGCATGTATCATCCATCATCCAGAGCAGAGTCGAGGCAGTCCCTAGCTTGCATGCTAGTTTACAGCTTTCCTAGTTTAATTTGTTAATTAATTAGGATTTTGTATTTATTCGGACTGTAACTATTTATTTGGGATTGTATATTATTTATTCGGACCCTCCGAGCGAGGGCACAACTGTAATAAGCGTGCGTGTGTGTGATGTATGTCTTCCAACCCCCACTTCTTTCTCCCTTTTATTTACCAGCTTATGATGGTTAGATTAGGGCATGTTTCAATTAGCATACAGTATGATAGCATGTTTGCATTCATTCATCTGTCTTGCATGCACCGGGCTCGGCGCATCATACTAACTGCATTTGTATTTTAATTTTAAGTTGATTACTTGTTAGCTGTTGCATTTCACATGCCATGTTTAGAATAGCCGAGCCTACTATAGTTGCATTTTTGCATTTGTTGCATTAGGCATTTCTGTATAGTTAGGATCATGCATGATTTCTAATCAGCTTCTGTTTTGGCTTGGAGTACTCGGTAAGTTTTTATGCTTTAGCATCCTTGCATGTGTGTGAGTGACTGCCATGATAGCATGCTTATCATGAGGCTATGTGCTTACGTGATATATCTGCCTGAATGCCTGTGGGTGAAAGTTGGGTTATTTGGATTGGAACAAATCATCGATTGTAAGTTTTAAGCCCACTAGATAGTGGCAAAATTATATTTTCTAAGCCCACCCGAGGGTGGCAAATTCACGTCTTAGCCTACTTGCGGGTAGCACCATCAAACCATTTTCAAACAAACAAGCATGAAATGTTTTGTTCCAATTCAGGCGACCCAGTCTATACTTGTATGCTGTGCGCATCACATAGTAAATCTAGGCTAATAACCAGAATAAGAACGCATAATGTTTTCAAAACTAGATATCATGGTTAGTAGAGGCCGATCTTTGATCGGGCGAGTGGGGGTGCTCACGAAGTGACCTTCCCCAATCGTACCCAAGTTCTCGAGCCGAGGCAACTTTGGTGATGACAGACACGTGGCCTTAGGCAACGAGTTAGGGTTTCCTAAATTTCCCAAAATAAAATATTTAGGTGACGACTCTGTATCTGGCAAAGCAGTCCATGTTTGACACTTCTTTCAAAAATCTGTTTTTCTCAAAATGATTTGCCGGATTTGGACTCTTTGGTTCAGATTAAGAACCGTGACAATTTGAGTCCGAACTGTAGTGAGCCCAATACGAACGGAACGGGAGACATCATCCCTCTCCGGGGGCGTTCGGGGACGTTTACAGTATCTGTTCACCGTAAGAAAATCTGTTTGATTTTCTGCTATAAAAAAATCAATTGAAGGCCGTAGAGGCGACTGAAACTGAAATTGACTCTGTTTTTACGATTTGCATGATTTTTAGAGCCTGCAATGAGATTTAATTAAAAATTGATTCGGATCAAAATAATTATATTCAATATGATTGAGTTAAAGCACAATTACTTAGCCTTAATCAACATGATTAGACAAGTCTATATAGAGGCCTATATGCACTTAAGTTATTTCCTTTGAGCTCATTTTCTTCCAACTTGGCTGAGATTACACTCTAGGGGGAGAGAGTGTACTGAATTTAGAGAGAGAAATAAGTCATCCTTGAAGCTTTTGCTAAAGAATTCAAGAATTGGAATAATTAGCTCAAGAACTAGCTAAAGTTTGAAGGGTTGAAGCCTCTAGGGTCAAGTACAAGGACGAATCAAGCATCGAAACACGGTGAGTAATATCTTAGCGAAGATATTTTGTATACGCATTACTTTCTAAACAATGCCTATGTGGTAAGGTTCTAAACCTTTAAAGTGATAATATGAACAAGCGTTCTAATCACTCAATTTGGAATAAGATATACAAAGCTATCAATATATGAGTATGAAATGGGCCTAAGGCCGTTCAGTATATTCAATAAGAATGTGAATTGGGCCTAAGGCCGTTCGGAATAAGGAAAAGATATAGACCTAAGGTTGTTCTAGATATAAGAATGAATATGATCATAGATCTAAATGTGTGCACACAATAAATGTGTATAAATATTGGACCTAAGGTCGTTCTGTGAGTATTGGGGCTAAGGTCGTTCAGTGTGTAATGGACCCAAGGTCATTCAATATGTAAGTTGGACCCAAGGTTATTTTGCATATGATGGACCTAAGGTCATTCTGCATGTTACATGGACCTAAGGTTGTTTTGTATGTTACATGGACCCAAGGTCGTTTTGTACTTGGGGTATGATGTAAAGGACCTGAGGTCGTTTTGCTTTAACATCGAGTACTAAGCGTAGTGATGAACTCCTTTGTTTTGTTATTATTCACTGGGCATTAGTTCACTGTTTATATTTATGTATGTAGCTGAGCACTAGAATGTCCAGCCGCAGCCCCAGTGAACAATGAGAAACCAAGTTTTGAGAGATCAACCAAGGGCGCCTCACGCAAGAGGCCTTATTTTTGATTTACTTGTCCTTTGCTCTTTTGTTTTTGACCTGTGGTCATGTATGACCAACCCTATGTATAACCTTGGTTTTTGTTAATACTAGCTTTGAATGATCCTGGTTGTAAGTATTATATTCTTAATATGAATGTTCATATGATGTAAGTTATTATGTGAATATGAGAATGTTTTGGTTAAGCCATGTATGCACAGCTCATTGGACATCCTTTGTAAATTTCGCTTGCGCAATTTGGCCCTTCTATTATTAAAAATGACTCAATTTCTGACCGAGGTCGCTGGTAATCTCGTGATTATTGGTCAGTTATGACTTTAATCCATAGGGGCGGGTTTGGGTCATGACAATCAAGGTTCAAGTCCAACGTGTTTCTATGAATTTGGTAATGAATTGTATGAAAATGAATTTGATTTTTGTAAAGAAACACATTGCTCAAACAGAGCAGTTTTCGAACTGTTGTTGAAACATTGCCATATGTGCTGCTTGGGGCCCCGCACGTGCGAAAAACAGGGTGATTTTTGCTGAGCACACTGAAATATATTGTCACGGCCTAAACCCGCCGCTATAGGTTTGGCGTCATGACCAGCCAGTAATCATAGATTACCTACGGCCTCCATACAAATAAACTTCTTAAGTATAAAGTACGAGGCTTAACAGAAGTCTAAAATGACATAGAATTCATCCATTGAGCTGTGCATATATGAAGAGAACTAGTATAATGCGCAAAATTTGTTCCAAAAGTACATTTATCATAATTATACTAATTCTTGTCTTGCAAATATACAAACCCCAACTATACACAAATACAAAACCACTAAATAAACAAAAAGGGGGTTCAACTAGCATGGCTCCACCTGAGCCTAATTACTTCACTTGGAAACTCCTCAAAAGGCTGACTCGGGGTAGACTTGAGGCTTTCTTAACTCTGATATTCAACTTGTCCACCTACATATATATAAATAAGTAGTGAGCTAGGCCCCAATGAGTAATAACAGAATAAAGAGGTTATATGAATGAAGTTCAATAACATCGCTCAACCAAATTTCAATAATCATCTCTCATTAATCAATAAATTTTATCATCGATATCTTTCAATATTAAATTGAGTGGCACATCCATGAAGCAATCATATTTCAATAACAATGGACCATGGAGGGTTAAGCCAATGGACCACGAAGGGTCAAACACAAGAGATCTCTGTGTTTTAATCAATCCAATAGCCATGGTATTGTTACCCAAATCAATAGCCATGGTATTGTTACCCCTAGGCAAGTGCCTATGTTCAATGGATGCCACAATACAGTTTCAAAAGTGAACTTCATTCATCGATAGAAAATAACATTTTAATCAACCATTCAATCGATCGCATATTGATTTCAAGAACAATAACAATTTTAAAAATAAATATAACTTGAACATATCTTTTTAAAGTCACTACTCACAGTGGTTTGTGTTGTTACTAAGCCTCAGACGTCCACCTAAACAAAACACATAACAGAAGCACAATTGAAGCACCAATTCATTTTAATTTAACTCTCCTCATGTATTTCTAACTCATTCTATGATTATACGAGTCTCTTTGGTGCTTAAGGATACTAGAAATGATATAAGAATGTAATCATGCACTTAGAAGAGTTAGTCAAACTTTACTGAAAACAGGGTCTCCGCTCGGGCGCAGATTCCTTCGCTCGAGTGGACATTCAAAAATAAAAGTAGTCGCTCGAGCACAACTTCTGTCGCTCAAGCGGTCTGCAAACTTGGCAAAAATACTGGTTGCATGAAATTTCCGCTCGAAGGTCGGTCGAGCGGAAGACTGAATAAAAGTGGTCCTCGCTTGATTGCCACTTTGGTCGCTCAAGCGGTCTGTAAAATTTTATAAAACTTTTGGAAGCTCGATTTTCACGCTCGAGCGACACTTTCTTTGTTCAAGCGGATAATGCGAATTCTGAAATTTTCAGAACTGTATTTGAACTTCAAATTTGGTATTCAAAGGTTCCAAACTCGTGTTTTAGGTACAAAATCATGGGAAAAACATTTTAAAACATAGAAACATAGTTAATTTGAAATCAATTGCTTAAAACCATGATCTATTTGACAACCCATAGCTTGAAACTCTATATTATGAACCATGCATGCCTCATATTGAATTTTATTCTTCCAAAACTTGATCAACCTACATGATTAGTATGAAACCATGGAAAAACCCTCAAATTAAGTTACAAAAGTGCCATGCATGAAAGAACTTCATGATTCTAACTCAATTTATGCATGCATGTACATAGTTCAACCCAATTCTTCCAATTCAAGCTAGTTCATGCCTCTATTATATAATTTATTGCAAATAAACTCAAAACTTGGATGAATCCAACTTCTGCATGTTTTATTTACAAGGATTAGGGTTGAAGACTATACATAAAGCTTGAATTCAAGTGTCTTATAGCTTAATTCTCCAATTCTCCACAATTTCCTTCAAGTTCTCCTTCTCTATCTCTAAATGTTGAGTTCCCTCTTGTTCTCTCTTTAATCTCAGCCAAAGGATGCATATATGAGCATATAAGCTTAATTAGAGCCTTATATAGGGTGCAATTAACTTAGCCTAATCAAGGTTAGTTATTATTAACTAAGTAGGCTCAATTCTAATTAATTCAATCAGTTTATTCTAATTATTTTGATCGAATCACTTTTCAATTAAAGTTACCATAAAATTCTAAATATTCTAATTAGTTCATTAACCTAATCAATTTCAGTTTCTGAAGCTGTCTAGGCACTCAATTTTCATCTTTAAGTTGTCAATTCGAATAGATATCCCATGTGATAACAGATAACTACGAAATTAAGCATATAATTACACAATTAAGCACACAATTATGCAATTAAACTTATATATAAAAAAAATATAATATAATAGTTCAGAGGTCGAGGTCGTCACATATATGCAGGTGTGGGAGGCACGTGTGTGATGGTCCCGTACGTGTGGCCAAGACCTCCGCACGTGCGACCCTTTTGGATTGTCTCCGGTTCGTTTTTCGCTATACTTTTCCACCTTCCGGGCTTTCGTTTGCATGGTTTTAAAACATTTTCACGATCATTTGCATCTCATAAGTGCATTAGATTGAATAAATGAAAAAGCAGAACCGAATTAATAAAGACGATTAGTTATTGAATAAGTAACAACCGAATCAAATAAAATTGACTAGCGACATGAATGTCATTGAATTATTGCGCTTGAATTTGTTTGTTTAGGTCGGACGTCGAACCAATAGTACGTGCATCGAGAAGCCCACTGTGACTAACAATATTGTAAAGATATGTTCATGTTGTATTTAGTTTTGAATGATAAATTATATTGTTTCTAAACGATTACTTTTTATCGATTGAATGATGATCCTCTTTTGAACAGTATTCGTGACATCCATAGTGTATTGTTATTGTTATTGTTACAGAGATCTCTGTTAGTTCTAAATCTTAGAACTATTATTATTGTATAATGGCCATCAATTGATTGTTCGGTCTTCAAGACCTATTGCATTGTATTGTTGCTAAAGGATGTACCACGTATGACATATATGAATATGAATATGATTGATCGAATTGAACAACTGATTGACAAAAAAATATTGATTGAAAATGTTCCATGATAATCGACTGTTTCAAAGATTGTAAGGACATCATTCTTAACCTCTTTACATATATGTTATTCACTGGGTTTTAGCTCACAGTTTATTATATATATGTAGGTGATCAAACACTAGACCACAGCCAGTGGCACTGACCCGAACCCTTGTTTTTGTCAAGCCAGCTATTGTGCCTCATAACGAGGTTCCGAACCTGAAGGTGTCAAGGCTCTTTGGATGGCTCAAATCCACCCTTGTAATTTTGCTAAGTGTAAATAATGTTTTAAGATTATTGTCAATGCTGTTTTTCATCATGGAATTTAATTTCCTAACTAGTGTTTTATTTTGTACTTTAATGTCATATGATTATGAACTTGGACTTATGTCTGTATTGGTTTATATATATATATGTAAGTTGTTTGTTCATTTAGGTCCTCACAGTTCATTAGACGTCGAATAATTATTAATTAGCTTCCGCCAGCCTTTTTATATTGTTTTATTGCCATTATTGTTAAACAGGCCTTTGGTAATCACGGATTACTGGCCGGTTACGACACTAAATCTATAGGGGCGGGTTTGGGTCATGACACATACTCACTCCATTACCAAGCTAGAGACCCAACTGGGTCAAATGGCTAACAACATGAGTCGGAGAGAGGAGTAAAAAATTACCGAGTCAGACTGTGGCCAACCCTAAAGGTCAATATGGGGCAGAAGGGTCAGGGGGGAATGGAAAACACCATAAACAAGTGCAAGCGGTGATTACCTTGAGAAGTGGGAGGGAGTTAGAGCCTCGGCCAGTTGCATCTGATGCAACTAACTCTAAGAAGGGTAATCACAGTGGTCAACACAAAGAAAGCAAGGGTGAGGGAGAAACACACATGGGGGATGACTTAGTCCTTAGCACTTCACATGAGTCTAAGGTGCCATATATGCCTAAGGCACCCTTTCCCCAATACCTTGATACACTATCCCCTTTTAATAAGAAGACGACATCCATGGAAGTGATGATGGAGGTCTTTAAACAGGTAAAAATCAACCTCTCCCTGTTGGAGGCAATTAAGCAAGTACCCTCATATGCTAAATTTTTGAAGGACCTTTGTACGCAAAAGCATAAATCTAGGACACATGTGTCCTAAAAGGACATACTCACAGAGTAAGTAAGTTCCATTTTATTGAGTGACACCCCCCCAAGCTTAAAGACCCGGGTGCCCCAACTATTGCATGCATTATAGGAGACCATTTCATTGATAAGGCCTTGTTAGATTTAGGGGCTAGTGTCAATTTGTTGCCGTACTCTCTATACGAGGAATTCGGGCTTGGCGAGTTAAAGCCCACTACTGTTACTCTCCAGTTGGCTGACCAGTCCCTCAAAGTGCCACGTGACATGATTAAGGATGTGCTAGTGAAGGTCGATAGCTTTTGTTTTCCTGTTGACATTTTGGTTTTAGATATGGAACTGGTAGCCAGCTCTAGGAAACAAATCTCGGTGATCTTAGGTCGACCTTTCTTGGCTACGGCCAATGCATGAGTAAATTGTCGTACCAGGGTTATAGATGTTTCATTTGGAAATATGCAAGTGAAACTCAATGTTTTCCAAGCATCCCAACAACCCCATGAGAGAGAGAGAGGAGTGTTTATTTGTGGATGTTGTAGATGGGATTGTGGAGGAGGCTTTACCTTCCATTCTGGTAGAGGACCTTCTAGAGGCATGTCTAGCTCATTTTGGGTTCGAGAATTTTGATATTGATGGATCAGTTGAGGAAGTGAATGCCTTACTTAATTTTTTTCCTACACCAGATTTTCCTCCGTGGAAAGCCTAATTTGAGTCCCTTCCTCCTCTGTCTAGAGAGTCTGTCATACCATCCCTAGTCACACCACTTACACTTGAGTTGAAGCCACTCCCAACCACACTTAAGTATGCATTTTTAGGGCCAAAGGATACTTTACCTGTCATCATTGCATCTGACTTGATTGCAAAGCAGGAAAGACAATTAATAAGTGTTCTTGTAGCACATCGAAGTTCTATAGGGTGGTCGATGGCTAATTTGAAAGGGATAGATCCTTCCGTGTGCATACATCATATACATCTAAAGGAGGACGCCAAACCTTCTCGGGAAATGGAACGAAGACTTCATCCCAACATGAAAGAGGTTCTGAAAAAAAAGGTTTTGAAATTATTAGATGCAAGTATTATATACCCTATCTCGGATAGCAAGTGGGTGAGTCCTACAGAAGTGGTGCCCAAGAAATCCGGCATCACTGTTGTAGAGAATGAGTAAGAACAGTTGGTCTCCACACAAACCATTAGTGGGTGGCGAATGTGTATTGATTATAGGAGATTGAATTCCATGACTAGGAAGGACCATTTTCCTTTGCCATTTATTGATCAAATTCTTGAGAGGTTAGCGGGGCAGAGTTTTTATTATTTTCTTGATGGCTACTCGAGGTATAATTAAGTCCCGGTGTACCCCGCTGATCAAGAAAAGACCACGTTCACTTGCCCTTTTGGTACTTTTGCCTACTGGCACATGCCCTTTGGGCTATGTAATGACTTTTCAACGGTGTATGATAGCCATTTTCTCTGATATGGTGGAGAAATTCTTAGAAGTTTTCATGGATGATTTTTCGGTGCTTGGACCGTCTTTTGAGGAATGCCTTAGGAATTTGACTAGAGTGTTAAAATGATGTACTACGGCAAACTTGATTTTGAGTTAGGAGAAGAGCCATTTTATGGTTTATGAGGGTATAGTGTTAGGACACATTGTGTCCCCTCGAGGTATAGAGGTAGACAAAGCTAAAGTTGACCTCATTGTCGGCCTTCCTCCTCTCATTTCTGTGCGTCAAGTCTGATCTTTCTTAGGACATGGAGGTTTTTACTGTAGGTTCATCAAAGACTTTAGTAAAATATCTCGTCCTTTGTGTAGTTTACTTGCTAAGGATACACCTTTTATCTTTGATGAGGCATGTTTGAAAGCCTTTGAAACACTAAGAATGGCCCTTACTACCGCCCCAATCAAGAAATCACCGGATTGGTCGCTTCCCTTTGAAATCATATGTGATGCCTCAGATGATGCTGTCAGGGCTATGTTTGGCCAAACAGTCAATAGGGCACCATATGCTACATACTATGCTAGTCACACTCTCTCGGATGCACAATTGAATTACACTACCACCGAGAAAAAGTTGCTAGCTGTGGCCTTTGCCTTAGATAAATTCTGATCTCATCTCCTAGGCTCCAAGGTTATAGTCTTCACTGATCATACCACTTTGCAGTATTTATTATCAAAGAAAGAGACCAAACCTAGGTTAATTAGATGGATTTTGTTGCTTCAGGAATTTGACCTAGAGATCCGAGATAAGAAAGGATTCAAGAATGTAGTTATGGATCACCTCTCCCGAGTCCTTGTTGAGTATACTAGTGACCCTTTAACTTTACATGATTCATTCCCAGACGAACAACTTCTTGTGGTGTCACGAGCGAGCCCCCCATGGTTTGCACGTATTATGAATGACTCGGCCATTGGGCAAATTCCTAAAGATTGGTCTAAGCAAGACAAAGACCGATTCTTTTCACAGGTCAAGTATTATTTTTGGGAGGATCCGGAGTTGTTTAAATATTGCTCCGACCAAGTGATTCGGCAGTGTGTGCCAGAGAGTGAGGTGCATAGCATTCTTACATTTTGGCATTCTTCTGTATGTGGCGGTCAGTTTAGTGGGCATAAAACGGCCGCCAAGATTTTACAAAGCGGGTTTTATTGGCCCACCATTTTTAAAGATGCCTATCAATTTTGTAGAACTTGTTTGCATTGTTAGCAAATGGGTTCGATATCTCATCGTGATATGATACCAATGTCCTCTATTCCTGTGGTAGAGATCTTTGATGTTTGGGGGATTGGTTTTATAGGCCCTTTCCCGTCGTCATTCGGGTTTGAGTATATTCTCTTGGCAGTAGATTACGTTTCTAAGTGGGTGGAGACGATAGCTACCTGAACAAACGATCATAAAGTAGTAATTAAATTCTTGCACAAAAACATCTTTAGCCGTTTTGGGTTTCCTAGAGCCATAATAAATGATCAAAGTACGCATTTTTGTAACCGGTTCTTCGAGTCAGTAGTTAAGAAATACTTTATCACTCATAAAGTTGGCACTCCATACCACCCTCAAACTAGTGGCTAAGTGGAAGTCTCTAATAGGGAAGCGAAATACATAATAGAGAAAACAGTGAGGTCAAATAGGAAAGATTAGTCAAAACGTTTGATTGATGCATTATGGGCCTACCACACTGTTTATAAGACACCCATTGGGATGTCACCATATAGGGCGGTGTTTGGCAAAGCTTGTCATCGCCCGGTTGAACTTGTGCACCCAGCGTTGTGGACCATAAAGAAGTTTAACTTTGATTTGGCTGCAGCTAGGCTCAACAGGAAATTGTAACTCAATGAGTTGGAGGAAATTCAAAATGATGCATATGAGAGTTTGAAATTTTTTAAAGCTCGAACTAAGGAATTCCATGATAAGCACATTAATAGAAAATCCTTTGAACCTGGCTAAAAAGTATGGATTTTTAACTCAAAATTTAGACTCTTTCCGAGTAAGCTGAGATCAAAATGGGATGGTCCCTTTATAGTTGTAGAAGCATTTAATCATGGCGCCGTTGAGGTGTAAGATCCAAGGAATGGTTACACTTTTAAAGTGAATGACCAAAGACTGAAGCCGTATATAGAGGGGATTGGGAATGAGGATATAATTGAGTCCATTGCTTTGATGGTCCATTTTTACTTTGATTGAGAGATTGATGTCTTGTTCTCTTTTTTCTTTTTCTTTTTTTCTATTCCATTCTTCTTTATTCTTGCTGTGCTTTATTTGACGTCTAAGAGACTTTAAATCCTTTAAAAGTGTAATTCCTTTGGTGTTTGTAGTGCCCGAACAGTATCTGACAGTTTGGTATAGCCACCTATCAACTGAGATGGTAGAAACTAGAGTTCGAATGGCAAAGCCTATAATGCAAAGGTTTAGAATTTGTGAGACTAGAGTCTGGTTTAAATACCCAGGGGTGTAGAGATTGCTTCAAAACCACCTCAGCTTGAACTCTGTATGGCAACCCTATAGGTTGAGTTAGCTTTATGCGCCTTGATTCTAGATACCGAATCAACCTAGTCTGTCACCTTGTTGGAGAATAGGAAAAGTTACAAACATTGTTAGGGAGAAAAGTAGTACCCGTGGTTTTCGCATGAAGATTATACCTTTGTTAAGCATTCTGATATTTTCAAAATGCTATTTTTTTTATTTCGAATGTGTATTGTAGGTAGAAATGGATTAAATTTTTCTTTGGGTTGTAATTGGTTTTATTTATTTATTTAAAAAAAAAAAAAAAAAAAGTGCAACAGACTAGAAATACGGCCCACATTGGCGCACAAGTGGCGGTCCCAAATGCACACTGCGTGAGCACCGCACGAGCAGTCCAATTTCACCGCTGGAGCAGCTGAAATTCAGCGCTCGTGCGGCCCAAATGGGTGCACGAGCAGTCCACTCCAAAAACCAAAAAAAAAAAAAAGAGGGCGCTCGAGCGAATGGCTAGGTCACACGAGTTGCCCAGGCCCAAAAGTATTCTGCGCAAGCGCCGTATGTGCGGCCTGGTAACAAAAATAAATAAAAAATAAAAAATTTTGTTCAGATTTTATTATGTTATTTATTTTAATTATTTTTTCTTTTCCTTCACAAAAAAATAAAAAATAAAAAAAATCCTGGAGATTGCATTTTATTTTATTTTTCTTTACTTATTTTTTTATTTCTTCAAAATTTTTTTTTTTTTTTGACTTCATTAAGCCAAACCCTAAACCCGCCTTCACCATCACTTTCCAGATATTTTGTCTCTCTACCTCTCGTCATTATCATTTTCTCTCTCTCTCTCTCTCAACCTCATAAACCCACAAACTCATCAAAACCTACCATCACCAACTTCTTCTTCCTTCAACTTTCACTCACTCTTTTTTCTCACCAATACCTTCCACCGAAGCATCACCATCTTTTCTGACCGTCGACCTTCCAACGGCCATTTTTTCCGGCGAATCTACATCTTCTTCTTCCTTTATTTTCTTCCTACTTTTTTTTTAAGGTAATCACCCTCTTTTTGGTTAGATTTCTTACTTTTCACTTGTAATATTAGTACATTAATAGTTTAATGGTTGTTTTTTAGGCTTGTTCATCATTGTCATCCTCACATACAAAAAAAAAAAAACTGTTGTAAACAAAACATCGCACGTGCGGCCCCACACAAAAAAAAGAAGTAAGTTCCACCAATAATAATAATCATAATAATAATTTAGCTTATTGTAGTCTATTTTTGTATAATGTCGTTGTTTAATTTAATTGTTTAGTTAGTGGTTCTTATTTCTTTAATTTCCATTTAATTGTTAGTTTAATTGGTTAGTGGTTTAGTTTTTATTTTTATTTTATGTATTTTATTTTACTTTATTTTATTTTATTTTCTTCTCTTTTTCTCTATTAATTTATTTATTTAGTCCTTGTATTTCATATTTTCGTTTGTCAATTTTCTTTCATGCTAATTTAGTCTAAGTTAATTTAGGGTAGTATAAAAAAAATAAATGAAAAAAAATTTATTTAGAAAAAAAAAATTGAAATAAAAGTAATCCGGTGGTGTGATGACAATCAGTTTTTAAGAGATGTGTGTATGCATGTGCTATTTGATGAGTGCTGATATAATAGTTCCACGTTTTTGGTTGTGTTGGTTGTGTTATTTTGTGCAGATATGTCTATATCATCCCGCTGAGCACCCGAACGGCATCGCAATGCTAATATCATCGCTAGGAATGTACCAATCGACATCTGGGCTAATAAACAAATTGCCTCCGATATACCATTTGCTGTGGACTTCTTCTGCCGCCATCAACCCACTACGTGGAGTGTCCGACAACTTGAAGACTGGAGCCTCCTAAGCATCTGCACCGTCACTGAACCGGCGTATCCTCGCATTGTGCGAGTTTTCTATCAGAACATGTATATCAGTGACAAGGCCCCAGGAGCTCTTTTGTCCATTGTTGATAGGGTAGAGTTAGTGGTCACACCAGCTTTCATTCCCGAGGTTCTCCATTGTTCCATGGACATTATCAATGAAAAACAGTTCCTGGTGTTCACTCGGGAACTCACAGTCTCGACATTGGTGACTGAATTTTATGAGGGGCGACAGGATGATGACAACCGAACTAGCATCCGGTGGGCTAACTTACCACGCCGCCTCCTCTTCCTTGATGTGGTTCTAATAAAGAATGTTATCCCTCTAGGCCACAAGGAAGAGTGGCTAGGGGATTTCCTTCGTGCCTTGCACCGATTTGACTTTGGATTTTAGGTCGACATCCCTATTTTGATCTTTAACCAGATGAATTGTATCTTTAATGAAGTCAAGTTGCGCAATATTCGAGGTGGTTCTACATGAGCCCTCCATTTCGCCAACCTCATCACTGCACTCATAAAAGGGTAAGGGATATACCCACTCGAACCCAATGAGATTCAGCTTCTGCCGCCCACACTTTATGGTAAAACCCACTGGCGCCAAACCACTGCTCACCTACCGCCTCCACTACTCCTCCTCGATGTCCTGGCCAATCCTAATGATGTTCCGATAGAGCCCACCACCGCGCCAGTGCCAACGCCATTCCTTATGACACAGACGCAACATCAGGCTTTTTTAGATAATCAAGCCGCTATTCAGTAATCTGTGGTTGATCTCCAAACAGATTATTAGGCCTATCCGGATTACTCGCAGACGGCATTTTATGGGTATCAGCAGTCAGTTGCATCTCTGCAAACTAACTTCTACGCGTACCAGGAGTCGAGTTTGCAGCGGTTTGATCAACTTGGCGCTAGGGATCATGATGAGGCCTTCGAGATTCGGACGCTAATGCATGCCCTATTTGAGCAGCATTTTCCATCACCGTCGGATCGAAATCAATGATATCCATTCTATTTTCTTTGTTTTATTTCTTTATTTATTTTTGTTTTGTTTTATTTTAATTTTTTTTCCTTTCATACTGTACAGTCAAAAAATAAAACAAAACAAAACAAAACAAAAGAGTGTGTGTGTGTGTGTGTGTGTGTGTGTGTGTGTGTGTGTTTGGTTCATTCCTACCTCCTTGAATGTACGCCTACGCCGTTTGGTAAGATCCTCTCTCTCTCATTTTACTATCTCCTTTACAGTTGCTTACGTTGAGGAATATGTTATATTCTAGTTAGGGGGTAAGGGTATTTATAAAAACAATTCATGTTTGTACTTTATGCTCTTGATTGCACCACTTCACTTGATGTTCACTTTGTGCTAGTATGGTAGTGATATAAGCATATGTTAATTGGGGAACATAGTGAACTCGTATGAAAAGGGTTTATTGGGTAAATACTCGCATGTGATGTTTGCACTAGGAGAATTGTTTGTGTTTGTGGTATTAGTACACTTGTCATGAGTATGTCTTGATTCACATGAACATACTTTCATAGCTGTGACCTCTCTATTCTAATCTCTGTTGTACATCATAGATAATAGCTAGTGTTGCATAAAAGAATAAATGAGTAGCCTTGATTCTCAAAAATTAAAAAAAAATTAAAAAAAAAAGAAAAGAAAAAGAAACCACTTGACTTGTTTGGGTTCGTAGCCTTTTTAAGTCGAGTGATTAAGCCCGTAGGGGTGTCTCTACACCTAGTGCCTAAAATCCTTTGGTTTGGGAGTCATTGACCCAATACTTGTTACATGGGTTAATTAGAAAGTTTAAGGGACCTAGACATTACACAGTTGAGGAAAAATAAAAACTTGTTCGGGTTCACAGCCTTTTTAGCTCGAGTTATTAAGCCTGTAGAAGTGTCTTCACACCTAGTGCCCTAAAACCGTCTAGTTTGGGAGTCATTGGCCCAATGCTTATTACATGGGTTGATAAGAAAGCTTAATGGATCAGGACATTGCACAGTCTTTCAAAAAAAAAAATTTATGAGAATCTTGGCTGCAAAAGTTTAGTTTTTTTGTATATGTTGGGTGTTATTATGAGTTACACTGGGCTATTATAGTGGACAGTTAACTAGTTATGGGGAATGCACTTTACACTAAGGGCACTGATGATGTGTTTACTAGCATTCAAAAGTATAGGAGACTTAACTTTTGTATTAACTGAATTGTGGTTTTTGCTCAACAGATTCCTTCATGCTTGTCCACTATGCCTTCAATGACTCATCATGTCTTAATATCACCCTGTAGTGGCACATAAGTTGATTGTTAGGTGGAATAGTGTGACACCCCGAACGTTTAATTAGGTACCACATAAATATTTAGAGGTATACATAATTATGATTGCATGTGATGATAAACTATTAAATAAATAAATAAATAAAATAATAATACATCTAATTTGGCATTAGGTTATCAAATATAGAATTAAGTAAAAATTAATTGGGAGCAAATTAACACACTTGTAAAAGTGTAATATTAATTAGGTCAAACTAAAGATAGTAAATAAATAATAACTTAACACCAAAACAAATAAAGAAATGAATAAAAAGAAAAGGAAATGAAAAAAAAAAAAAAAATTAAGACACAAGTTGCCCAGCAGGGTTGTCAACCTCGGCCCAAAAGGAAAGAAAAACAAAAAAAAATAAATAATAAAAGCCTAAGCCAATATTGGCCCAAGCTAAACAAAAGCCCAAGTATATAAAGATATATATTGGAGAGATTTAGACTTATCCAAATCTGTGAATTGATTCACAATTAAGGCACAAATCTTCTAGCATCATAATGCCTCCATAGAGAGAGGCTACGTGTCATACATTACTGGGCTCAGAAAACAGTATATAAAGGGACTAAGAGTGTTGTGATTAAGGGAAAAAAAACGGAAGAAAAAAACAAAAGGAAAGGGTGGGAAACCGAGAGAAGTATATAAGTTAAGAGCAAGAAAAGGAAGTTCTGATAGTAAAGTAAGGCTAAGGGTTATAATTAAGGTGAGTTATATTATACCTTGATTTACCATTATATGTTTTATGAATGTTTTGAGTTACCATAGCTTATTTTATACAAGTTATATTTATTAAGTTATATAAATAAAAGTTATGTTTATAAACATTTCAGTTACGTGGATTACCTTCTAAACTCTATTTACTTAAAAGGAAATCCATGGATATGTTTGTTTAAATTTTAGTATATATTTGACTATAACCTTATAAACAATTATGTTTTGTAAGTATCACAACGGGAGTCCCACGCCTTGGGGGACTTAAATAGCCACTGGCCTCTGTTTGACCATTTTGTGGTCCTTTGTTTGTCATGGATCCATTGACCTCTGTTCTGACTGTCACTTCTGTGACCTCTGTTCTGTTCTGTTTTATACCGTGGTTATGATTATTTATTCACATGATTTCTATGTTCTGCCACTTAAATAAATTGTCATTTTAAATTAAAATATGCGAATATTTTAGCCTAACTAATTATCCATGGATATTTTGTATTCCCTATACTCTTGGCATAATATTTCTCACTCTGCTGTGTGCTTATAGCTGTTACCCTTTCAGGTGACGAGATGTAAGAGAAATCCATAACCCCACGAAATGGAACCTGCTCATGGACTATTGTTAAACCACTATTTTATTTTTATTTTTTTTTTATTTTTGCTTCCTTTGGTCTCTATTCGGGGCTGGTCACTGAATAATAAAATAATGAAAGCCCTAGAAATGTATTTCCTTTTTTTTTTTTAAATAGTAGTATGAAGTAAAATTTCTGTTTAAATAATTTTTTTTATTTTCGCTTGCGCAGCTTAATTTGCCTCGAGTAAGAAAGTTAGTAAGTCACGATTTCAACTCTAAGCCTCTGGGGTTGGGTCTTGACAAAGGTGGTATCAGAGCAACGGTTCAAAAAAAAAAAAGTTATAAATAAATCTATAACTAAAACCATATAGCTAAATAATAATAATAATAATAAATATATATATAAATATATGTGGTAAAATAATAATAAATAATTACATGTGACGTTAGTTTTCTTGTGTAAAATCTCACGTTTATTCTGGTGTTGTAGGATGTCAGAGATTTACCTTGACGATGCTTTTTGGAATGACCTCCAGGCCATCAACTTAGATGAAATTTTAGCCGAACACCCTGCCCCTGCCCCCGCCTCACCTGAAGGTTAGGGAGATTCTGAGGAGATAGTCAGGGAATTGCACCCAGGTCTTGGCCGGTTGATGGGTCGGCCAATTTATATCCAGGTTGACCCTACTGACGACCCACACTTGTTATGGAGGCACAGCCTTGCCCATACACGCAGACGTTTTCTCGGACCATCTCGTGTCCTTGGCATCGCCCCGGTTCATGACCGCCCACATTATATTATAGACCCCCTGCCCCCAGAGTTTGTAGCCAGAAGGGGAAACATGTACCCCGAGGATTACATTTTCACCACAGTCCCAAATCCATTAGAGATCATTAATATGCAAAGTGTTGACTTCGAAAATGATTTGTTATATGTTGAGACACCTGTTTGGATTGTCAACCAAACATTTGTGGGTCATATACGGTCTATCCCCATTTTCGCGGTCCAGGTAGCATGGGTGTGTTTTGGTGTAATCCGATTGGGGTGGGAGTTCGAGCTTTTTATGCAGCACTATTTCCCCTGATTTTTCGGCCCATCTGACCCACCACTCTAGATCTGGCTAGTAGAAAATCTTTTGTATGCTGATCTTGATATGTTCTAATCCCCTTTTTGTTGACTTTTGTTTTTGTTTACCACAGGGATGGGAAACTAACATATTCTGACTAATGTAATATGAATTGTTAAATAAATAAGTAAAAATGTGTAATGTTGGCAGTTTATATAAATATAAAGTGTGCTACATGTTGTGCTACATATATATATATATATGCTGCGTTGAAAATATAATACCTCGTCTATTACTTGTAGAATGGCTAATGGTAATGGAAGTGAGTCATCAGTTAGCGGTACGGAATCGATGGAAAGAGTAATGGAAAGAGCGGTTGCTAGTTTTCTACAAGCCTTGCAAGCTAACATCAACAATGGGACGCCGGGACGACAAGAAGGGCCGGTTACCATAAAACAATTCCAGGATCTGAAACCCACCACATTTACCGGCGGCCCAGACCCAATGGTAGCAGACGCTTGGGTTAAAGACATGGAAAAAAAATTTCGTGCCCTACCTTGCACCGAGAGGCAAAAGGTAACTTTTGCCACCTTCACTTTCAAAGACAATGCACAGGAATGGTGGCTTCTCACTCTGGCCAAAGAAGAAATTACGACTTGGGCAAGATTCTTGGAAGTATTCTATGAAAAATACTTTCCAGATTCATTGCGAGAACAAAAGGCATCTGAATTCATACATCTGAAGCAAGGAACCATGACAGTGGCCGAATTGACAGTGGCCGAATATGAGAGCAAGTTCACACAACTCGCTCGGTTTGCAACATACGTCATCCCCACCGAAACTCGAAAGCCAAGAAAATTCGAAGCAGGATTGGATACTGGAATTAAAGACAGGCTTGAAGTCTTGAAATTGCCAACCTATGCAGAAGTGGTAGACCAGGCGTACATAGCAGAAAATGGAATTAAAGCCTCGCGTTCTGGAGAACCAAGCTACAAGAAGCGATTCTGGGAAAGAGATAACAGAAGACCCGGTGTTGCACCTCAAAAAAAGGTGAACATGGGCACAACCAGCTCAGGCCACCACGGTCCTACCAACCCCCGAGGTGGCACTATTCTAACTTGCCCCACTTGTGGGAGGATTCATTGGGGACAATGTCATCGAGACACGGAAGCGTGTTTTAGATGCGGACAGTTTGGCCACGTGCTAAGGGATTGTCCAAAGATGGTTAATCCTACAGCCAGCCCCTCTGGCCCAGTTAGGAGAATCGCGGGACCGGGAGGAGAAAAGAAGGACCAAAACCGCCAAGGTCGGGCTTTCGCCTTGGTACCTGGAAAACCGAAAGTTACCGAAAATGTTGTGTCAGGTACACTTTCTATCTGTGGTCTTTTAGCTCATGTCTTTATTGACTCTGGGTCAACTCATTCTTTTGTTGCACCACACTTTGCTGCCAAGTTGACATCAACACCCGAACCATTAGGATATACATTGTCTGTGTCTTTTCCTTCTGGTAAGTCTACCTGTAGTACTGATGTGTACAGATCTCGTGTTGTATTCCTAAAAGGCAAAACCTTATATGTAGACTTGATTCCCCTCCGCATTGGAAACTTTGATGTAATCTTAGGTATGGATTGGCTGGCTGCCAACCACGCCTCTATCGATTGTAAAGCCAAAAAGGTCTCCCTCAAGTTACCAAATCAACCCGAACTTGTCTTTGATGGGGCTGAAGTTTCTAACCCTTCCTGTATTATATCTTCCATGGCAGCCTAACGACTTTTAAGGAAGGGTTGTGGTAGTTATATTTGTTATGTGATTGATACACAAAAAGAGGCCCCCACCGTTAATGCAATTCCTGTAGTTCGAGAATTCCCGGATGTCTTCCTTGAAGATCTACCCAGTATTCCAGTTGATCGAGAGATCAAGAGATCGAATTTACCATTGAAACCCAACCTGGCACGCAGCCTATATCAAAAGCTCCTTACCGCATATCGATGACAGAATTGAAAGAGCTAAAGACTCAACTCCAGGAACTCTTGAACAAAGGTTTCATTCGGCCTAGTACCTCACCCTGGGGAGCTCCGGTATTGTTCGTGAAGAAAAAGGATGGCACGATGAGATTATGCATAGATTACCGGGAGCTGAACAAGGTCACCATCAAGAATCGATATCCTCTGCCGTGAATCGATGACTTGTTCGATCAACTTCAAGGCACACAAGTGTTTTCCAAAATTGACTTACGTTCTGGCTACCATCAGCTAAAGGTTAAAACAGAAAGCATTGAAAAGACGGCCTTCCGAACCCGTTACGGGCACTACGAATTTCTCGTTATGCCTTTTGGCGTCGCAAATGCCCCAGCAGCCTTCATGGACCTCACGAACAGAGTATTCAAACCCTATCTTGATGAGTTCGTCATCGTTTTCATTGACGACATCCTCATATACTCCAAGTCATCAGAAGCCCATGAGCAGCACTTGCGAATGGTCCTACAAACACTACGTGATCATAAACTTTATGCCAAGTTGAAGAAATATGAATTCTGGATCACTAGTGTACACTTTCTCGGTCACGTCATTGATAAAGATGGCATCTCGGTTGACCCCCAAAAAGTTGCAGCAATCGTGGACTGGCTGCGACCTACTAATGTGTCAGAAATCTGAAGTTTCTTGGGTCTAGCCGGTTATTATCGACGTTTCGTGCAAAATTTCTCAAAAATAGCATCGCCCTTGACCCAGCTAACTCAGAAGAACACACCCTTTGAATGGACTGATAAACAGGAGCGTTGCTTTCAAGAATTAAAAGGTCGACTTGTGTCAGCCCCTATACTAGCACTCCCTACCGGAGCAGATGGGTTCGTAATTTATAGTGATGCCTCATACAATGGGTTGGGTTGTGTTCTCATGCAAGACGGAAAGGTCATTACTTATGCGTCACGACAATTGAAGACTCACGAGAAGAACTACCCGACTCACGATTTGGAATTGGCTGCGGTGATCTTTGCTCTCAAAATCTGGCGTCATTATCTCTACGGTACAACCTGCGAAATTTATACTGACCACAAGAGTTTAAAATATCTATTCACATAGAAGGAACTGAATATGAGGCAACGGCGGTGGTTGGAATTTATGAAAGACTATGATATAGAAATCCATCACCATCCGGGCAAAGCTAACGTGGTAGCAGACGCACTGAGTCGAAAGTCAACAAGAAGCTTGGCATGTACCCTCGTTTCCCGCAAGGTCAATGGGTTACTCGCCAACGTAACCGTAGAGCCTGCATTGATTGGAGAAATTAAAGCGCGCCAATGGGAAGATAAACTCTTGAAGAAAGGGTACGAGGAACAAGGAAGCACGCCTGATCCTGATTTCATTATAAGCAATGGGATACTGAAATTTCGGAATCGAATTTGCATACCCGATATCCCAGAACTTAAGAAAAAGATACTGGAGGAAGCTCATAACTCAAGATTTGCAGTCCACCCTGGCAACACAAAGATGTATCATGATCTGAAGGAACATTACTGGTGGACCGGAATGAAAAGAGATATAGCAAACCATGTTTCTAAATGTCTGCATTGTCAGCAGGTTAAAGCAGAACATCAGAGACCGGCGGGGCTACTGCAACCACTCCCTATTCCTGAATGGAAATGGGAACACATTACTATGGACTTCGTGGTCTGGCTACCACAGTCTTTTTCAAAGAATGATGCAATATGGGTTATAGTAGACCGTTGACAAAGTCAGCACACTTTCTACCAATCAAAATCATGTACCCTCTGAATAAGTTTGCCACTTTATATATCAAAGAGATTATTCGGTTGCATGGTATTCCAGTTTCAATCGTGTCTGACCGAGACCCTCGTTTCGTGTCTCACTTCTAGAATAAATTGCAAGAAGCTTTGGGAACTACACTGAAGTTCAGCACGGCCTATCATCCACAAACCGATGGGCAATCCAAAAGAACAATCCAGACGTTGGAAGACATGTTATGTGTATGCGTGTTGGACCTCAAAGGTAACTGGGATGAGCACCTACCTTTAGTGGAATTCGCCTATAACAACAGCTTTCAGGCAAGCATTAGAATGGCACCATACGAAGCTCTGTATGGAAGGAGATATCGATCACCCCTGTGTTGGAAGGAAGTCAGGGACAGGAAATTGTTAGGCCCCAAAATCGTGCAAATCACAAGTGAAAAAATCCAACTCATCCAACAGCAGATTCGCACTGCTCAGAGCCGCCAGAAAAGTTATGCGGATACTCGGAGGCGAGACTTGGAATTCCAAGAAGGGGATCATGTGTTTCTCAAAATCTCACCGACAAGAGGAGTGATCCGATTCGGAAAACGCGGGAAGCTAAACCCACGTTACATCGGGCCGTTCGAGATACTGGAAAGAATTGGTCCTGTAGCCTATCGCCTTGCACTACCTCCTGAGCTATCTAATATCCACAATGTGTTTCACGTTTCCATGTTTCGACGTTTTCTCCGAGATCCAGAACATGTCATCGACTATGAGAACTTGGAAGTTCGAGAAGATCTCTCTTACGAAGAACAGCCAGTACAGATTCTCGATCGTCGTGACCAAATTCTCTGAAACAAGACCATACCACTGGTAAAGGTCTTATGGCAAAATCATCGTATCGAAGAAGCTACGTGGGAAACAGAAAGTCAAATGCGAGCCAAATACCCACACCTCTTCAAAAGTTAAGGTACGTCAAGTTTGAGGACAAACTTCTAATTAGAATGGGAGAAATGTGACACCCCGAACGTTTAATTAGGTACCACATAAATATTTAGAGGTATACATAATTATGATTGCATGTGATGATAAACTATTAAATAAATAAATAAATAAAATAATAATACATCTAATTTGGCATTAGGTTATCAAATATAGAATTAAGTAAAAATTAATTGGGAGCAAATTAACACACTCGTAAAAGTGTAATATTAATTAGGTCAAACTAAAGATAGTAAATAAATAATAACTTAACACCAAAACAAATAAAGAAATGAATAAAAAGAAAAGGAAATGAAAAAAAAAAAAAAAATTAAGACACAAGTTGCCCAGCAGGGTTGTCAACCTCGGCCCAAAAGGAAAGAAAAACAAAAAAAATAAATAATAAAAGCCTAAGCCAATATTGGCCCAAGCTAAACAAAAGCCCAAGTATATAAAGATATATATTGGAGAGATTTAGACTTATCCAAATCTGTGAATTGATTCACAATTAAGGCACAAATCTTCTAGCATCATAATGCCTCCATAGAAAGAGGCTACGTGTCATACATCACTGGGCTCAGAAAACAGTATATAAAGGGACTAAGAGTGTTGTGATTAAGGGGAAAAAAACGGAAGAAAAAAACAAAAGGAAAGGGTGGGAAACCGAGAGAAGTATATAAGTTGAGAGCAAGGAAAGGAAGTTCTGATAGTAAAGTAAGGCTAAGGGTTATAATTAAGGTGAGTTATATTATACATTGATTTACCATTATATATTTTATGAATGTTTTGAGTTACCATAGCTTATTTTATACAAGTTATATTTATTAAGTTATATAAATAAAAGTTATGTTTATAAACATTTCAGTTACGTGGATTACCTTCTAAACTCTATTTACTTAAAAGGAAATCCATGGATATGTTTGTTTAAATTTTAGTATATATTTGACTATAACCTTATAAACAATTATGTTTTGTAAGTATCATCACGGGAGTCCCACGCCTTGGGGGACTTAAATAGCCACTGGCCTCTGTTTGACCATTTTGTGGTCCTCTGTTTGTCATGGATCCATTAACCTCTGTTCTGACTGTCATTTCTGTGACCTCTGTTCTGTTCTGTTTTATATCGTGGTTATGATTATTTATTCACATGATTTCTATGTTCTGCCACTTAAATAAATTGTCATTTTAAATTAAAATATGCGAATATTTTAGCCTAACTAATTATCTATGGATATTTTGTATTCCCTACACTCTTGGCATAATATTTCTCACTCTGCTGTGTGCTTATAGCTGTTACCCTTTCAGGTGACGAGATGTAAGGGAAATCCATAACCCCATGAAATGGAACCTGCTCATGGACTGTTGTTAAACCACTATTTTATTTTTCTTTTCTTTTTTTTATTTTTGCTTCCTTTGGTCTCTATTCGGGGCTGGTCACTGAATAATAAAATAATGAAAGCTCTAGAAATGTATTTCCTTTTTTTTTAAAATAGTAGTATGAAGTAAAATTTCTATTTAATTAAATTTTTTTTTTATTTTCACTTGCGTAGCTTAATTTGCCTTGAGTAAGAAAGTTAGTAAGTCACAATTTCAACTCTAAGCCTCTGGGGTTGGGTCTTGACAAATAGTATGGTTAATTGTTGTTGAGCAGATATGAATATGTTGATGTTTGTGGGTATCATTTCTGAAAACCCTCATAAGACTATACTCGACCACTTGGGGTAACCTTGTGGTTGAAAGGCTTATTGCATATGTTAAATACAATCATGATTCTTACGAAAGTGGCTTAGAGTTATTTTACTTCTCTTATTTCTTTTGTTTTGTTCGAGGACTAGCAAAATGTAAGTTGGGGGATGTGATGTAGGCCGAAGGTAACACATTGAGGTCGCTTAAGTTACATTTTTTGCACTTGTACAGATTTAACAGGAAATACGCAAATTAATAAAAAATGACGAGAAAACAAATTCTCCATGTGAGAAGCAAAAAATCTGAGCCAACCACCTCACCACACGTACGGCCCACCACTGTTCGAGCCGCCCATTTAGGGTTGCGTGCGTGAAAAATTCAGTCTTTTCTGTTGGGAATAAAAAGAGGAAAATAAGCTACTCAAAGGGTTCGAAAATTATTTGAAGGAAAAGGGAGGCTAGGGTTTCAAGAGGGGGATTCTCAAACTTCAAAGGCAACTTTCATGGAGGGCTTCCACCTCTTCCATCTCTTCCACCTCTTTTCACTCTTCCATGAGTGGTTAGGCTCTTCTTTTCTAGGGTTTTGATTTGATTGTGAAACGGTTTGAATAAATGTATGGATGATTTAGAAGTTTTTAATAATTATTTTTTTCATCTCTTCAAGTATTTTACTTTCTGTGATTGTTTAATACTTTCCATACATTAGTTTTCTTTGTATTTGTGTTCAAAGTACGAGACGAGTCATGCTATGAGAGACGGGTCGTGTTGCTACCATAGTTTAAAGCAAATGACTCGTGCTATTCGGGATGATTCGTGCCTATACGTTGAATACAACAACCCTCTTGATCAATATTTCAAACTTGTAGTTGTGAAATATTCGGTATTTTAAACCGAATTGCAATTGATGGCCGATGTTAAATCTCATTTATGTGATTAGTGGTGAATTCTTTACCCTAGGATTTTTTCCAAAAATCAATATCTCAAACCCTATGTTTAACTGTTAATTTAATTTCGTAATTTCATTTAATTCTTAATTAGTCATAATATCCCTCAATCTTTTTAATCAAAATTAATTTAGGAATTTAGCAATTAAATTAGTTTAATTTCACAATTGTTCCTGTGGATCGATACCTGGACTTGCCATTATTCTAAAAGAATTTGGTATAGTTTAGCATTTATATTTGGTGTGTGAAATGACCCATCATGACCCAAGGGTGGAGTCTTTTCATTTTAAAAGGTATGACCCAACGGTCATGTCTGTTCTTCGTGCATTTTCTGTTCAAACTGAACAGGTGCCAACAAGCCAATATAAATGCAGCCCCTATTCCAATTTTATTAATTCCGAAATTTTGAAAATTCCTTTCTTTCTTTCATACATTCAGTGTTCATCCGTGAGTCTAAGTTCTTGTGAGTGCAAAACATAATTTTGATTCGCTGTACAATCAAAGAGTATGCCCTTTTCATTTGTGGTGATTGTAGTATCCTAGAAACCCGATGTCCATTGTTCTCAAGCACCATTGGAAAAAATGAATTATGTCTTAAAGACGTAGTGTTCAAACACTAGTCTCAATCACAAACATGTTCATAAACTGTCTGCAAAAGTATTGTAAGATTTAATTTTGTTGCTTATTTTATTTTATTCCTTATTTTTAAATTAATTATTTGCCACAATTACCTCCAACAATTTTAAGATAGAATTTTATATACTATTTTCTATATTACAATATTGGTTTTTCGGTTAAATTTAATTTTAGCAAATTTGTTTTTCTTATATACAACATATTAGAACTCTAGATTTATACTGTTGGTTTATTTATTACACATTTGCTTACTAATATTTACCCAAACCTGTACTTGAGTATCTCTTTTTCGGTTAAATTTTGGTTTTAAGTTTATAGAATCCTGCTATATTTATTTCTAGATTTACTATTTTTTTTTCTTGGGTTTCATTTACAGTAAAACTCTGGTTTGGTTTTCTCTACTGTACAATTATTATTTTTTAAATAAATAAAAAACTGCTTTATTGTTGTGGGTTATGTTTTCTTTCAGCCTTTCAATACGGTTAAGACAATATTTTTTCAACCGTAATAGTATTTCAGTAAAACTCTGTTCTTTCGTATTCCAAAAATAAATAAATAAATAAATAAAATAAATAAAATAAAATTTTTTACACGAATTCTCTTTGCAGTAGAACTCTGTTTATTGTTGTCCTAGTAATTTCTATTGTACTAGTTCATTTGGACAATATTTTAAATTGTTCTGATATACAGATTTCTGATGTATTATGCAAGCAAAAATTGATTTGTTTGAAACGTAATTCGCATAGATTTCAAGTTTGTAATTTCAGAATATGAGTTTAATTTTCATTTTAATCTAGACATGTTTGGTCTTTTTTTTGTCTTTTTTGTCTTTTTTTTGGTATGAATTAAAACTATGTGGTATGATACATGATAAATTTGTTTATGTTCATCTGTTCATAAGACTTATTTATGTATAAATATCAACTCATGTTGTTTATGGTTAAAAGTAATTTTATGTTATTATAAATGACAAAAAGATTTGTTGACTTTGTTAGTAATTGTTTATTATATTATTAATGTCATTTATATGCATATTAACTTTGGTTAATTTGAAATAGGTTTTTATGAAATATTGTGTGGTATATATTATTTTCTGTTTGATTTAATTCCAGTACAATGTATGGAATTTAAATAGAACTTTATTCAAAAGTTTGTGAAATTTTCATTTAATTTGTGATTGTAATGATGACATTACTAATGAATCTCCTTTGGAGTATTATATGAAAAAGTATATTTTATAATTTTCGTTTGATTGCGGTAGTAGTATTCCTGAAATGTCAAAGCAATTATTAACATCGGAGAGATTTAAACATGATAGTTTAAATAATGGTATCATTCTATTTAATTAGAAAAAGATTGAAGAATTTTTTGTGTTGATTATTAGTTTGTTAATAATCAATTTGAAAGTTATTTTTAAAGTAATTTTGAGTATTGTGACATAGATTGTCATCAATTATTATGAAACTTATGAAGTAAATTGGTTTATATGTTTTAGTAAGCATTCAATTATATCAGGGTTATATAGATATTTGTTGCATTAAGCATTAACCAAAAAGAAAGACTACATAGTTACTCATGCGGGAGTTTCTCTCTTGGATTTGAAGAGATAATTTAATTTTCTTTTGTCATTAATATTTTTGATAAATTTATCAAAAATGACTTATTAGTTGTGTCAGTGACACTTGTCTGAAAATAAGTTATGTTTTGTGCTACTTTATGTATTACCACAAATGTGGAGAAAGAAGTATAATTGTTTGCTAATCATGATTCATGAAAAATTACGAACAGAAACTCAATCAAAAGTACTAAAATTTCAAAATTTGAATCTTAATTTGGAGGTATAAGTACTTTTTCTTAAATGCATTGTACAATTTTATTTTCTTTTTCTTTTTCTCTTGAATGCATCTTCTTCTTTTTTTTCTTTTTTCTTTTTTTTTTTTTTGTTTTGAACGGGGCAAAATCCATTAAAGAGAAGCCAAACGGCACTTACAATGGACTCTATGCCAACACAAATAAAGCTTACTCTAAATAAAGGAAAAATAAGCAAAAAAGCACACAGGCAAAGCCAAAATAGTATCAAAGGCATGATCATACAAGATCATAACCCATACTGCAACGTAGAAGTGATCATAAGAGATCAACACTAGGGCTAGTCAGAGATACCACAAAAACTTCCACTCCAGTGAGGGTAAGCTACCAATAACACACCTATGGAGTCCAAACAAACAAAAATACAGAATAAAAACAAAAATAAAACTCAAAAAGCAAACCAAAAAACCTCATTTGAATGCATTTAAATGAGGTTTCTTGAATTGTTTGGTTATTGAGTAAAATCTTTGTGAGGCCATGATTTTGTCAACTCATAAATTTGCGATTTGTGTAGTCATAATTATTTTGAGTTTTTATTTCATAATTTTTTTTTTAGAATTTTGTTATTCAAGCACACCATAATCAACCAACGATAAATCAGAATTATGGGGGTGTAATGAAAATTATATTTTTTCTTAGAATAGGTGGTTGAAGGATTTTACTAAAGTAACGGTTCTGATGGTAGGCCCATAAAGGATCTCAATTCTTTGTCTAAGACAAAACTGGAGGAGATACAAAAACGACTTTGTTAAATCCTAAGAACATCTTTATGTCTTTTAGTTAATTTTAAGTATGGGAATAACATAGAGTAACAGTAAGTCTTAATATAATCAAAGACTTAATACCGTTGGATATTTGCTCTTAGTTGTATATATTGTCTAAGGACAATATAGTGAATCCACTAACTACTCAGTGATATATAACTGAGAAGGTCAAACGAAAAATAGCGGCTGCTAACAAAAGGTCTGACCAGAGAGCAAAAAAAGAAAAGTTCATCAAGGGAAATGTGATTAAAGCCTATTAATTTCAAGTCACCATAATTGCAACCGAATCTAGCTGACTGGAGATCCCAAAATCTAGGTTCAAAAAAACAACCAAATTATGGATGACTCAACAGAAATCACTAAGAGAGTATATCTTCTATCGATTTCTATGATGAGAGTGATACATGCAACATGTGTTACACGCAAGGGACATAGGGTAAGCTATACTTTTAATGATTACTTATATCTTGAAAAACCTAGAGGGATATTTTACAAGAGGAGTATTTACGAGACTCGAAATAAGGATCACCTATATAAGTGTGAAAGGGTCACTTCTATGAGAATTGATAAAGATTGAATTCTCTAGAGCACTCATGAATCCAAGAATTGTCCAGGGCCAAAATGGACACAACTGATAGAACCAAGTTATGTATGGAAATAAAACTATGTGACAGGTTATTGTCTCAGTTTACATTAACGGCAAAACAGTTCAAGACATCATATTCATTGATCAACCAATAAATTCGATAGTCTTTTACAAGGGAAGGTTCAAGACCAAAAGCTACCTATCCTATGCAAGATATTTCCAGATTTGTACTCACATAGTCTGTATGCTGTTGCATTTCCCATTTCATTAATTTCATTCATGTAGGAGATTGTTGGAAAAAATTTAGAAGTGAATAGAAATGGACCCCATTCGAATGAAATGATGTAACCCTTTATGGTGTCTCTTCATTATAAAGGGTGTGACCCAAGGGTGGAGTCTCTTCATTTTAAAGGGTATGACCCAACGATCATGTCCTTTCTTCATGCCTTTTCTATTCAAACTGAACAAGTGCCAACAAGCTTATATAAATGCAGTCCCCATTCCGGTTTTATTAATTCTGAAATTTCGAAAATTCCTTTCTTTCTTTCATGGGTGCTGCTTAAGTGTGCAACCCCCTTAAGGTTGCATACCATATGCAACCCAATTGTTAGCCGTTAGATTACAATAATTGATCAAGACCATTGAATTGTTTAATCGTGAAAAAGTTGAAACCGGGGCAGCCGGTTAATGCTTGTATTTGCATGATTGTATCCCACTCACTCTCTGTATTTCGTCTCTATCTCTCTCTGTTCTCCTCTCTGTGTAAGGTTGAGTTAGTGTAACTGTTGATTTCCATTAACAGGGAGAAGCCCCTGTTGGGTTCGTTCCATTGACGAAGGGCGATTTCCAACAACAACGTAACTACAAGGCTGTGTTGGTTCCATTGCTGAAGTGAAGCCCTTCTCTGGAACTAGATATGAGGTATGGAGCTGTCTCCCTCTCTCTGTCTCCCTCTGTGTCTCTCTGGCCCGTTCACTTCAGCTATTTTCCCTCAACTAAACCCCGCATCCTAACTTCAACCGCTCTACGCTTCGCTCCAACGGAAACCCCTCCATTGGCAACTAACCTTTCTCTTTCTCTTTCTCAAGCGAGTGTTTGTGTTTGCACAAACAGCTAAACCGTGTGAAAATGTCATGTTTGTGTTTGTGTTAACAATTTTCGGTCATCAAGTAATTGTTTGTAGTAATGTCATGTACAGTATGGCCCCAGCGGAAGTTAAAAGGGAAGGTGATGATTATGACATTCCAAATGAAGCAGATGACATTCGTTTGATGAATGAAAGTCGGGCAGAACCTGATCATGGTTGCGAAGGTGGTCCGAGCAATGAAGAAGCAACCAACATGAACGGTGAACATGGCGGAGCCGACGTGAAAAAAGAAATGGTTGACGATGCTCATCGCAATGACATGGTTGGTGATGTTGAACGTGCTATTCTGGAACAGAAATTTGATTCGGTCGAAGATGGAGAAGATTTCTACAATGCGTATGCTAAAGCGAAGGGATTTAATATACGAAAATCCAGATTTAACACAAATAAAGAGGGAAAGGTCGTTAGTAGGCTGTGGTTGTGTTCAAGGGAGGGTCAGAGATTACCAAAATACTTGGACCGTGTTGCTGAGAAGAGTAGAGCTCCCAAGGCACTAACAAGAGTAGGTTGCAAGGCCCAATTTCGCATACGGTACGATGCGGATGCTGGTGAAGGGGGAAAGTATGTTGTGACTCACTTCGTCGCAGACCACAACCATGAATTGGCGGAACGACACTGTGTGATGTATCTGAGGTCACATCGCAGTTTAAACAGCGCTGACAAAGCTCAAGCAATGGCTATGCGCAATGTCGGTGTGAAGACTAGCCAAATCATGGACTATATGGTAAATCAATCCGGGTCTTATGAGAATGTTGGTTTCATCCGTACGGATCTGCACAACCATATTCAAGCCGAACGTAGAGCAGAAGTTGAGGATGGTGATGCGCAGGGTGCGTTGGTTTACCTATGTGCAAAACTTGATGTTGATGCACGTTTTTTTTTACAAGTATGATGTGTGTAACGATAACAAGTTGCAAAATCTGTTCTGGGCAGATTCGAAATCGCGGGCCGACTACGCAAAGTTTGGTGATGTGTTGATATTTGACTCAACTTACAGAACCAATGCATACAAGAAACTTTTTGTCATGTTGGCTGGTGTGACTAGCCACTTTAGGACCACGATATTTGCATGTGTTTTGCTAGCTAATGAGACAATTGAGACATACACATGGGTTTTGGAAACATTTATGGAGGCGATGGGCAATAAAGCACCTGTGTCCGTACTGATAGATGGGGATAAGGCGATGCGAGAGGCAATCAGAAGAGTATTTCCAGACGCAAGACATCGATTATGTAATTGGCATCTTGGGAAAAATGCTATTTCAAATGTTCACATAAGTGGCTTTGCACATGCTTTCAAGCAGTGCATGGACATGGAAACGGATGAGACAAAGTTTGAGCATGGCTGGACGACAATGGTCGAAAAATTTGGACTTCAAACCAACAGTTGGGTGTTGGAGACATATGAGAAGCGTCATATGTGGGCTGAGGCATATATGCGTCGACATTTCTTTGCTGGGATGAAGAGCACTCAGTGCTCGGAGTGTATGAATGCTTATTTCAATCCCTTTCTCCAACACAAATTGAAGCTATATGAATTTGTTAGGCACTATGATCGGGCTCTTGCAAGGATAAGGTATAACGAGGCTGGAGATGATGCTGAAACAAATAGCACTTTTCCGGTATTGATTACTCCATTGCGAGATATAGAGAGACATGGAGCTGAGCTATTCACCCGAAATATATTTAGAATGTTCCGTGATGAAATCTTAGAAAAGGGGAAGTTGAATGTGAAGGACGTGTTCCCTTTGCCGGATGGTCAGAAATGCTACTATATTCATAAGTACAAAGTGAAGGACAGATCATGGATAGTAACACACAGTCCAGTGGATGCTGCAATGAGATGTTATTGCATGAAGTTTGAGTTGTTGGGGCTACCTTGCTGCCACATGATATGTGTTATGAAAGCCGAAAATTTCACGCAAATTCCCCCAACTTGTGTGCTGCATAGATGGACAAGGGCTGCAAGCAAGGATGGCCAGCAATGGCCTCAACCCTCAATTGATAGCACTACAACACAGACGGCCCGGTATGGGATATTGAGTTCTTCCTACAACGAAATGTGTTTCTATGCCTCACAATCAACGGAAGGTTTCAAAGAGGCTAGGGATGCATGTCTTCCGATGACGAGCCGGATGAAGGAGTTATATGAGAGGAATTTGAACGGTAGGAATGGAGACAGAGGGAAACATTCATTCCGTCGACAATTTGGAGTAGAAGATCCTGATGTTGTGAAGACAAAAGGGAACCCAGGACGGGCATCGTCCAACTGTCGAAGACCAAGAAAATGTGGGAATTGCAAATGCATTGGGCACACAAAGCGAACTTGTCCTAAGGTTCAGTTTAGACGAACAGTGGATACTAACTCAGATGCAGATACACCCCACATAACTGACCGTGAGTACAATGCGGAGTCATCGCCCGTTCGATGCAAAACTGGGTTGGTGGATCCAAGTACACCGCACATTAAGCAACAGCGACTATTTTTCGATGTTTCTCCTGATTCCAAGCAGCCTGTGGGGCAATACGGTAGTGTTGAAGCAGCAGTGTGGAAAAATGATTCGAACACAATTGATGCGGTGAATCAGGTAATTGTATAATTTGGAGAAAGTAACCCAACGAACTCGTTACTTTATCTCCATGCCGATTGGTATATGAATTACGAGTTACGAACAGGAGTTGTGAAATTATTTCATGTTTACTATGGAAGTATGGGTTTATTGTTAGTAAAATTATGGTGGGCCTATATCGACAGCAACGAAGCAGTAATTTTAAGTTGACAAGTTGAAGAAGAAAATCAAGCAATTGTGGTATTGGTTTGAATGCCTGAAAAGGATGAAGACTTCTTTCGATGAACTGATGGTAACAAAGTAGAAAGTAGAAAGTAGAAAGTTGTTGTGTTGTCTGTAACAAAGTAGAAAGTAGAAGGGAAAAAACTACACAGAAGTTACAATGTAGAAAGTAAGTTGTGTCGTTGTTCATGTCCTCTCTCTCTGCAAACATTCTGCCCTTTATAGCTATAAAATTCCCACGACCCCATGATCTGCCAATTCTGCAACTGCTTCTATGCAACTTCTGTAACTGCACGGTCATTTCTGTGTATTGAAACCACATAAAAGCTTCACTTGTACATGTCGAAGTGCATATAATTGAAGTTGCCACCTGTGCCCAGATCCTTTTAGCATTTCCTCGACAGATACAGACTCCCAATTCGTTCATGTTTCCTCTTGGAGGGTGGCCACTAAATCCATGAGCACTGCCAGTAACTGCTCCAGCGTGTAAGTCAGGTGGCATGCAAGATTCAATGTTAGTTGAATGGAGCAGCTGTTGGGAGGATGTGGGAAAAATAGGTGCAAAGAGGAATTTTTAATCTAATATCCAATCATAATTTAGCTGAAAATATGAGCGAACTTTTTTTAAAAAAAAAGTAGTTCCCATTTTTTTGATTATAAACCCGAGATGTATATTTTGTTTTTGATATAAATAAGTTGTGTATTTTCGTTACGTAAAATGTAGGACAACAATTGTGTTGAAGTCATTACAATACAGAACATTGAACATATTTTTATTAAATTACAGGGGAAATTCAATATTTGGCAGAGTGTGATGATTCATAGTCAGGGGCAGTAACAGTGAGTGGCCTAGTGTTGTGGTTCAGTGGCCCAGTTTGCAAGGATTGTGGTTGTGTTTAGTGGACAATATTCTGTCGATTTTTGTCTCATAATGATGAGGGACATGGCCCACAATGGTGAAAAGGAAGGTCGACAGGGAAGCGTCAACATTTGGCAGAGTGGACTTGAAGATTCGAAGTCAGGGGGCAGTTACAGTCGCAGTTATGGTGTAGACGTGTGGGATCATGCAATGCTGGGCCACAAAAACAGTATACGGATAGCGAAACGAACGATCTCCGTTCTAGGCATTCCAAGTATACTAAACCTCCACTTCTGTCTGTCGATCTCCCTTTTCTTGTGTTTATTTCATGGCCACCAACTGTTTGAAACTTCTGTCGACAGAGCAAGGCTCCTGCTTTGTCTCATGCTTCCTCCTGAAAGTATGCCCACTAACTCATAATGATGAGGGACATGCCCCACAATGGTGAAAAGGAAGGTCGACGGGGAACAGTCAATATTTGGCAGAGGGGACTTGAAGATTCGAAGTCAGGGGGTGGCAGTTATGGTGTAGACGCGTGGGATCATGCAATGATGGGCCACAAAAATAGTATACGGATATCAATACTAAACCTCCACTTCTATCTGTGGAGCTCCCTTTCCTTGTGTTTATTTCATGGCCACCAACTGTTTTAAACTTCTGTCGACAGAGCAAGGCTCCTGCTTTGTCTCATGCTTCCTCCTGAAAATGTGCCCACTAACTCCATGACTGGTGGTAAAAACTTCCCCTATCACTTTTAGGTGACCCACATGCAGAGAGCCCACTTTCAGGTGGTGGACATTCTTGGCCACATGCCCTCGATTAAGTGGACCATCTGTCGACAGAGACTGGCAAAACTTGGTGCAAACAATAGCCCCCATGTTCAAGTTAAATATTGCGGAAGTGATTGACACCCCCTCCAATCACCACCTGCACCACCACCAATTCCCCCCCCCACACACACACACGTGGGGGCTGCTGATTGGAGAAGGAAAAAAAAAAGAAGAAATTTTTAAAAAAAAATAAAAATAAAGTGGCCAATCAGAGAGAGAGGGGGTCATGGGGGTCCCCCCTTGTGGGGGTCCAAGTCATATGATATTTAACTTTAACGAGGGGGCCATTGTTTGGGCCCAATAGCAAATTTGTTAATATGGGCCCAAAACAAACATAAAGTAGAGCCCAATATAAGAGCTTTTAAATATACTGGCCCCATCATAAGCTATAAAAGACCCACCCTTTCAACTTCAAACCACTTCGTTTCCCTCTGATTCGAACTCCCCAGACTGTACTCCTCCTTCTCAACCATTGCCGTTCAAAACCAGAGCACCACAAAACCCTAAGCCATGGCGCCGAAAAAATCTCAACCATCTCCATCTGAGGAGAACAATGAAGACCTACTTCGCTTCTCAGACCCTATCAGAGCACGTATCGCTCCTCTAAAATTTGGTGCAACCCTATTGCCCAGCACAAGCTCTGTCGCTAAGGCTACTCTAGGCCCTACCTTCGCGTCTTACTTCCCAGACGAGCTAGCTCCATACTATCCCCTTGGTAATGGTGAGAACCTTCTTCTCAACCAACCTGGACTGAAGTGGACTAACTGGAATGTCAGCAAAAACCCACTCAGAGGGTGGAGGTCACCAGACTCTGATTGGCGAAGCTGGGCCAGGAGAATTGAAAGTCACAACGCTGAAGTATGGAAGCACCAGGGCATTGGTGAAGCAATTAGACTGTCGACTAAAATTTATAACGCGGACAAGGGGCTGATTGCTGCTGCTGCATGCTTTTGGTCACAGTCTAGTAACTCCCTACTCCTCAATTTTGGTATGATTTCCCCTACCATCTTAGATGTAGCTCACTTGACTGGTCTCCCAATCTTGGGCAATCCAATTCATGCTCTCCTTGAGCCTCCAAAAGTGACATTTACTTTAAACACTAACATGTGCTATACAGATTTTGCCAAAAAATACCAAGGCAAGCCTGGTTCTCCTGTCGATGACAATGAAAGAACTGCTTTTTACTTACTTTGGCTTTGTGAGTTTCTTTTTTGTGTCCCTGGGTACAAGATCACGAAAGAATACCTCCCCCTTGCCTTGTGTATGCAAGATGGCCAACTTATGGCTTTAGCCCCTTATCTTCTTGCCACCCTTTACAAGGCCCTATTTTCCTTTGTGGACAAGAAGATTTCTGGCAACTGTGGTGGCCCCGTCTGGCTCTTCCAGGCCTGGTTGTATGCCTATTTCCCTGAGGCACGACCCCCACCACCTAACACCTTGAAACCTGTTTGCTACTCCTATGCTGAGCAACTGCTCACTTATAACAGCCAACCCATCCTCACTTTCACAAATCATCTGACCATGTTTTACAACCTTCCTTTGCAGAGACCTTCCCACCTGTACATGCCATTTCAAAACTTTGAATTCTCCTCCAGTAGACTTCGCTTCCTCTTCACAGACCCATCTGATTTACACAATGACCAAGTCCAAGAACAAAATGAGAGTTGGAGACACATTCTCACCTCTAGACATGTCTTGGTTGGCTGTTCCGTATCCTCCGCCAAGCTATCCAGCTGCAGTTTTGAGACATACTGTCCGAATCAATGGTCCAGGCAATTTGGTCTTTCCCAGGCTATCCCTTATCCTTATTTCCACCCAACCATCCATGAGGAGATTGGGTCCAGAATCCACTTCAAAGATCCTACACAAGCTGAATCCATTCTCACAGAGAACACCAAACTTTTCCAAGATTTTGGCCCCTTCTTCTTCAAACCTGCTTCGGACTGCTCAGCTGCTTTTGACCATTGGTGGGGACTTATGTCTGCCATTATTTTCTACAAGCCACTTGAAAGCTGCCTTAACGATACTTGTCATATTCAGGGCCGCATATCCTCGCCTTCCAAGCTTAAGGCTACAGGTATCCTTCCTTCATATACTTCAGATCCCTGACTGTGTCATGCAATTTGTTTTGTTTTTTTCTCTAAAACACTAACTTGTTTAACCTTTGACAGCCAAAATTGGGCCTGCTGCTGAACCATTGGTTAGGGACCAACATAAAGGCAAGGCTCCAATGGATGCAACTACTCAGACAAACACCCCTTCAGTTCCGAAATTAATGCCAGACTCTTTTGCAGCCGCGCAGACAGAAACACACAGAGGAACTACCACCCGTACCCCTGCCGAGACAGAGGTCACGGCGAAGAAGAAAGAAGAGCCTTCCACTGCTCCTGCTCTAAGCACAGACCTAAGTGAGTGGGATATCCCTTTCAGCCAAATGCTTGGCCAAACTACATCAAATCCTTCAGGGCAGCTCTACGAAGTAAGCCTTCACTTTACATTTTTACATCATCTCAATTTCCATTCACGCCCGACTGATCACTTACTTTTGTGCAGAGAAAAAGAAGGAGATTACTCCTTGCTGCTGCTGATGATGACGATGCTTCCACTTCTCCTTAACACATTCATCAAATTCCCAGTCCCATCAGCAATGTACCCACAGAACCCATTGTACAACCAACTCCACCACCACCTGAAGCATCGCAACAAACTTCCTTACAACCTGCTTCACACTCTTTGCCACAGCAATCTACACAATCTCCATCACAACATCGTTCCACTTCTCCTCAACACATTGTCCCTTCTGTCTCTAGCCCTCAACCATCACCATCCAACCCCTCCAATTCCCAAATTTCAAACAAAGAATCATAGAGGATTGAATTTGACATTTCAATCAACACCCAATCCTCTCCAACAGATGACAACACAAAATCCCCTCAACCAGAAGTTCACCACAACGAAGGTAAATAGAATTACAAATGTTACTGTTTGTTTGGGGAAAAAAAACTTCTCTTTAAGTAACTGGTATTGTTCTCCAATTTACAGGGATGGACATAATACAGGACTCATCTCCACGACCAATGGGCGAGACAGAACTTGAAGGTCCTCATGACTATCCCCTGTTAGCAGTACCAGAGAAAGAGCCTGAAGGCGCTGATGCTGCCATTTCATCAGTACCAGAAACAACTCGTCCTGATGCCACAACCACAGCTGAACAAGGCCAACCGTCTGCGCGCACGTTATCAGGACAGGTACTACCATTTCCAACCTCATCCTATTTACTCTTTATTACTTGCAAGCATATATTCTCACCAAACCATTAATGTTCAAAGGCCATCGGTCCATCGCAGGATATTTGGGCCGAAGTTTCTATTCTTCAACAAGATCTAGACGAAATATCCCCATTGCCTCAAAGGCTACATCTGTTTGATGCTGAAACTCAACAAACCTTAACCACCTTCATCAACCTCATTAACACCCCAGTTGAAGAAATCATTCTCCATAAACCTGATGAAACCTTGGCCTGTCTTTCTGCTGTTGTAAACCTCTCCCCTAATCCTTTCAACCCCATTCAACTAAAGCAATTGGCCAAGATCATCACGGAATGGCCAACCCTTTCAAAGATGGTTCAGACTTGCTCAAAGGATATTCAAACCAAAAAGGATTTCCTAAACGAAGCCCACACCATATCTACTTCACTCAAACTAAGCCAGCAAACCTCTGCAGGCATTCTTCAGCAACACTCAGCACTTGAACTTGAGGAAGCCAAACTCATGGCAGAACTTGCCTCTGTCCGGCAAAGAAAGGCTCATCTGCAGCAGCAACATGACCAGCTTAATAAAGAAGCAAGGATGATGCTCTCCCAAATTAGACATCGTTCTGCATCCATTCAGACAACTAAAGCTGAGTTGGACCAAGCCCAAGCCATGCTGGCAGATGCTCAATCAGAGTGGGGTGTTCTAGCCGTTCTGTTCCCCAAATCATAGGCTAGTTTATGGGGTCAAGCATGCTCATTTCTGGTTGCTGCTCTGCTGTGCTTTAACTCTGCTCTGCTATATATGTACTCTGCTGCTGCTATATGGGATCAACGAATAGCCTTAAGTCTGCTGCTGCATATTGGCCTTTTTCCAATTGTTTGAATGATGTTTTGGTGTGCTGTATTGGAAGTCTGCTGCTGGATTGGGGAAAGTTATTGGAGGTCTGCTGCTGGCCTTGTTGTAATTGTTGGTCTACTGCTGTAGTTATTTTCTTTTTTTGGAGGTTGAAGGATCAGGCTCAAGTCTGAATGGAGGTTGAAGGTTCACGCTCAAGTCTCAATGGCGGCTGTATGGTCTGAAGTTTGTTCATGCTGCCTTGGAGTTTCATCTGGTTGCCCTGTTATGCGGTTTTCTGAGGATGGGCTTGGAGTTACATTCTTATTGATTTCCTTCTGTTTTTGTTTCTCTTCATTGATCTCTCACCAACTAGGAGGTTGGACCTTTTTTAGCTCCAACCTCCTCTTTCTTGATGTAGCATTGACACCTTGTATGTGCTTTTCATGAATACAGTTTTTTGTTTTGCCGAACAAAAAAAAAAATTGAATATCAATACTCTGTGTTTTTAATGGTCTATTGTATGGTTGTTTTTATTTTTTGTGCAATTTTTCACCGTTTGTGCATTGTTATGAAGTAATCAATTCCCCTTCAAAGTGCATTATAGTCACCGCTATTTGTTTGTTCTGTGGCCTTTTTTTTGCTTTGTTTTCGACAAAATCATGGCATTGACAAAAATCAAACAAACATAATTGATGTTGTAAAAGCGAACAAACATTACTACTTTGAACTTGCATTGTTTGTTGGACAAATATCACATTGCGGTTGACAAAAATTACTATATTCATTTGGGCAAATATGACATTGCATTGTTTGTTCTGTACCCATAACATTGGAATTATGTGTATGACATTACGTACAGGCCACGATAAAAGCAAACAAACATTACTATACCTCCCCTCGTTTGTTCCAGTCCCAAACATTAGAATTATGTGTACAATCAATACGTGTGGGAAATTAGTATTATCACAGTTGCGACCTAAAAAGTTGTCACGACAAGCTGATGCAGTAATCCAGTTGTGGTTCGGCATCGAAATTACTGTCGTACTGGCAGGCCATGATAAAATCACTTCCGTATTTGTTGTAATTGCAATCAATCACATGCACGAAGGATACTCGCCCATCTTTGTATTGTTCACATCTATAATGAAGTCAAGCAGCAACTTCCGGCGCACAGAAGGATGAAACTATGTACAGAAAGCGAATAACACAAATCAGGTACAGTTACCGCGGTAGGAAATAAACGGATTTATTATGCAATTGGAAATTAAGCGGTACAATGTACCTTGTGTGGACCGCTGGGTATATCAGGCTGCTGCATGTACTTTATCACAAACATCCCACAGTCGAAAGTGCTACAAATGAAATGTAACATTCAGTTTCTCGTAAAATATAAGCAGGTTTGTTAAATGAGTGATTCAGGAGTGAAGTCAACGTGACGCAGGGTTTGTGCATTACTCGTCCAGCTATTGTAATGGCCTTTGTTCTAACATGCGGACATCAAAGGTACGCACGTCTACAGCATATTCATTTCCAAACTGTAGTTGCAGTAAGGCATGCATTGTTTGAACCTGTTGCAGAATGAGAGGGTTAGTTTATTTAAAGGATGTGACAGTGTTGAAGTAGATTTGTGAAATCCAGCACGACATACCAACATATTTGCCGCGTTCAGCTTGTTGGTGTCCAGTGTGGCGGATGCCAATGAGTCAAATAGGTACGCCACACGGTCTACCATATCTATTTTTAGGCACAACCAATGTACTGCTCTATAATTGAAAGGCATGTAAATCTGCATATAAACACAAGTGAAGACATTGTTTAGAGGGCATGCGAACATGTACGAACTTTCATATTTACACTGACATTCATGTAAATGGGATCAACATTCATATTACCGACGTTCATATTAAATCTACTCGCTTCAATGGGATGGACATTCATATTACCTTCTGACATGCATCAAGCACCCCAGTATATCTGTCATGTCCAAAATATGATTTGACGATATTATCATGGTTCAGAGGTTGAGTTTTTTGATTTAGTATCAAAGTCTGCATGTTTAGTGTGTAAAGTTCAGTCAGCCAAAGTTTTCTGAAAATATGTCTTCTGCAATACACAACCGACCTAAAACACTTACTTATCGACACATATACTGGAAAGTACCACGCAGTATGCCTCCCGTCTTTGTGTACTTGCCGCTATCCGTTAGTCAATTGAACCGGGACCAAGTTGATTGGCTGGAACATTGTAACAGACCAGGCAACTTGCGAAATAAGGTTTGCCATTTGTTTAAACGTAATACGAAATAACAATGTCCCTACATGGATGTCCATCATGCGAATATAGTGGAAATAACATTGTCAAATGGCACGACTTACAGTGTTGGATAGCCATGCCCCTGGTTTGAGCGTGCGCATGTCACGTCGCGTAACACATTCGCAAGGCATTTCATGCAGATTCATAGACACGACAATGTCCCTACATTAAACGTAGACATCAACCAGTAAGAAGCAACCTACAGCCTAGTAAAACTTAAACGTATCTGGCTTAACTGTACAACATAAGATTATTTTTTTCTGTTGTACAACTATGGCAGATATTCCTGATTCTACTAGTCTCCAATCCAATGAAGATTAGTTTTCAGTTTTAAAAGAACAAAATGAAAAGACAAAGTTTTAGATATTACAACTTATGACATGTCCAATAGTATTTGCTAAAATAATATGTGAAAATTGAAATGCTCATTTACAGGTCAGCAAGTTAAAAAAAAAAAAGAAACACATGTTTTTTACAAACTGGAGCCAACAATATCCCAAAATGATCAAAATGGAAAATGTAAGCAGAGTAGAAGAAAATAGCTACGGAAAATTGTCCTTCATTATAAGTTTTCAAAAAAATTTGCAATTCATGGGTAAACTTTATTAAGTTTCATATTTAAAATTATAAAGGTTTCCATGAATTTGTAAATATTTTTGTGAAAATATCAGTGGTTTGCAATTTTCCCAATAGGTAGATGTGTGCAGGATAAGACCAAAAGAAGAAAACTTCAGCGAGGAAATTTAGCCATTGATCTTTCCCTAGCCCACTGCATTAAATTCAAAGAAAATCCTACATGCGACATCGATAAACCCATCAAATCATAGAGAATGAAAAATTAAAGAACTGATACCTACAAGAATCAAATAAACATAGCACGACACATGAAAATTGTGGAAATCAAACTTATTTCACAAATACTATGGAACAGGTTAATTGCGAGTCCTAAACTCATCCGTACCTTTCATTTTTTCTGTCGTCAAGTACAGAGTCAACAACTTCGTTTTCGGCCGCTCATAAAACCTCTATGCTCTCCAGTGTCATCAAGTCCTATCAATATAAACAATCAAGTAACATCAACTCCTATTAATATAAACAATTAACTAACTGAGCACTGTTCAGAAATTTAATTTGCAAAGTACATAACACATCCTTATGCATCTAAAATTGGTGCAGCGATGTCTAACCCGTGAACGGAACCGCTTGTCCAACCTGTGCAGTTTGGACAGGACTTTGTCCGAAATCTGCAACACAAGTGTACAACATTTGTTACTGCAAACTTGCAGTAGAATCACAAATATTAAAATACAACACAAATAATGGTTCAATTATGATCAGTAATGCTGTCGGCATCAATTGGTAATGAAACATACGAAAGGTGAAGTGATGTGGCGACTTGGGAATTTTTCGGCAGTAAGTCGAGTACTCATTTTGCTATCGCTGCATGAATGCATATCCCCTACGTCTGTCGCTTCAACACCTCTTCCTCTTCCTCTTCCTCTTCCTCTTCCTCTTCCCTTTCGTGTGCCTGTTACAATTTGTCCCGCTCCCAATGTTTGGGCAACCTTACCAGCAGAAGGATGCACATTGTCTGCTTCTCCTCGCATTGGTGGCAAGGTTTGCAAATCATCAAAGGAAGATAAACTCTGTTGTGCAACGTTCTTGATGGCCAGAATCTGAACCGAAAGAGATTTGCTTTCTTCGCTTGCGTATGTTTCCTCCAACGCAAGGCCACGGTTGTTGTGCATGTCCCCAACTTCTTGGATGGTACGCAACTGTCCATCGTGCATATCAATTATCTCATTCGACAACATTCCATTCACATAATTGTCCTCCCAATCCACCCCCTGTAAATCTTGAACATTACCCTCATTTGGGCTACCATAATAATTTGGGAAGACCACGCCGCCATCATGCAACTCGACTCCCACGGTAGGGTCAAAACCCTTTTCCTCTGCGCGAGGCAATTGTGCTGTTTCCAATAAACCTGCCAGCACTTGCTGCATCATTTGCTTCATTTCAGCAATATGTGTCTGTTCATTAAACGGTTGTTTACCAGACAATATAGCTGCAACCACTTCGTTCAGCATTCCTTTCAGTTCAGCAATGCTGGAGGATATGTTAATGTTACAATTTCTTTCATTCGACTCCACCTAATCACACAAACACAGACATTAAGTTACTACCATATTTCATCCCCAAGTAACCTTTGTGAACTGGGCGAAGCATGTGTACTGATTGCTTTTGCTTACCTTTGCATTGTCAACAGCTTCCTTCCCTCGGAAATTGAGCAACATGTCCCTTATTTCCGCATTGCTCTGAAGCACTTGCTTCATGGTTTCCTTGAGTTCACCAATGTCGGTCTCAACCTTGCTCAAACGAACATCATCAATCCGTGGTTTCTGTTTGTTATTGACATGGTGTGTGTCAATTGCGTCATCAATGTCGTTGCTTTCCGCTTTTGTTGGAGGAAACTCCACCTGACATAGTTGTCAAATCGGGATTCAAATCATAAATGAAAATGGTAATGCACTGAATCGTTAATCGATCTCAACTGTGAATCGTAAAGTTTCGGTCTGCTTTCTTAAGTTGCACACAACGTATGTGTACACACTTTACATATTAAATATATCTAATAAAAATTAATTCCTCCATTCGTCTGAAATGAAAAAATTTTTTTGTTGTAAATGATGCTCATCTGGTGTGGATAAAAACTTCAGTCGATCCCATGTTTACCACTTTACTTTTTCCCAATTACATAGACAAAGATAAATTTTCAATTACGAACTAACAATAACTGAACGACAATGTTTTGACCTTTTTACAAGGTTAAAAAATCAAAATCTTCAAACTTTTCCAAAAATCTTACTTCAGGGCTTCACCATTCAATACAATTCATAACGGAAGTAGTACATAAAATTGAATTTGTAAGGCTACAACATCGTCCACATGGGAACTTAATGTTTTCGCCCCAAAAGTTCGAGTATTTCAGAGTAAATAGGGAGGGACAAACTGAAAATATGACATACGCTAAGGAATGGGTCACTGTTTGTCTCTGCTTGTCACCTAGTCATAGGAACACAAATTCTGTCTGTCACCGTTATCCATAACACATGTGGGGCAATGCTGTCAAATGTGCAGAACGAATGGGTTGATTACCTCATGTTGCTGCAACATTTGCTTCCTTCCCATACGTCGCCTCATCTCCCGTATTTCGGCATCACCCCAATCATTTAGCCGAGGGATGAAGCGTGTAGTAGCCGATGTACTCTTACAGGGAGGGGCAAAACGATCCAAGTAAAATAGCTGCATTATAAGGGGGAAAACATATTTACTATACACTTCCGAGCAAAATAATCCGTATTCGTTAACAATGCATACAACTTACAACACAATCATATGTATGTGTTTATGTGTCTCGATGGCAGAATCCCCATGCAGCTTTCCGGTTAAAAAGATAAGCTTTTCGTGGTTAAAAAAATGTGGCCCGTACAGGTATATTTGTCATGCTGTTCAATAACAGGTAAAGTTTGTAGTTCATAACGACTGCCATTTTATTGAACCATATGCACAACAATGGATGAAATATGTAATCGGCATGGTACAAACAAACAACGGTCAATTACGTTACCATTAGAAGGAAAACACATCCAGTTGCCTCGCGCTGAACTTTCATCTTATACTTCCGAACACCTTTGACAAGGTATTGCAGTGTCAGCTTTGCCCAATTACATGCCCCCATACCGGTCACGTCTTTCACGGCATGAACGAACGACAGGCTCAAGCCGGTCATTGTGGTAGGACACAACATGGCCCCCAACACGTACAGCGCAAACTTCCGCCGAAACTCGTCATCCGCACCATTACTCTCAGTCAGATAAACTCTCAACTGGTTCAAAGGAATGATTCCCTTAACAGCTCCAACCTCTTCGTAGATATTGGGATATGCATCTATTGAACCAGTGAACTGCACGTCATTGCCTTCTGACCGTATACCCAATAAGACATGCACTTCCTCACAGGTGAGCCTCAGGTGACGGCCATGAACAGTCAACGAACACATGTCGGGATCGAAGTTCTGTACCAACCATTGGCACATGTTGTGATCTATACGGGTACACTTTAACCCGAGGAGGCCACCGAACCCAATATCAATGACTGCCTGCTTTTGTGCTTCGTTACAGCGGTTCACGATATCAACAATTGACTTCAATGATATGCGGACTTGCATTTTACTCTGCAATGTTATTAACGTGAACATTAATACAAAAAATTAACCAACATTGTGTCGATAGCAGGTCCTCCCCAAATGCAGTTACGAAAACACTAAGCACCTAAGTACCTTTGCAGATTTCTTTGCAACTTCTTCGCCCAGTTCCTTGGCACTTGCCTTAGCCATGTCCTGAAACCTCTTCTTCTCATCACAGGGGAGTTCCTTCCACCTTTCCCCAATATCCTTTCGGCTCTGTAAGTGTTACACGAACGACGCACATACAGGACAAATAGGAGCTGTAAGTCCAAAATAATTGTCACCAAAAGTTGTATCACTCGCAATGTGTGCACATTTTCTGGTATTTACATATGTTTGCACATACAAATTACTATTTCGCACACAGTTGAAATAAGAACGGACATGGAATTTTACAAATAATCGGAGTTTATAAGAACATGCAATATGGCGTCTATGACTGCTGGAAATCGCCGAATGCGACACAATAGAAGCACATGACTGGTGTGCGCATGGAATAGAAGTCCATACTTTGCTATCACAGCAGTCACGTGTTTCCATCACGGTACTCTACTTACTACATGTCTGCACACTAACCATATTTGGTCCGGGGTTGTCTGCTTCTCGTCTTTCCTTGAATTGTTGCTGGCTGCAACCATTGTCAATTTCGGCGTAAGTATATGTTAGATATGGATGGATATATATACATATATGTACACAAATCGCAAACATTGACATTTAGGGACCAATTTTTGACACAAACAAATTTTGTCCCAACTACATAATAATGCATCCGTAATGTCCAATTTTGGTTGCTAAAAATATAAGAATAATATTAGAGATCATGACAATAATATCATGAAATGTGTCATGAAAATTTTTTATCATTTGATTAGCATTGATTAGTGTATGGTATTTTATTGTGTGTATAATCCAAAGGTGGAGAATCTTTCATGATCATATTCATGATATTATTTTCATGATTCCTAGCATTACTCAAAATATAATAACCACATCATTTCTGCAACAACAATTATAAATGGTCCAAATTATTTTGGCCCTTACTTTTGGTCTCTAAAATCTTAATTTCTTGTGAGTACAAACAGAAATGTGCACAGGCGCAAGCTATGAGTTGAAAATATGTAATGCAGAATTGTGCAAAAATACTGTCACACGTTTCTGACGAGAGGGATTCGTACTGTGAGCCGCTTTGAAGGACACTGATCGAGCCTGTAAAAAATAAATGGTCCAAGTGGCCGCTTTCGACGAGGGGCCTCGGTAATGTCAACCCTTTCGATTCGTGAACCTTTGCCACTTGCCTTCAATGTGTTCCTTTGCCTGTAACAAATATCAGCGTAAATGAAATTTTGTTCAAGGCCAAATTACATCGGTGATATGTAAGTTTTGTGCATTCTATCATCTTCGTCGGTTAACTTTAAAGTTAGTCAATCTTGCCTTGCCATTTAACAAGTTGTGCCATTTTCATGAAAATGGTAACGTCGTTTTCCGTGGTCACCAAAAATTATGAACTGAAGTGGTTTAGTATAACTCAGTGAATTATGGATTTCACAAATTCTCTCTGCAGAATACGCAACAAGTGGCCTATGTGCACATATTCTGGTAACAAATCGACACAGTTTTAATCCATTACACGCAATTCATGGTGCAATTTGAGGCTATCGCAAGTGTGTCAAACTCAAATCGCACAACCTCGTGATGGCAGTACATAATGGCACAATATGCCATACACGAACAGACCGTGGTATTTAGTAGGTACAGGAAACATAACCTTGCAAACCTAACAGTATGAAATACTGAACGACATAAACTCACAGTTGCTTCGCATTGTCTGACATGTCGCCCATATCCAATTACGATATTTCCTGCAAAGAATTTAATGCAATATTCATAAGGATGCAGAAAGAACGTTACTCCGAAATTGTAACAAAACGAATTTGACTGTCAACAACTTACAATCAACGGACCATTGAGTCGTACGTACATTGTACGAGTGGTACTTTTCGTGTATTTTCAAGTAGGATATGTTGTGGTTAATTTATGCAGATATGGCATGCCACTGTTTTACGAAAATTAATTGCCCATATGTTGTACTCGTTTTATAGTATTTACGACTTGAAGCCAGAATCAACAACCAATGCGCACACTTGGAACAGGGCCACATCGGACATTCAACCCAACATCACCCATACGCAACTTACCTTCATGCAGAGAAATAAAAAACCGACTGCACTGCTGAACGAAGACCGTTTGTCACTATGGAACTCGTCAATGGCAATATCAGTTTGTCACCCGTGTAGTTTGTATACCTAATCGTACGTATGGTTTCAATGACCTAAGGAGGAACAGTTTATTAGTTGAGAAATGGTAATGTCGTGCGAGTGGAACACAGTAGGTCATAATAATAATGTGCTCCGAAATAAAAAATAGACAGACTCACACATGCCCGAGAAAATGGTGACTGTTACCGTCGGCGACCTGGCGCAGTCGAAATGGAGAGATAGAGAGAGAGTGTGTTACTGGAGGTAGACAGCAAAACCGAAATGGAGAGAGAATGAGGGACACCAAAGTTGCCGAAATTTGTATGTGGGAAATGGAAATGAGTTGGTGAGATTAGAAAGGCTACGGCATGTGGGTCATCATGAAAAGTACTGCATCTGTGGGAAGCGCTGTCTGGCGACTTTGGTTTTTGTTCCAAATTTGGGAGGGAAACGGAAACGTACGTGACACTACATAAGGCGAAGTTGGCAAGTTGGGAAAAAAAACCAACAAGTCAAACAGTTATTACTATTCAGAAAAAGTCAAAAATTACGGCAACACAACTCCGAATTATAATTTTCCCTTACACATTAATTTATACAATTTTGTAATACACATTTTTCCATGAAAGTCAAAAAGTTAACTCAAACATCCATATTTTTTTTCTCATTTTTTTCGTCCACAAAGACAAAAATTGCATTTTTTTAGTCCAATTTTTTTTCCTCACTTTTTAAATAAAAATAATTGTTCTTTTTAACTTTTTGTGAAATATGGGTTCCGTTTGCATTGGGGGTTGAAATGATGTATGTGAGAGATGATGTGACTTAAAATAATGTGATTGAAGTCAAATTACTGAGTTTTTGACTTTTGGCTTTTTGTAAATATGCCAAACCAGCCCTACGAGGTGGTTACGAAGTTGCTATTTTTATGTTATTTACATATTTTCTTATTTTTTAAAATTAAATTTTTCGTGTTTTCAAAGTAATAGATTTTGTTGTACTTGGATATGATGTTTGTGATAAGAAATTTGCACTGATTATATGTTTGACGTGCCAATTTATGTTACTATTAATTTTTTTTTGCTGATTTTTTTTGTTTTTGTTTATTTTTCAGAAACGAGGCGTAGCGTAAGGTAGGGGAATGCGAAGTTAAATTTTCGGCCTACAAATTAAAATTAAAATAGTACTACAGGCCGATGAATAAAATTTCGTCAAGGGTAAAATTTCGAACCGACTGGTCAACGGACAATGTATCGCGCGACTAACAGTCGCGCGGATGACAATCCCCGTTTATGCAGGCCGCACAAACAGGGCAAACTGTGTGAATGATGATACAAAGGATGGCGTAACGCCCTCAAAATAATACATAAATCCCATTATATTAGACATGCAATGGTATAAAGAAATCAACAGCTTTTCATTCATCAGAGTAATTCTTACAATAATATTACATGTTAACAACAAAAGCAAGTGCCTTATAGGCTTACAGCTTTCCAAGTTCACACTTGGTTTCACAAAAGAAGAGTGCTAACTCTATACAAAATAAGCCCGTGGCTTGATGTACATGTAATACAACAAAATAATCAAAAACTAAGAGTCTTCAACTCCCACATCCATCCAAGCTATGTCCCTGGAGGTGCCATGCTACTTGTACCTGAAAATGGTGTCCCATATAGGGTGAGCCAACGCCCAGTACAGATATGCTAAACACAATATGAGCAATAACTAAGACATCAGCAGTTCATAAATGTTCGATTACCATAAACCAATCCGTGACACATTTCCGTTACATGACCACAATATTCATATCTCATTTCATTTTTCGTTTCTCATCATTTTCTAAATTTGACATCGACGGCTCCGAACTTGGCCAACCACTTATAAGGGACAGTGACTCATGTTAGACGCTTCCCGTTTTACAATAGATAAACATACTAGTTGTATCAACATCTAAACAGATAAGCATACAAGTTGTTTCCGCATTTCAACAGATAAGCATATTAGCTATATCAACACTTCCAAAATCTGGGCAACTAGACTTGGTTCCTAAGCTCAATCAACCAGTTCCAAATTTAGGATAACAGTAAGTACATTACACAGGATCAAAGGGGCGAAACCAACAAATCTATATAACAAATCGAGGGAATCATAATCCCAATGTATTATGAATACACAAATATTGTGCATTGCATTGGATAGTGTTGTTCGGCCCGTGGGGGCAATCAGGGGACCCGTTTTGAGAATCTGAATCAGTAAATGTGTACAGTTCGTCGCGTACTACATACCTATGGAAAATCACGTTGACCGAATATCGACAGCTATCTGATCGGAGTAGTTTTCTTTCAACTGTTAACTATAACACCATCCCATACTTTCTGATATCCGATCAGATTGATTTTTTACAGGTATGATATACTGAATAAATCATAAAATATGAACGGTTCAGATTATCAAGATTGGGCCTAAAAGTAGGCCCAATCTCTCTGCAAGGATGGCCGCAAGTAGGGGCTTGCAAGGAGAGGATCCTCGTACGGGGAAAGGGGGGTCCCAATCTTTATTCATACAGTATTTTGTTAATGATTTTTTGGGTTACGGACTAAAAATTAAAATAAACATTGTTTGGTTTGTTTTGGGGAGAGTTGTTTTTTATAAAAATTTTGGGGAGAGAGTTTAGAAATTTCTTTGGTTTGTTTGGTTATGTATTTTGGGAGAGTTATTTTTTTGGGAGTTTGGGATGATTTGATATTTTGGGAGAATTTGAGTAGATGTGTGTGAAAGAAAAAGTGATTGGGAAGGAGAGAGGAGAGAGAAAAAAGTGATTAATTGATGCGTAAGAGAGAGAAAGTGATTTAGAAATGTTTTTCAGGAAAACTCAAACCAAACAATTTTTTAGAAATTTTTTTCTTCAAAACTTGTCTCCCAAATGCAAACCAAACAAAAATTTTCGTTTTTCCGCTCTGCTATACAGGTTATACAGAGTATACACCTCAATCTCATTCGGCTTCGCGAGCCATAGCTCGACCGCGACCACCATCGGCTGTAGAGAAGGAATTTGTTGACGATAACGTGGGCTTTCAGGCCATAGATGAACCGGGTTCGTCCTCCAAACGCTGAAATCAAGAAGTTATGGTTGTGATTCACAAAATAGATTTGAAATTTGGAAATTAGGGCTTCCAAAATTACTCATTGAGAAATAGGGCTTCGAAAATTACGGCTTCCAAAATTAGGGCTTTGAAAATTACTGTTATGCAGATAGAAAAATGGTATGCTTGAAAAATGTGGCACATATTGTGACGAACATTTATGCATGTTAAAGTATACATTTTCCAGAACGTAGTATGAATACGCAGAAACTGATCCAACATAAAATGAAAGGATCACATCTTTGCAGAACATAGTATGATTATGCAGATTGATAATTAGTTGAATGAATGCATATAGTTGCGTAATTTTCAATGTCTGATTGATAATGTGATTTTGCTGAATTTGTTGTGAATCACGCATGAATTGTTGTAATGAACTGCTATCAACTAATGTGTTAGCTGCGTGACTTGAATTAACTATTATCAACATTGATAACTATTATGAAACTGAACTTAAATGTTCATAACTATTACTGAGTTGTTGATAAGTATTTCAGTGTGGTTTGTTCAAAATCACATGTGTCATTTGTTCATAACTATTTCAGTTTGATAACTACTGAATCACAGTCTCCAACAATCTGCCCATAATCATTTCACGTCAGTATGATTTGTTGATAATAGTTGCTTAACATGTGTGATTGATAATTTACTTCACATTGAACTGATATGTTTGTAAAACTTCCATGTTTGTTCAGATTGAAAATGCTATGTGTGTAACATGTGTGTAATTAATCACAGATGCTATGTTTGAAACTGCTGTATTTGTTCAGTTTCAAAATGCTATGTGTGTAGATTGAGCTGCGATGTTTGTTCAAATGCTATTACCAGTTTAGTTTGTGTAACCTCTGTGCAAATGCTATTAAACATGGCAGTTTGAACAAATAGATGTTTTCAGTAAAGACACACTCTCTCCCTCAAATTAAACTGGACCTGCTATTAACCCCATCAAACAGAAGCATAGCAGAGCACTACAACTTTGTCATGTATGCAGATTTAAAACATGGCTTCTTCTTCTAACATTAGCAACATAAGAATACAAACGAGGCAATGCAATTGGGGAAGAACCGCTGCCATACGTATTGTCAGAACAATGAGAATGGAAATGAAGGGCGTTTGTTCTTTGTTTGCCCATCAAAATATGTAAGTATGTATTGGAATTTTTAATCCTTTAGTAGTGACAGTAATATTTTTCGTATTCAACTAACTGATTGTCATGCATTGTAGAGTACCACTCCCACTCCCCATTGCAATTACTTCAAGTTCGTGGCTGAAGATGATGAAGACGTTACGTCCAGAATCCCTTCCAACACTAGAGCTAGTGATGCTTTAACAGTAGAACACTTCAACGATGTAAGGACGAGGCTTCATGACTTTGGAAATGACCATGGTCGAAGGCTTGAAAGGATAGAACATATTATCAAAGCGATGGTGTATTTCATTGTATTTTCTATCATTTTGTACTTGATCATGTAACTTTTGTACTTCTTTGTATTTTGGGAAATTGAATGGAAGTTTGTACCAGTTTTTGTTGTATTGTACTTCATGATGTAAGTAATGTTTATGGAATGAATTTTATTATGATGTAACTTATGTAACTTACTTAATAGCTTTGTGGAATGAATTTTATTATGGAATGAATGTACGGAAAGAATTTTATAAGTTATTATGATGTAACTTATAATGTTATTCTGTAATGCATTTTGGGAAACGTTGGTGTCATTGTAAGAGCTTTGTGGATGCTATTTGGCAGATCTGCGGACGAATTTTGTGGATGGTATGTGGATTCATTTTTGTGGATGCTATGTGGATGAATTTTGTGGATGCTTTGTGGATGACTGAATTTTGTGGGTGCATTGTCACTTATCTGTGGCCTGTTATCTGTTGCAGGTTCTCTTATCTGGGTGCATGAATTTTGGTTCTAATGAACAACTTCTGTTATCTGTTGCAGGTTTGTTTGTAATTAACAGAATTTGGCAAATCTGTTATCTGTCAACTAGTATCTGTTTGTCACTTTTCTATGGGCTCAACTATTATCTGTTAGCAAGTTGAAAGCAGGTATATAGAATGCGTCGTACATTTCTTCACCATCATGCTGGCTTCTTCATTAGTGAATATCAATACTCTGGTTCTGCATGGTCTATTGTATAATTTTTTGTTTGAAGGGTAGCTGATTAGTTCATAACAATGCACAATAGGAGACAAATTGCTAATGCACAGGTTGACCCCATGGGGTATGCTTCCACACAACGGTTGTGTTTGAAAAAACAAAACATTATGTGGCCATATTGATGTTAGAGTGTATGACACCGTTGGCCGGTTGTGCACAATTTTTGTTTGCAAATACAGGTTGTGATTCCAGTTAATGATTCCGACACTTAAACCTTATTGTCCATATTGAACGATTCACAAACATGAAGTAATCAACAAAACATAGGTTACACCATAGTTTCTGATATCGGTCATTGACATTACAAAAGAAATTACCTTGTCATCGTACCAACAAAAATCATAAGACAGGTTTTAGTCGAGGACGGTGACCCAAAAAAATACCTTCAACAAAGTGGACATGATTAAGACATTAACGCATGCACCGTTGCAATGGTTAGCAGAGTATGACGGTCTGTTAGTTTGTAAGTCGTTTATTTTCGCTCGACGATGCCAGCTTAGAACACTACGCTTACTATGTCATACACATGTCCAGGTCTGCTAATCCTCGCTCAAATCAACAATCTCGGAGTCTGAGTAATCTGAAAGGTCAGGGTCCGACACCAGTGCAGGATCCTCCATTATAGCCTTGATCGCAGATGCCAGGTTCGATCCATGTATCTTCGACTCTGCCTTTGCGTCCTCTATCCGTGAGTTCCTAATGAGTCGACGAGTCATCTGATCAACCTCACTTTGCAAACGATGCCTAACTTGGGACTCGCTGACATGAGGGAATTGCCGCTGCATTTCAACCGACCGGGCTTTTGTGACCTTCAGAAAAGCACATCGACAGTGGTGTTCACACTGAACTCGTTTGGCAAACAGTGAAACTGGAATTCCAAAATACTTCCCCAGGCAAGCATCTTGTATTGGGGTGCAGTTGTAATCCCGTAGAGGTTCAAAACTCCACAGTGGGAACCCTGTTTCAAAAAAACGTCGATCACCGAAGGAATCGATATACTCACCTGCATAATCCAAATCTGGTGACTTCGGTCGGGAGCTGTCAGCCGTTGCAAGTGATTGTCCACGACCGCATTTACCGTGGTGTGCATCCATAGGTGTGAAGGTTCTTGATTGAGTCCAACTTTGTTTTCGCAGGTTCACGAAGAATATATGCACGCAAAAACAAACCCAAATGCAAAGGAAACAACACTTGTCACGACCCCAACCCGCCCCTAGTAGGATGGTGCCGTGATGGCCAGTAACCCGCGGTTACCGAAGGCCAACTTTCAAAATTCACACACAATCAGAGTATTACATATGGGGCTAGCATGTGCAGAAGCAAAATATATAAATCTAATTAGTTCATAAGAGTTGTGCATAAGTCAAATGAAATGACATACATCATTACATAACTTTACAACTTATAGAATATACATTACATCTTGACAAAAGGGGCTTCTCAAGCCGACATAAACAAAACACAATATATACAAGTCAAGAAACATCATCCACAGAACTGCCGACGTCATTACAAGATTGCCAACCTAAACACAAAAGGCCGACATAAATATAATACAGGAAGTACAAGGTTAAAAACATAATCTTCACAGTTGCCGACATCCTTGATGCCGACCTAACATGCATACAAAACATCGGCACAAAACACACGTCTCGGCGTAGCCGACTTCTAGCTTGGAACCTACATATATACATAGAGAGGGTGAGCTTGGATACTCAGTGAATGGTACAAGTAATAAAGGGGTTAATGAATAATTCCCGAGGTCCTTGTCAAAAAGGTACATATATCATAGCTTCTTCAAAACATGTACATATAACATAACTTGTTCAAAACATATACTTAGCATAACTTGTGTCAAAACATACACTTGGCTTAACTTGTATCAAAACATGCCCACCCGTTCATAGACCGTCGATGGGGGCTATCCGTTCATAGACCGTCGATAGCAAAACATGGGATGAACCGTATTCATCAATCTCGACCTTTCAAAACATGTGTTTAGCATAACTTGGACCGAAACATATTCTTAGCATATCTTGTATCAAAACGTGTACTTGAACTTATAACATACTTGGCAAAACATACCCACCCGTTCATAGACCGTCGATAGCAAATATCTTTCAAACATAATGCTACATGGGCTTAGAGTCCCCTAGCACGGAAGGACTATGTTACTTGGGCTTAACGTCCCCTAACACGGAAGGACGGTGTTACTTAGGCTTAACGTCCCCTAACACGGAAGGACGGTGTTACTTAGGCTTAACGTCCCCTAACACGGAAGGACGGTTCTAAGAATGTCATCCAAAACAAAGCTTATACTTAATGCATAAAACTTATACTTGATATACTAAAATAGGGATAATCACTCATGCTTAACAAATACTTTTCAAAACAAAGTAAAACAAAGCTTATCAAACATTTGCAACATAGCTTTATTAGAAATACCACTCACATAGCTCTTGGGACGTCGGGATCAAGGCAAAGGTCCAAGTCCTACAAACACATGGCAAAGTCTACTGAACATACTTCTTAAAACAAGTCTTACATGCATGCAAATGATCTCGGGAAAACATGTTGGAAATCAAAACACTGTTTTACATGTCAGGAAGACATGCTGGGTACCAACCAGGTCTGTGCCGAGGTCCCACACCACCTGGCCGAGGTGTGGCTACCAAGGCTTCGGCGTGCAGCTGCATGCCGAGGTTCATACAAGACAAACCAAAGGTGCAAGTGATCATGCAAGGCAGGCCAAGGTGAGATACGATGCTTGGCCCAAGTGTGAGGTCTAGGTAAGAATGATCTTCGGCGACTACACTTTGGAAAGTGAAGTCTGGAAAATCTGGGTTGAAGAACATGAAGAATATGAACATGAACATGAAGAACATGAATGCTAAAAATCATAACTTGTTCATTACAAAATCTGGGATTTCATGCCATGAGTTCGAAAACATGGACCTGGGTACCCATACTTGAAGATCATACAAAAACAAACATGAAAACATGAATCTTGGCATGAGCTTTCGGATCAAAACATGACTTTTCTTGAAGAACACTTGAATATCATCTTCTCTTTCTAAAACCGAACTTCAAAGCAATGCATGGCTTACAAATCTTATTCAATCATGCAATGCAATAACATAAACATAAAGAACATCATACATTGATCAAGAATCTAACCTTAGAACACGAATCTAACGGTTTGATCTCTCGGAATCAAGCTTGGAAATCTCCTCTCTCTCTAAGAACTCCTTCTCCCCTCCTAGAGCTTCTCTCTCTTCCTTAGAACAAAATATAACAAATGGTAGGTTTCTCTCTCTGCCGGCTGATTTAACACTCAGCTCGGCCACGTGGCACTACCGGGTTGGTCCTCCTCAAAAAGGTGACTGATTGACAAGACAAGGTTCTGACAAAGCGTATCTAACAAGCTTCACAGCAAACACCCCGGCAAGTGATGACATCGGCAAAAGACAAGACATCGGCAAAACAAAGGACAATGACCTCAGCTAAGAACAACACTTCGGCAGTAAGATAACAATGACATCGGCTTGGAAGGACAGAGCCTCGGCAACTAAGATGACAATGATCCCGGCTAGGAAGGACAACACTTGACTGAACTGTGCCACACCTTGGCCTAGATCATACCACTTCCAGGACAAGATCACTTGGGTTCAAGATAACATCTCGGCCCAGATAATACACATCTCGGCCTCGGCGATACACACCTCGGCCCAGATGATAATCATCTCGGCCAATATGCCAGAACAAGGGTAGAGATCAAACAAAGGGATTCCAAAACAGTTAAAGGCTTAAGATGACCTCGGCTTGAAAATGATCTAGGCTTAGCATAACAAGGGAAGAACAAAGCATACATATACACTTAGGCAATCAAATACATACAAAACAAGGCACAATTCATGATAGCAAATCTTAACATGGCAAATCATATAACTGCATGCAAGCATGACTAAGGCATGAAATGTGGGTCCTTACAACACTGGTTCCAAACTTTTTTGTGGTTGGTTGTAAATGTTAAATTACCTTAAACCCGTAGTCATTAATACGTTGGTGGTAGGTTTAAAGATGTGAACACACTTATTGTTGTTTGGTGGCAACACCTACCCCAAACTGCGTAAAAGCAACTTACTGACTGCGGGTATTTCATTTAATAGGTTGGGTGCAGTTGGAAAGGCATATGTATCTGATAAGAGCAATTTTGCTAACCTTTATGGATGAGTAGACATGTAATTGGGTTGGGGCACAAATACAAATGACAAATGTGAATGTATGATGAACTGTGGGTGTGGACATCAATGACAATGGGATAGTACTGATGGAAGGTGCAATGCATGTGTGTTGGAAATGCCAATTAATGGACGATCAGGGGTACTGAACGGATGACTTGGTGCATGCAAGAAGGAACGAATTTTTGCAAGATGAATTCGGCCAGTTTGAGAAATTAATACAATGTATGTCACAATGCATGAGGTCTTTTGCAAACATATAAGTCATGTACCATATATTACAAATACTTACAGCATAGTGTTGTGTAATATTATGAATCTGTACATTCCTTTAAAAAAGTAGTCAGTAAAATAAACCATACACATATTCCTACAAAATGTCTGATTCGAACAAGATTGAAGCTATTGTTGAAGCTTATGTTGCTCCTGTATTCGAGCAGTTGCAAGCTATCTTCGAAAGGCTGAATGAAGTGGACACACGGTTGTCAAGTTTGGAGCGGCAAGTCGGCGCTATCAAGCAGAACGTTGATTGGCTGACCGATGAGAAATTGGCGGCGGACGAAGCGAAGTCTGATAAGACAATGGATGAGGACAGTCAATCAGATAGTACGGACAACTCTTCAGAAGACGCTGCTGATGATGCAGCAGATATGTAGATTTGATTTCTTTTTTTTTTAACCTTCCCTGTAAGCCATGAAAGTTTTGTTTTGGCTAGAGTCATATGTGCTAATGGGCTGATATATAACCTACCTACGAAGAGTATTGAGTTTTCATTCATAATGTGGTTTCTTTCATTTTTGAAAATTAATTTTCCCTTTTTCGTAATTAAATTATAAATTAACTTTGGCAACAAAAGCAGTCGTAAATTATATACAGTTACAGTCGCATTCATCCGAACAAGAAACATGCGTAAAGAAAATAGTACTAAGTCAGCAGCCACATCGACATGTTTGATCCATGTTTACATTTGACTTGCACTTTGCAGTTAGTCCATATTTACATCGTCCAGCAAAAACAATACTGGGGAGCCATAAATAACATCCATATTGAAATCAAACAATACAAAATTAGTTAAGTCCTATTGCCACCCAAATTACTGGCGTACTGGCAGCCCAATCCCATCACTGGCCTAGCTTGTGGCATTGCTCATATGAAGGCACTCCCGGTACTCTGCGATCTTTGCATTATTGACATCCATAACGATGTCAACCAACAACTTATGACGCACACAAGGAGCGAACTTTGTACAGAAAGATCATAAGACAAATCAGTTAAAATTGCAGGACATACAAGGAAGGATTTGATTGACAAATGGAAATTAAGCGGTAGAATGTACCTTGTGTGGACCGGGGCTTAAATCAGGTTGCTGCATGAATTTGATGACGAACATCCCACAGTCAAACGTGCTACAAAAATAATTTCACATTAAAGTTGTCGTCAATACTTAATAGGTTCGTTAAGTCAGTCATGCAGCATAGACATTAATGTGAGGGAGGGATTGTGGATTACTCGTCCAGTTGTTGTACTGGCCTCTCATCTAACATGCAGAGGTGAAAGCTACGCACGTCTGTAACATAATCATTTCCAAAGTGTAGTTGCAGCAAGTCGTGCATAGTTTGAACCTGTTCCACAAGGTTGAAGCTGGTTTACGTAAAGGATGTTCAAGTTTTTTGTAGTGTTCAAAAATGCACGAGAAGGACATACCAAAATTTTAGCCGCATTTAGCTTCCTTTTGTTCGGTCGGTTGGATGGGACCGAGTCGAATAGGTAGGCTACACGGTCCACCATATCAATTTTAACGCACAACCAATGCACTCCTCTATAATTGAAAGGCATGTAAATCCACACGTAAACACAACGGCAGACCTTGTTTAGAGGCCATGTAAACATGTAATGCCTTTCATATTTTCGTTTTAATATAACGGGATGAACATTGATATTACCCTCTGGCATGCATCAAGAGCAGCAGTGTATCTGTCATGTCCGAAAAATGATGTGACGATATGTTCATGGTGCAGAGGTTGCATATCTTTATTTAGAATCAAAGTCTGCATGTGTAATGCATAAAGGTCATTAACGGAAACATTTTTCAAAATATGTCATACACAATACACAACGTAGCTTTAAACACTTACTTACCGACAGATATACGGGAAAGAACCAATCAGTGTGCCTCCCGTCATTGTGTAAATCCCTCTGTCGATTAGTCAATTGCACCACCACCAAGTTGATTGGCTGGAACATTGTATGCAAGACACAAGGCAAGTTGATTAGAAAGGTTTCTGAGTTCAGGGGTACTGAAAAACGCAGATTCATATTTGTGCAGCCAACACTTACAGTGTCGGATAGCCAGGACCCTGGTTTGAGCGTGCGCATGTCACGCCGGGTGGCAACTTCACATGGCCGTCCATGAAGATTCATGGAAACAACAATGTCCCTACAAGCAAAAAATGATCCTTAGAACGATAGTTATTTCACAGTGGACTGTCATTTTAAATTTGCAAGTAGTAAATGAAACAATACATTTCATTTTTGCTATCGTCAAATACATAGTTAAGAAGTTTTTGTTCCTCCGCCGATAACAACCCTTCGCTGTCCAACATCGTGAACGAGTCCTACAAAAATAAACAGCCAACTAACAGTACACATTTCATAAAAAAATTGAAGCTTACATTACAAGGTCGGTAGTCATAAAAAACAACGTGAAATGATGTAAAAACTATGAGCCTCAGACGATGCCACAACTTGTGATGTTTGGTGCGGAGTTTGTTAGAAATGTGTACTAACATATGGCAGCAGTCATAACTGCAAACATGCAATTCTTTGACAACTAGTACAATACAACACAGATGATTGTAAAATTAGCAAAACATTATTGATGTGGGCATGAATTGGGTATTCAGACCTTGTGGGGCATGAAAGGCAGTATTTGTACCTTGTTCACATTGTCCACACCATCAACACCCACAAGTGAACCGATGTCGTCAACTCCACTATTTGTTTTGCTATCGATGCACAATTGCATATCCCCCACCTCAGTGGCTTGAACTCCAGTTCCGCGCTTTTTTCCTTTTCCTTTTCCTTTTCGTCTTCCCTTTGCACTTCCTGTAACGATTCCAGTTGCTCCCAATGGTTTGCCAAGCTTAGTAGGAGAAGTATGCACATCGCATGCCACGTTCTTCACGCCCACTGACTGAAGGTCATGAGTGTATTTATCTTCAGTTTCATATGTTTCCCCTGACCGAAGGCCTCCCTTCTTGTTGTTGTCCCCACCTTCTTCAATGTTCAGCTTGTGCCCATCATGCAAATGACTTTTGTCCCTTGCCAAGGTTCCCTTCAAAATCTGTTGTTGGTGATCCACCCCTTGTACATCTGAAATATTACACTCCATTGGGTTTACTTCGTCAGATGGTTTGACCACGCCATCGTCATGCGCCTCGACTCCAACAGCAGGGTCCACACCCTGTTGGGCCACGCCTGCCGGTTGCGGTGTAGAGAATATACCTTCGATGAGGTGGTGTAGCATTTGCTTCAGTTCACGTAAATTGGTTTGTTCAGTGAACGGTTCATTGCAGCCCAAACTGAAACGTTGAAGCAGTTGCTTCAGCATTTCCTTCAGTTGAGCAACATTGGAGGAGAGGTTAATGATACACACATCATTGCCTTCCACCTAATCATACATACACATTCGTGAACTTAGTCTTATAAACCATCTTCAAATGATGTGGGTCAACTGTGTGAAAATTGCGTAATGCTTGGATGGATTACCTTGTCATTGCCAACAACTTGCTTAGCTTCAAAATGTCGCAACATCTCCATTAAATCTGTTTGGTTGTGGAGAACTTGCTTCATTATTTCCTTCACTTCGCGAATGTCGGACTCCAAATTGGTCATACGGACTTCGTTGTACTGTCCTTTTTGTTGGTTCTCGACATGGCATGCATCCATGTCAGCATCATCCGCGTTACTGGAATCAAACTCCACCTAATCATAGAAACGCATAAATGAAGTCTGACATTGTATGTTGAAGACAAGTGGGTTGATGGTGTGAAATGTGCACAGTGGTAGGAGTGCTTACCGCAATTGTTGGGAATTTGTGCTTCCTTCTCATACGTCGCAGCGTCTCCCGTATTTGGGTATCACCCCAATCATGAAGCCGAGGTGTGGACCGCGTCGTAGTCGAGGTCAGACAAACACAATCAAGATACAACAGCTGTGGACATTAAGGGGCACACCATAATTAAGTTGTTCTTCCCAGAAAAATGAACTATATTCAGTAACAATGACATTCATTATTCTCAATTTTGCAGCGGAACGTACATAGAATACCGATTTTGTTGAGGATGCTGTCAACTTTATAGGCACATATCATGCAATGTTTTTTGGGGAAAAAAATGTACAGCACACCAACGACTTTATTGATGAAACCAAGGAAAAAAAATTATGTTCATGTTCCTCTCTTCGCAACCTAGTTTTAATTGGTTCCTCTATTGAGGTTCGGCATACTTTTTGCCCTGTACTCGTTGTTCTTAAATTCATGACGGTACTCGCAGAAAATATATTTGTGCGAGTACCATACTTGGTCAGGAAGAGTGTTGTTTGTCGTACTCACAAAGCAGGTACCGTTGTATGTCCCAATGAAGGCCAATTTGTTGAACCATGACAGAACAATGCATGAAACACATGAAGGGGGAAATGGAAAAAAAATCAAGTTATTGGCATACCATTAGCAGGAAAACACATCCAGTTGCACTGCGATGACCTTTATACTTGCGAACACCGTTGTGAAGGCATTGCAGTGTCAACTTTGCCCAATTACAAGCTCGCATACGATTCACGTCCTTCACGGCATGAATGAACGATGGATTCAAGCCGGTCATTGTGGTAGGACACAACATGGCCCCCAACACGTACAGCGCAAATTTCCGCCGAAACTCGTCCTCCGCACCATCAGTCTCGGTCAGATAAAGTCTCAACTTGTTCAAAGGAATGACTCCGTTAACAACTCCAACCTCATCATAGATATTGGGATATGCTTCTAATGACCCAGCCAACTGCACGTCATCGCCTTCACACCGTATTCCCAATAAAACATTAACTGCCTTACACGTGAGCCTGACTTGACAACCATGAACATTCAATGAACTACTGTTAGGATCGAAGTTCTGTACCAACCATGCGCACAAGTCGTGATCTATACGTGTACACTTCATCCCCAGGAGGCCAGCAAACCCAATGTCAATGACTGCCTGCTTTTGTGCTTCGTTGAACCGGTTAACTAGCTCAACAATTGACTTCAATGATATGCGGAGTTGGCTTTTACCCTGCACATTTTTTACCCTTAAATTAATACAAAAATACAACCAACAATGTCAGGAAAGTAAGACCTAGCCAAATGCATTTACGAAAACATGAAGTACGTAATGACCTTTTCAGACTTCGGTGCAGATGGTACAACTTTGGCGTGTTCCTCAGCGCTCGCCTTAGCCATTTCCACAAACCACTTTTTCTCATCAGAGGGGAGTGCCTTCCACCTTTCCCCAATCTCCTTTCTAGTCTTTAACCAAGTAAATGACAGGCGTACAAGATAAGTAACAACTATGAGTCCAAAATTACTTTAAGTAGAACTTTATGCCAAACGCAATCCGCGTGCATTGTTGGTAATTAAATAAGATTGCAAATACAAATAACAGTTGCAGCAAAAAGTCAGCGACAAAACGTAGCTGGACTTTTACAAAGAATTGAAATTTACAAAAACAATAAGAAGGTGACCTTATTACATGCTACAATCCTACAAACGTGAAACAATCACAAGGCCACTACGACCATTCAATACAACGTGTGGATAGCAACCCAGCGATGTGTTTCCATCATAGTGTATTATAGAGAATACAGATTTCGACACTCACCATTTTTTGTCCAGTGTAGTCTGGCCCTTGCATTTCCTTGAATTGTTGCTGGCTGCATGCAAGCATCGTGAAGCTTATCATCACTAAATCTTAAATATGAATACATATATATATATATGCAAGTTTTTATGTCAAGCTGGCCCCGAAATCGGCATAATACAGCTTTCGTACATCCGGGACTGAATCAACACCAATTTAAACATTTTCAGACATGCGGAACAAAACCAATTTCAAACATCACAAACTGAACTTCGACGAGGCGCGTAATTTCGGTACGAAAAATGTAATTCCATATTGTCAAAATAAACAGCTAGTACCTGTAACAAATGAATGGTGCAACTGGCCGCTTCCGACAAGAGCCAGCGATTGTGTCACACATTTGGATTTGTTGTTCGGCAATTGTCTTCAATCTTTTCCTTCCCCTTTATGAAAGAGCAAATCATACAAATTAGATTGAAGGGGAAATTACAGGGGTGGTGTACACATTTTGTCCGTTGTCTAATTTGGATCGATGCACTTTAAACAACCTAAATTCTGACAGTCCATTTCAAAATTCCTGGACATTTTCGGTCAAATTGCTAATGTCGTTTGTGATTTTTAAAACAAAGATTGCAATGTCAATTGATTGAGATTATGTGAGTTCAGTAAAGTTATAAGTTGACTACAACAAAAAGTACAGTTGGCACGTATATGCATATTTTCTGATACAAAACAGTGAAGAGTTGTAATCAAATGGACGTAATTGAAACAAAAGTTCAAAATTGATGCTGCAAAGCGAGGCCATTCAAAATTTGTGGAAAACAAATAACACAAACACAAAAGTACACGGGCTGCTGTAAGAATTGATCCGGAAAAAAAATCAGCATATTCCTTACTGATCGATTGCGTTTGTTTACAAACATATGTACGAAACCAAATGATAGGAAGTCTTTAAGGAGAAAACTAACATTGTTGGTGCGAGGTGACCAATATCCATCAGATGCAATGACGACAACTCCTGCAAAGTATTCGAATCAATATTTACAAGAACACAAACAAACGGCTACAACATGTGGCTGTTAACCTCATAATTTTGCGTAAACACAGACAACAACACGCAGAATTTCCCAACACATATACAGATTTTGAAACAGACAAAAGAGAGGACAGACATCCAAATTTTGCATTTAGTTCACACAGCTTACAATTAAAATAATTATGTGTACAAGCGATAAATGCATAATTTCGCAAATATTGCAGAGGAAGGACTACAAGTGTAAGTTTTTCATGAGCTTCGTGCAGAATGAGAATGGATGCGTACGTTAGTAATATTTGTTGGCTTCCAATGGCAGTCTACTGAGCAACTTGGTTGCAGAGAATCGAGGTGGCTGCATCCTGGCCCTTGGTCCATTACGTTCGGGTGGTCAGACAGTGGGCAGATCAGAGAAGAATACTTTTCCGGGCGTACAAGCAAGTCTCATCGATTGTATGTGACAATGAAACAAGCAAGGAAATTGAAGCCCTGAACTTGATGGCTGGCCTTTCCAACAACTTAAGCGGCCGGAGACGATGGCTGAAAACCAATACCTTCTCCCCGCCTGACTCGGACAAGGCTAACAGATTAAGGAAGAAGTTTGCCTTCAGTCCTTCTCTAACATCCAACTTTTGTAAGATGTGGTCCATCCGGGCGTCGTCAATGCCCTCTGTTTCTGTGGTTGACGTGTCTGTAGGTGAACCCTTTAGGAGGGATCTCAACTGTGCGTGCACATACAGTGTGCTCCCATCCCAGGTGATGCTCAACTTCTTAACGAAGTTGTTCAGTTCTTCAAGTTCACGAACTGTCGTAAGGGGGAGGTGAAGAAATTCATAAAAGTCAAGAAGCCCAGGCAATTCACGAAGAAAATCTCATTCGTAGAAATGGACAACCTTGCCTGTCATTGTACGCAACTTTTGAATGACGGTTACCTTTGTCTTAAAGTTATCATCTTGCATATATATATATAGCAGTTACATTTCAAGAGGAAGGTAGCTATCATTCATGAGTTGCGGGCTGTCTGGACTTTATTCAGCGAGTTCATGAAATGCGTACTCTCATTTGTCTTTTTTATGAGCTTCGTGCAGAATAAGAATGGATGGGTACGTTAGTAATATTTGTTGGCAGGCAGTGGCAGTCTTGCTTGTTTCATTGTCACATACAAATGATGAAACTTGTTTGTACGCCCGGCAAAGTATTCTTCTCTGATCTGGCCACTGTCTGAGCACCCTGAAGGTAATGGAGCATGGGCCAGGATGCAGCCACCGCGATTCTGTGCAACGAAGTTGCTCAGTAGGAAATTGAAGCCCTGAACTTGATGGCTGGCCTTTCCAACAACTTAAGCGGCCGGAGACGATGGCTGAAAACCAATACCTTCTCCCCACCTGACTCGGACAAGCCTAACAGATTAAGGAAGAAGTTTGCCTTCAGTCCTTCTTTAATATCAAACTTTTCTAAGATGTGGTCCATCCGGGCATCGTCAATGCCCTCTGTTTCTGTGGTTGACGTGTCTGTAGGTGAACTCTTTAGGAGGGATCTCAACTGTGCGTGCACATACAGTGTGCTCCCATCCCAGGTGATGCTCAACTTCTTAACGAAGTTGTTCAGTTCTTCAAGTTCACGAACTGTCGTAAGGGGGAGGTGAAGAAATTCAGAAAAGTCAAGAAGCCCAGGCAATTCACGAAGAAAATCTCATTCGTATAAATGGACAACCTTGCCTGTCATTGCACGCAACTTTTGAATGATGGTTACCTTTGTCTTGAAGTTATCATCTTGCATATATATATATAGCAGTTACATTTGAAGAAGAAGGTAGCTGTCATTCATGGGTTGCGGTCTGTCTGGACTTTATTCAGCGAGTTCATGAAATGCGTACTCTCATTTGTCTTTTTTATGACATTCGTGCAGAATGAGAATGGATGGGTACGTTAGTAATATTTGTTGGCAGGCAGTGACAGTCTTGCTTGTTTCATTGTCACATACAATTGATGAAACTTGCTTGTACGCCCGGCAAAGTATTCTTTTCTGATCTGGCCACTGTCTGAGCACCCGAAGGTAATGGAGCATGGGCCAGGATGCAGCCACCTTGATTCTCTGCAACGAAGTTGCTCAGTAGGAAATTGAAGCCCTGAACTTGATGGCTGGCGTTTCCAACAACTTAAGCGGCCGGAGACGATGGCTGAAAACCAATACCTTCTCCCCACCTGACTCGGACAAGGCTAACAGATTAAGGAAGAAGTTTGCCTTCAGTCCTTCTCTAATATCCAACTTTTCTAAGATGTGGTCCATCCGGGCATCGTCAATGCCCTCTGTTTCTGTGGTTGACGTGTCTGTAGGTGAACTCTTTAAGAGGGATCTCAACTGTGCGTGCACATACAGTGTGCTCCCATCCCAGGTGATGCTCAACTTCTTAACGAAGTTGTTCAGTTCTTCAAGTTCACGAACTGTCGTAAGGGGGAGGTGAAGAAATTCAGAAAAGTCAAGAAGCCCAGGCAATTCACGAAGAAAATCTCATTCGTAGAAATGAACAACCTTGCCTGTCATTGCACGCAACTTTTGAATGACGGTTACCTTTGTCTTGAAGTTATCATCTTGCATATATATATAGCAGTTACATTTCAAGAAGAAGGTAGCTGTCATTCATGAGTTGCGGGCTGTCTGGACTTTATTGAGTGATCTCATGAAATGCGTACATTCAAGTGTAAGTCTTTTATGACCTTCGTGCAGAATGAGAATGGATGGGTACGTTAGTAATAATTGTTGGCTTCCAGTGGCAGTCTACTGAGCAACTTGGTTGCAGAGAATCGAGGTGGCTGCATCCTGGCCCATGCTCCATTACCTTCGGGTGCTCAAACAGTGGGTAGATCAGAGAAAGGTAACCGTTTCCGGGCGTACAAGCAAGTTTCATCAATTGTATGTGACAATGAAACAAGCAAGACTGCCACTGCCTGCGCACAAATATTACTAACGTACCCATCCATTCTCATTCTGCACGAAGGTCATAAAAAACTTACACTTGAAAGTACGCATTTCATGAACTCGCTCAATAAAGTCCAGACAGCCCGCAACCCATGAATGACAGCTACCTTCCTCTTGAAATGTAACTGCTATATATATATGCAAGATCATAACTTCAAGAGAAAGGTAACCGTCATTCAAAAGTTGCGTGCAATGACAGGCAAGGTTGTCCATTTCTACGAATGAGATTTTCTTCGTGAATTGCCTGGGCTTCTTGACTTTTATGAATTTCTTCACCTCCCCCTTACGACAGTTCGTGAACTTGAAGAACTGAACAACTTCGTTAAGAAGTTGAGCATCACCTGGGATGGGAGCACACTGTATGTGCACACACAGTTGAGATCCCTCCTAAAGAGTTCACCTACAGACACGTCAACCACAGAAACAGAGGGCATTGACGATGCCCGGATGGACCACATCTTAGAAAAGTTTGATATTAGAGAAGGACTGAAGGCAAACTTCTTCCTTAATCTGTTAGGCTTGTCCGAGTCAGGTGGGGAGAAGGTATTGGTTTTCAGCCATCGTCTCCGGCCGCTTAAGTTGTTGGAAAGGCCAGCCATCAAGTTCAGGGCTTCAATTTCCTACTGAGCAACTTCGTTGCAGAGAATCGAGGTGGCTGCATCCTGGCCCATGCTCCATTACCTTCGGGTGCTCAGACAGTGGCCAGATCAGAGAAGAATACTTTGCCGGGCGTACAAGCAAGTTTCATCAATTGTATGTGACAATAAAATAAGCAAGACTGTCACTGCCTGCCAACAAATATTACTAACGTACCCATCCATTCTCATTCTGCACAAATGTCATAAAAAAGACAAATGAGAGTACGCATTTCATGAACTTGCTCAATAAAGTCCAGACAGCCCGCAACCCATGAATGACAGCTACCTTCCTCTTCAAATGTAACTGCTATATATATATATGCAAGATGATAACTTCAAGACAAAGGTAACCGTCATTCAAAAGTTGCGTGCAATGACAGGCAAGGTTGTCCATTTATACGAATGAGATTTTCTTCGTGAATTGCCTGGGCTTCTTGACTTTTATGAATTTCTTCACCTCCCCCTTACGACAGTTCGTGAACTTGAAGAACTGAACAACTTCGTTAAGAAGTTGAGCATCACCTGGGATGGGAGCACACTGTATGTGCACGCACAGTTGAGATCCCTCCTAAAGAGTTCACCTACAGACACGTCAACCACAGAAACAGAGGGCATTGACGATGCTCGGATGGACCACATCTTAGAAAAGTTTGATATTAAAGAAGGACTGAAGGCAAACTTCTTCCTTAATCTGTTAGGCTTGTCCGAGTCAGGTGGGGAGAAGGTATTGGTTTTCAGCCATCGTCTCCGGCCGCTTAAGTTGTTGGAAAGGCTAGCCATCAAGTTCAGGGCTTCAATTTCCTACTGAGCAACTTCGTTGCAGAGAATCGAGGTAGCTGCATCCTGGCCCATGCTCCATTACCTTCGGGCGCTCAGACAGTGGCCAGATCAGAGAAGAATACTTTGCCGGGCGTACAAGCAAGTTTCATCAATTGTATGTGACAATGAAACAAGCAAGACTGTCACTGCCTGCCAACAAATATTACTAACGTACCCATCCATTCTCATTCTGCACAAATGTCATAAAAAAGACAAATGAGAGTACGCATTTCATGAACTCGCTCAATAAAGTCCAGACAGCCCGCAACCCATGAATGACAGCTACCTTCCTCTTCAAATGTAACTGCTATATATATATGCAAGATGATAACTTCAAGACAAAGGTAACCGTCATTCAAAAGTTGCGTGCAATGATAGGCAAGGTTGTCCATTTATACGAATGAGATTTTCTTCGTGAATTGCCTGGGCTTCTTGACTTTTATGAATTTCTTCACCTCCCCCTTACGACAGTTCGTGAACTTGAAGAACTGAACACCTTCGTTAAGAAGTTGAGCATCACCTGGGATGGGAGCACACTGTATGTGCACGCACAGTTGAGATCCCTCCTAAAGAGTTCACCTACAGACACGTCAACCACAGAAACAGAGGGCATTGACGATGCCCGGATGGACCACATCTTAGAAAAGTTTGATATTAAAGAAGGACTGAAGGCAAACTTCTTCCTTAATCTATTAGGCTTGTCCGAGTCAGGTGGGGAGAAGGTATTGGTTTTCAGCCATCGTCTCCGGCCGCTTAAGTTCTTGGAAAGGCTAGCCATAAAAGTGAACGCTTCAACTCTTGATTCAGAACTGGGTGTGGAAACGAATAGCTCTCTACAAAATTTGGAAAGCGTCATCCTCATTTCAACTCTTTCAATTGGCTTTCCTATGTTTTAAGTTGAATACCGTCAACTATGCATGAAATTCAGCACTGAAAGAAAGAGTTGTTTACTGTGTTACACGGACTTGGGTACGGGTGCCGGGTGCGGTATGTATGTATAGGTCCGACTCATTAAATCTTAACCCTACATTCAATGGTACGCGGTGTGGGGAAAAAATATCATATTTTTAGTCTAATATGTGACATAAAATGGTACTATATGTAACTCACAGTGTCGAAATCACATTTATAGTAATTTCACAATAATTTGCACATATAATAAGTGTGTTATATACAATTATATAAGAAGTGTCGGTTCAAAAGTATCCGACACATATCCCATACCCTTGTCCGACTCTCAGGTGTCCGACACAGGTATTTGATCTATTTTGAAGAGTCCATGTAACACAGATTGTTTCTAAACATAAGTTCCAGCAATATAAAATCAGCGAGTAGTACAAAATTGAAAGCAGAATTCAACCGAGTGTGCTACCCGTTGCGGAAACAAGATTAGTAATTGTTTGTTTATCGAGTTTCTTATTTTTCCTTTTGTTGGCTACTCGAAAAAAAAAAAATTTGTTTTTCCCGTGCCAACATTACACAAATTTTTTTTCAAGTCTTCTTTCGTTATATATAACCCAACGTAACAAGTTCGCCATGTAAATGCAGAACGCCTTTTATGCTTGTTGCTAACTACTATGATACCTATGTTTAACTTGCAGCACTGATAGCAGAGGGAAGACTTCCTATTCGAAAGGGAGAAAATACAAAAAACGAGTACAGAACAGTTCCTATTGGGTCCATTTCAGTTAGCAGAGGGAAGAGTTCCTATTCGAATAGCACAAAATACGAAAATGGAGTACAGAACAGTTCCTATGGTATCGATTTCGGGTTGGGTGTGAAGGTATATGCGAATGATAGAAGACAAACAAGGAGACAGATAATGTACCAGCACGAAATAAAGGAAATACCAACCGGATCAGACAAACCGACGGTGGTGCTCGATTAACCCTTGCGGTTGTGCTCCACCGACAAAAATCAACTTAAAAAAAGTATTTATGCATCCACTTCCATGGCTAGCCTTTCCAAGAACTTAAGCTCGGCCCTCAAATATTTTTCTCTGTAAAACCCTACAGCTACGGGGAAATGGAACAACGGAGAGACGGGCAGAGAGAAAGACAAACAAAGAGAGAGGTCCGAGATGGAAGAGAGACGGACGGGCCGACGGAACTTACACCTCTTCTGAACACTTCGGCATTTTTTATACTTGTTCTGACAACTTACACCTTTTAATGAAAACTGACATCATTTATAAATTATTTTTGTTCATAAAAGTTACAGCTTGGAACTTATATCTTTAAATTAATTTTCTTAATAAAAGTTACACCTTGGAACTTATATCTTTTCTAAAAACGAAGCATTCACCTTTATTGGGATTGGTCTACTTTGGGAACTTATATCTTTTGTAAAAACGAAACATTCAGCTTCGATGATTGGTCTTCTTTGGGAACATATAGCTTTTGTAAAAACTCACAAAGTTTACAACCATTAAATTAATTTTACACCTTTCCTAAAAATTTACACCATCTCTCGGAAATATTTACAACTTCTTGAAAAATTACACATTTTGTGGAAAAACCTTTTCATAAAATTTCACTTCTTATTTTCAAGTTACACCTTTACTGAAAAACAAAACTTACATCTTTTCTATGGTAATTTACACCCTCTTCGGACAAACATACACCATATTTGAAAAGGTTATACCTTTTCTCAAATAATTTCTTTTAACAAACTTTATGAAAAGCTTATTTTCCATAAAACGTCTAAGTTCCGTTTTTTCCCCCGAAAACCTGTAAGTTCCTAAAATCCAATCACACTATTTTTGTCTTGTGGCAATGTGACAGAGAAGGGCGTTTCGGAGGGCTTGGCCTTTCTCCCAGTACAACTCCGTTTCAGATAAGACGATTCTGGGAGGGCTTGGAATAGCGACTCCCAGTCCAAATCCAACCAAGTATGTCAATGTAAAAGAGAACCGTTTTTAATATAGAGCAACGGACAAACAGAGAGAGAGAGAGAGAGAGAGAGATAGACTGAGATCAACGGACATAGAGACCTAGATGGACAATAATCGACAGAAGGACCGAAATCGACAGAGATCGACAGAGAAGAACCCACATGGACACGGACAGACCAAGATCGCTGGAGACAGACCGAGATAAACAGGGATCGACAGAGAGAGACCGACATCGACGGAGAATAGGCCGACATCGACACAGAGAGACCAAGATCGATAGCCAATCTTTCAAAAAACCTTTCATTTGCGGCGGCGGTGCCGTGGAGGTGCCGATCTCAGAAGCCTGTGAGCACCGGAGCCCACCGACGGTTGGGTGGTCACCGGGGGTCACGAACCCTTTGATTTGTTCAGTGGTTGTCTCAATTTGTTTATGAACACTTCGAAATGTAACTCCTTTTGTGTTTACTACTTTGAAATGAACATATGTTACTCCTTCTGTGTTTACGAACATTTTGAAATGAACCCTTTGTTACTCCTTTTGTGGTTAGGAACACTTTGAAAAGTTTCTCCTTCATACTTTTCGTCAAAATATTTACACCATTTTTGAAAAGTTACTCCTTTTGTGTAAGAGTTTTTGGCATAAGATTTACACTTTTTCCTCGAACTTACACCATTTGTGAAGGCCCAACTTAAAGCTATTTTGGAAGTCACTTATACCTTTTGTGAAAAATAAATTTCATTCGTTTACACCTTCACCTTAAGCTTACACCTTTACATGAAAATACTTACACTATTTTTGAAAAGTTACTCCTTTTATGTAAGAATTTTTGGCATAACATTTATACTATTGTGCTTATATACTCTTTCACAAAAGGTGTAAGTTTGAAGAAAAAGTATAAATCTTATTACAAAAATTATTTCACAGAAGGAGTAACTTTTTAAAAAAATATAAGCACTTCCACGAAAAGGTATAAGCTTAAGCAAAAGGTGTAAATTTGATGAATCTATTTTTTCACAAAGTGTATAAGTGACTTCCGAAAAAGCTTTAAGTTGGGCTTCCACAAAAGGTGTAAGTTCGAAGAAAATGTATAAATGTTATGCCAAATATTCTTACAGAAAAGGAGTAACTTTTCAAAAAAAATATAGGCACTTCCACGAAAAGGTATAAGCTTAACCAAAATGTGTAAATTTGATGAATTTATTTTTCCACAAAAGGTATAACTTACTTCCGAAAAAGCTTTAACTTGAGCTTCCACAAAAGGTGTACGTTCGAAGAAAAGGTATAAATGTTATGCCAAATATTCTTACAGAAAAGGAGTAACTTTTCAAAAAAAATATAGGCACTTCCACGAAAAGGTATAAGCTTAACCAAAAGGTGTAAATTTGATGAATTTATTTTTCCACAAAAGGTATAACTTACTTCCGAAAAAGCTTTAACTTGAGCTTCCACAAAAGGTGTACGTTCGAAGAAAAGGTATAAATGTTATGCCAAAAATTCTTACAGAAAAGGAGTAATTTTTCAAAAAAAAATATAAGCAGTTCCACGAAAAGGTATAAGCTTAAGCAAAAGGTGTACATTTGATGAAATTATTTTTTCACAAAAGGTATAAGTGACTTCCGAAAAAGCTTTAATTTGGGCTTCCACAAAAGCTGTAAGTTCGAAAATAAGCTATAAATGTTATACCATAAATTCCTACACAAAAGGAGTAACTTTCCAGAAATAGTATAAGCACTTCCACGAAAATGTGTAACCTTAAGCAAATTGTGTTAATTTGATGAATTTTTTTTCCCACAAAAGGTATAAGTGACTTCCGAAAAACCTTTAAAGTTGGGCTTTCACAAACGGTGTAAGTTCGAAGAAAAAGTATAAATCTTATGCGACAAACAGATGTAAGTAACTTCGCAAAACGTCTAAGTTCCGTTTTTTCCCCCGAATACCTGTAAGTTCCTAAAATCCAATCACACTGTTTTTGTCTTGTGGCAATGTGAGAGAGAAGGGCGTTTCGGAGGGCTTGGCCTTTCTCCCAGTACAACTCCGTTTCAGAGAAGACGATTCTGAGAGGGCTTGGAATAGCGACTCCCAGTCCAAATCCAACCAAGTATGTCAATGTAAAAGAGAACCGTCTTTAATATAGAGCAACAGACAGACAGAGAGAGAGAGAGAGAGATAGACTGAGATCAACGGACATAGAGACCTAGATGGACAATGATCGACAGAAGGACCGAAATCGATAGAGATCGACAGAGAAGAACCCACATGGACACGGACAGACCAAGATCGCTGGAGACAGAGCGAGATAAACAGGGATCGACAGAGAGAGACCGACATCGACGGAGAATAGGCCGACATCGACACAGAGAGACCAAGATCGATAGCCAATCTTTCAAAAAACCTTTCATTTGCGGCGGCGGTGTCGTGGAGGTGCCGATCTCAGAAGCCTGCGAGCACCGGAGCCCACCGACGCTTGGGTGCTCAGCGGGGGTCACGAACCCTGTGATTTGTTCAGTGGTTGTTTGAATTTGTTTATGAACACTTCGAAATGTTACTCCTTTTGTGTTTACTACTTAGAAATGAACATATGTTACTCCTTCTGTGTTTACGAACATTTTGAAATAAACCCTCTGTTACTCCTTTTGTGGTTATGAACACTTTGAAATGTTACTCCTTTTATGTTTACTACTTAGAAATGAACATATGTTACTCCTTCTATGTTTACGAACATTTTGAAACAAACCCTTTGTTACTCCTTTTGTGGTTAGGAACACTTTGAAATGTTACTCCTTCATACTTTTCGTCAAAATATTTACACCATTTTTTAAAAGTTACTCCTTTTGTGTAAGAATTTTGGGCATAAGATTTACACTTTTTCCTCGAACTTACACCATTTGTGAAGGCCCAACTTAAAGCTATTTCGGAAGTCACTTATACCTTTTGTGAAAAATAAATTTCATTCGTTTACACCTTCAGCTTAATTTTACACCTTTTCATGAAAATACTTACACCATATTTGAAAAGTTACTCCTGTTGTGTAAGAATTTTTGGCATAACATTTATAGTATTGTGCTTATATACTCTTTCACAAAAGGTGTAAGTTTGAAGAAAAAGTATAAATCTTATGACAAATTATTTCACAGAAGGAGTAACTTTTCAAAAAAAATATAAGCACTTCCACGAAAAGGTATAAGCTTAAGCAAAAGGTGTAAATTTGATGAATCTATTTTTTCACAAAGGGTATAAGTGACTTCCGAAAAAGCTTTAAGTTGGGCTTCCACAAAAGGTGTAAGTTCGAAGAAAAGGTATAAATGTAATGCGAAAAATTCTTACAGAAAAAGAGTAACTTTTCAAAAAAAATATAGGCACTTCCACGAAAAAGTATAAGCTTAAGCAAAAGGTGTAAATTTGATGAATTTATTTTTCCACAAAAGGTATAATTCACTTCCGAAAAAGCTTTAAGTTGGGCTTCCACAAAAGGTGTAAGTTCGAAGAAATGGTATAAATGTTATGCCAAAAATTATTACAGAAAAGGAGTAACTTTTCACAAAAAATATAAGCACTTCCACGAAAAGGTATAAGCTTAAGCAAAAGGTGTAAATTTCATGAAATTATTTTTTCACAAAAGGTATAAGTGACTTCCGAAAAAGCTCTAAGTTGGGCTTCCACAAAAGGTGTAAGTTCGAAAATAAGCTATAAATGTTATGCCAAAAATTCCTACACAAAAGGAGTAACTTTTCAGAAATAGTATAAGCACTTCCACGAAAAGGTGTAACCTTAAGCAAATTTTGTAAATTTGATGAATTTTTTTTTTCACAAAAGGTATAAGTGACTTCCGAAAAGTTAAATTAGATGGACAATGATCGACAGAAGGACCGAAATCGACAAAGATCGACAGAGAAGAACCCACATGGACACAGACAGACCAAGATCGCTGGAGACAGACCGAGATAAACAGGGATCGACAGAGAGAGACCGACATCGACGGAGAATAGGCCGACATCGACACAGAGAGACCAAGATCGATAGCCAATCTTTCAAAAAACCTTTGATTTGCGGCGGCGGTGCCGTGGAGGTGCCGATCTCAGAAGCCTGTCAACACCGGAGCCCACCGACGCTTGGGTGGTCAGCGGGGGTCACGAACCCTTTGATTTGTTCAGTGGTTGTCTCAATTTGTTTATGAACACTTCGAAATGTTACTCTTTTTGTGTTTACTACTTAGAAATGAACATATGTTACTCCTTCTGTGTTTACGAACATTTTGAAATGAAACCTTTGTTACTCCTTTTGTGGTTATGAACACTTTGAAATGTTTCTCCTTCATACTTTTCGTCAAAATATTTACACCATTTTTCAAAAGTTACTCCATTTGTGTAAGATTTTTTGGCATAAGATTTACATTTTTCCCTCGAATTTACACCATTTGTGAAGGCCCAACTTAAAGCTATTTTGGAAGTCAGTTATACCTTTTGTGAAAAAAAAAGTTTCATCCAATTTACACCTTTTGCTTAGGCTTACACCTTCTCGTGAAAATACTTACACCATTTTGGAAAAGTTACTCCTTCTGTGTAAGAATTTTTGGCATAACATTTGTACTTTTGTGCTTATATACTCTTTCACAAAAGGTGTAAGTTTGAAGAAAAAGTATAAATCTTATGATAAAAATTATTTCACAAAAGGAGTAACTTTCCAAAAAAATATAAGCACTTCCACGAAAAGGTATAAGCTTAAGCAGAAGGTGTAAATTTGATGAATTTATTTTTTCACAAAAGGTATAAGTGACTTTCGAAAAAGCTTTAAGTTGGGCTTCCACAAAAGGTGTAAGTTCGAAAATAAGCTATAAATGTTATGCCAAAAATTCCTACACAAAAGGAGTAACTTTTCAGAAATAGTATAAGCACTTCCACGAAAAGATGCAACCTTAAGCAAATTTAGTAAATTTGATGAATTTTTTTTTCACAAAAGGTATAACTGACTTTCGAAAAGTTAAATTAGATGGACAATGATCGACAGAAGGACCGAAATCGACAGAGATCGACAGAGAAGAACCCACATGGACACGGACAGACCAAGATCGCTGGAGACAGAGCGAGATAAACAGGGATCGACAGAGAGAGACCGACATCGACGGAGAATAGGCCGACATCGACACAGAGAGACCAAGATCGATAGCCAATCTTTCAAAAAAACCTTTCATTTGCGGCGGCGGTGCCATGGAGGTGCCGATCTCAGAAGCCTGTGACCACCGGAGCCCACCGACGTTTGGGTGGTCAGCGGGGGTCACGAACCCTTTGATTTGTTCAGTGGTTGTCTCAATTTGTTTATGAACACTTCGAAATGTTACTCCTTTTGTGTTTACTACTTAGAAATGTAGATATGTTACTCCTTCTGTATTTACGAACATTTTGAAATGAATCCTTTGTTACTCCTTTTGTGGTTATGAACACTTTGAAATGTTTCTCCTTCATACTTTGCGTCAAAATATTTACACCATTTTTCAAAAGTTACTCCTTTTGTGTAAGACTTTTTGGCATAAGATTTACACTTTTTCCTCGAATTTACACCATTTGTGAAGGCCCAACTTAAAGCTATTTCGGAAGTCAGTTATACCTTTTGTGAAAAAAAAAAAATTCATCCAATTTACACCTTTTGTTTAGGCTTACACCTTCTCGTGAAAATACTTACACCATTTTTGAAAAATTACTCCTTGTGTGTAAGAATTTTTGACATAACATTTGTACTTTTGTGCTTATATACTCTTTCACAAAAGGTGTAAGTTTGAAGAAAAAGTATAAATCTTATGACAAAAATTCTTACACAAAATGAGTAACTTTTCAAAAAAAATATAAGCACTTCCACGAAAAGGTATAAGCTTAAGCAAAAGGTGTAAATTTGATGAATTTATTTTTGCACAAATGGTATAAGTGACTTCCGAAAAAGCTTTAAAGGGGGCTTCCACAAAAGGTGTAAATTCTCAGAAAAAGAATAAATGTTATGCCAAAAATTCTTACCCAAAAGGAGTAACTTTTCAAAAAAAAATATAAGCACTTCCAAGAAAATGTATAAGCTTAAGCAAAAGGTGTAAGTTTTCGTTTGTTTACACCTTTGGTAAGTCAACTTAGAAAATGAGTAAGTGTTCATAAAAGGTGTAAATTATTTCACAAAAGGCGTAAGTACTCATAAAAAGGTGTAAGTTTTTACAAAAGGCGTAAGTTTTCAGAAATCAGTTACGCTTTTTTCTGAAATTCCTTACGCCTTTCTTGAAAATATACGGCTTTTGTGAAAATTTATACATTTTTTATTATTTTATTAATTTACCTGGAAAGTGACCTGCCTAGCAGGTCACCAATGTGTAAATTTTCAAATATTTTGATATAACCCAATACATACAAATGTGTAAATGCAACATACAAGGGTGTAAGTGCCTTGCATACCATATGCAAGGCACACTTACATTCAGTGTTCATCCGTGAGTCTAAGTTCTTGTGAATGCAAAACATAATTTTAGTTCGTTGTACAATCAAAGAGTGTGCCCTCTTCGTTTGAGGTGATTGTTGCATCCTGGAGATAGGAAGTCCATTGTTCTCAAGCACCATTGGAGATGACGAAATTCTGTCTTAAAGACGCAGTGATCAAATATTGACCTCAATCACAAACTTGTTCATAAACTGTTTGTAGAAGTAATGTAAGATTTACTTTTGTTTTTTATTTTACTTTATTTATTATCTGCTTAAATAAACTATTTGCTGAAATTATCTCCAATAGTGTAAACAATCTTTGAACACATTTTGAAATTCATTAATTTTCTAAATTCTGTTTTATAAATTTATATAGTACAATATTAAAACCAAGCTACTTGAACTTGGCTTGATTAAAATTCATTTCAGACTGACTGAAAAGATCGACAAACCAAACTTGATCATATTTTGAAATTCATTAAAATTTTCAAATCAAACTTAACCAATCTATTATAAAAGTTGCCTTAATTCATCTACAGTTCTAAACAAATCAAGTTCCCAAGATAAGGAAGTTGAGGCTTTCAAACCCACAACAATGCAGAGGTTACAATTTTGAGTCGTTGTAAGTTCTATGCCAAGATTTTTTATTTATTTGTCTTGTAACATAACAAAATTATCAAACATATTAGAGCACCCAAAAAAAATATAAAAAAAAAAATACAGCAGACAGGGGTCCCAACTCCCTGTATATAGAGGAAACATTTCGAGGGACAAAAAAACAACATATAAATGTAACTCAAGAAAAACTTCATTATTGGTCCCCTCCTTGATTTTCCCAACACAACAGAACTAAAGCTGTCTGTTGGACACATTCCATGTGTTTGTGTGTGCACCCAATCACAACCAACAAGACTTTTTTTTTTCTTTTTTGCTTCTTTTTTGCTTTTTAAACTTTCCTTATTTTGATTTAGGGGAAGCAATTTATTTTCTCATACTTCACTATCCAACTATTATGGCACAGACAGCTAACTGAAATTGCATGGAATTTGTTAAACTAAATTATTTTTTTTGTGATAACAACAAAGTCCATTAGAATTGGTTGGTTTCTTGTTATAATATATATAACTATTAATATCCAATCAACGTGATTTTTTACAAGTATATAGTACTCGACGAGATTTACACTTTGAACGATTCAGATTATAAAAACGGAACTCATGGTAGGCCCCCACGGGCCGAACAGTACCGTCCAGTCCGATCTCAGACTGGAGATAAGCTGCTCCCTATATATATTATTAGTTCAACCAAAAATATATTTGATAATATTAATAATAAGATATGATCAGAATGCAAATCCTGTTAAGTAACAATTCTCAAATATAGAACCGGGTCAAGGTAATTATATAAAGGGTCTTGCTACATCCCCCTAAAAAAACCCCCCCTAATCCCCCTAATTTCCATATCAAGTAAAAAAAAAAAAAAAAAACAAGGAAACAGCTGCCTAAAATGGAAATTAGGGGATTAGGGGGGACAGTTTTAGGGCTCCAAATCATTTTCCTTATATAAATATATAATATAATATTAATATATTAAAAAAATTTATTTAGGGTAAAGTCATATTTTTAATCCGGTAGTTCAACTCAAATTTTACTTTAGTCTCTATTATTTCAAATTAAATAATTTGTTCATATACTTTAAGTTTAGTTTTAATTTGGTCCTTCCATTTAAGATGGAGGTTAATTAATAATTTTTGAACATTTGTCAGTCTCTGAAGATATATACATAGAAAAAATTAACAAAAATTTAAACATAATGATCCAATTAAAACTAGATTTAATGTGTAGAAATTAAATTATTCAATTTAAAATAATAAATATTAAAATAAAATTTGAGTCAAACCATGAAAAGTGTAGCCCTTTCATTCAGGATTTGAACAAAAAGTTCTGGTCAGGCATGGCCCAAGCTTTGTTCCGCTTTAGTTATTGGGCTGAACCTATATCATTTTTTGGTCCACTTCACCCTGCATTGGGCCGAACCTAAATACCATTTATGGGCCTATTGTACTCCTAATGGAGCCCACTTGGTCTCAGCCCAGATATGTTGGACCCATATCCATCAGAATCCAATTAATAGTGCACATACATGTACGACCCACATGTGAACCAACCACATGTATAAATAATTAATTTGATTTATTTTTTTGAAATGCATATGTTTAGCTAAATATCAATATTCGAGAATATTACTATGTATTAATAACACGAAAAATAAATAAAAATCATATTATATAATATTAAGTGAAAATATATTGGCTGAAATAAAAAAAATATACATATTGTTGATATTAAATAAGAGAAGGTTATAAAATAAAATAAAAAATCAAATATAGTAATGAATAAAATATTCAAATTAACAATAGACAACGTATCAAATTTGGATGAAATTTTCTATGAAAAAAGGTAACAAAATTACAACTGTTTTCCAAACATTGTAATAATTTTTTGAGTTACTTATATGTAGGTCTTAATAAGTGGATTTATTGTCTAATAGGTCCTATGAGAAAAATTTATCATAAAAAAAGTCACTAATTGTAAGTTTTAGCGATAATTTATAAAAATAATGACAGAAAAAAGTCACTAATTGTCAATTTTTAGCGACATATATAAAAAATTGTCCCAAAAAATTTATTTTTAGCGACAATTTTACCAAGACTTATTTTCAATAGAACTTGATGGGAATTAAGTCTAACTATTAGGACCTATTGGTAGTTTACCCAAATTGTTTCCCATGTTTTTTACATTTTGTTAACCCTTAGAAGAAAAAAAAAAAAAACAAACAAACAAACAAACAAAAACACAACAACTTCAGTTTTACTTTTGTTTTTCACTTGTACTTACAAAATTTTCATTGAATATAAACAAAAGGAAAACGGTGTGCACACTATTTTTGACATTTCAGTTTTAGCCAAGATATTAATTTGAAATTAGAAAGGAAGTTTTTTACTAATTTCGAATAATTTTAAATTATACATATTATTTTACAATTAGAATGATGAGTGAATAAAGGGGGGAAAATTGCCTCCCACAACAATAATGAGCAGGAACTTGGACCTTATCAAACAATGGGTTATTTTGGCAATATGGTTAAAAGTCTGGTTTTTAATTCATTTTGGATCATGTTATTTCTCACATTTTTTATTCATTAAAAAACAAAAAACTTAAAAAAAGTCAAAAAGTCAGCTTTTAACTAACTTTTCAAAATACCCCAATAAATCAATCCTTAATTCTATATTTTACATGACCCACAGATTTTATGAATTTCCAATACCCAACAAGTCTTTTCCATGTCATATTAACCTTATCAAACCATAAATCAATCCTTAATTCCAAATATTTTACACGACCCACAGATTTTATGAATTTCCACTACCAACAAGTCGTTTCCATGTCATTAATCTTAACAAAAACAAAGATTTAATCATGTGCATGCACATTGATCTTAAAAATAAAAAAAAATTAAAAATTAAAATAAAAAAATTGACAGAGGAGAGGAGAGGAGAGGAGAGGAGGGGACTAGGGCAAAAATCAAACCTTGACAGAGTTCTTTGAACGTAATAGAAAAGTCCACACTTTGCTTATGGCCTTACAAAAAAAAAATTTTAAATAAAAAATAAATAAATTGCAAAGGACTTATTAAAGCTCATTAGTTCATGTAAGTTGATTTTTCTTTTGGCTAGAATAGGAGTAGCAAAATGACATTGAGAATATTGAGTTTATTTTAGCAAGTCGGGTAATGAGCTTACAAGCCCCGTCAAATGAGAAGATTGATAGAATTTGGATTCTTTGATGAGACTAACTCTAAACTAATCAAGATAATTTAAACTGTTTATCTCTATAATTTGAAGTGGGTCACACTAAAGTACAACGAGATATTATTATGTCCTTGGGAGGAGCTTACTCTGAACTCATTAAGATAATTTAATATTTATCTTGATAATTCAAAATAGGTCCCTCTAAAATTCACAAACTTATTGGGTTTGTTTGGTGTAACTTTTAGAAAGTATAAATTAGAAGCACCTATCTCTCAGTTTCCAGATAATTAATTTTTTAAACTTATTTATGCCTAATAAATTATAAATAAAAACTATACCACATACCTTAACACAAACTCTCAAATTAAATAAGTTATAAGTAATTTATTTAATTTACACCAAACACCCCTTATTGTATGTATCCAAATCCCTCATACATAGCAAACATTTCAATTTCTAGAACCTTGGACTGATATTATATTATAACTGTGATAAAGTCAAGCACCTCTCATTCAACGAATGTACGTTTTAAGCCCACTTTATAGTGGCAAATTCACAAATTTTAAGCCCACTTAAGTGGCAAATGCAAACCCTTTTCGAAAAACAAACATGGAATTGAATTGTTCCAATTTGAGCAAATTAGTCTATACTTGTATGCTTTGCATAGTAAATTTTAGGATTTACTAAATAATCAAAATATGAACATATAAAGAAAATAAAATTCATATCATGGTTTAGTAGAGGCCGATTTTTGATCGGGTGAGGCTGGGTGCTCATTATTGACCTTCCCCTCTCATACCTAAGGTTTCGAGCCAAGCATCTTTGGTTATGACGAGCAGTGGCCTTGGCACGAGTCATGGGTTTCCTAATTTCCTAAAATATTAGGTGGCGACTCTGAGATCTGATGGCGTAATCCATTTTTAACAAATTTGCAATAAAATGGATTTTCAATAAAAGTTATCAAATCTAAACTCTCATCTACGTTTTATATTGCACTCGTGAGACTGTTTAACACGCACAGGTACCCCCCCGGGCATGTTACAATAAGCATCGTACATGTTTTGAGAATGCGAAATATTGATAATGTTATGTTACTTTGAAAGCATTGTATATGCTGTGTAAGTTTTGAAAACTTGGACTTTGATTTAAACATTGTAAATGTTTTGGGAAATTGTGAATTTCATGCTATTATGGGACTTGTGTAGCGTGTCGATGAGAATGGATGACTGGAGAATGAGTCATAGTAGAGCACTTGTGAGAATAACATTGTTGTAAGTGACTCGTCTTTTGTTGCATTCTGAACTCGGGTTGTATGGTTTTGAATAATTATTCATATCTTTTTCCCTTGTCTCCCCTCTAGTTTTGGTAATCGGGTTGTAATTATGCGTTTAAGACAAGTTGTTTGCTTACTTTTCAAAACCTGTGTTGCCCAGATTTTGGCCTCTCCGCTTGAGCGGGCATTCCTGCGCTCAAGCGGGCTTCACAATTTCGCTCATCCGCTTGAGCGGCCATTCTTGCGCTCGAGCGGGGATCATCAACTCTCAGTATTTCTTTTCACAGGTCTGAAATACGAGAAATGTGCATCGGACGCTCGAGTGTCCACCTCCACGCTCGAGCGGGGACCTCGTCTACAGAACTTCTGGAAGTGTACATTCCACGCTCGAGCGACGCTTTTCACGCTAGAGCGGAACCTTGTGTCTGACGCTCGAGCAGGGCTTTCCACGCTTGAGCGAACTGCGTGTATTTCAGTCTGAGAAGATGACATTTTGAATCACTTTTTCTTCTCTCTCTCTCTAAAACTTTCCAAAAAGCTAGTTCTTGAGTCTCTCTCTCTAGAACTCTTTTTCTCTCTTAGATTTCATCTAGATCCATTGCTCTTTTCACCCTTGTGCCTTTGACAAAAAGGTAGTGCTTGTCAAGATCTACATTTTGATCCACATAGAAGTGGGTTTCGGCACTCGTGGAGTTTTCTCTCTTGCGTGGCTCATTTTCTTCATTTGAGGTAGGGATTTTTCTACACCTTCATATGTTATTTAGCTTGGATATTGGTCATTTGTGTAACAATGGTGCAATTTTGGGTTAGTTTGGAACAAACCTAGGGTTTTGGTATAATGAAAGAGGGGGTTTTTGGTAAATAAGATGAAAATGATTATGGGGTTTGAAAATGATATTGTGATGTATTTAATTTGATGATTTTGGCACTTGGTTAATGTTTGAGAAAAAGGGAAAAGTTTGCCCTAATTCGATCAAATTATTATTTGTATAAATAATTGAAATTATCATTGAAAATACAAAATTGGATGATCCTTAATATAAATGGTGGAATTGAATGTGTATTATTTCACACCTTTGAAAGTTTTGAATAAACTATTTGTTTGAGATTGAATATCTGCCTAGAGATAACCGTATTGCGCTATCAGTGGAGAATAGTTTTAATTGTTGTAGAAATTGCATGTGGATTAGGTAAATTGAAACTAATCATTTGACGTTTGTCATTGAATATGACCGTACTTAAATACATTGCATATGTATGGGTGATTTTTGGGACAATATATGGATGATTGTTTGGGAGGAGAGAAGGGATGGACTCCATGATAATTAAGTTGGTCAGAGTGTCCAGGATGAAAATCCCGAAACTATACATGGGTGCCTAGCCCGCGGACGAAATATCCGTAAAATGGCAGTTGTAGTGCTCGTATAGCCTATGTTTACATGGGTTCCATTTGACGGCTGTCCACGGACGAAATTTCCGTCAAAAGAAATTTTGAAGTGCTCTTGCATATGTGTTATATAATTTGAAAGTTACTGAGTTGTAACCTCATTTGGATTGTTAAGGAAACTATGAAATTGATTTATTGAGATAAGTCATCGAATCGGAAATGGATTGGAAATAAATAGAAGGAAATTGGATTGTAATTTGAGATTTGATAACTTTTGAGAATGATAATCATAGATGTTTTATCATAAGTATTGCTTACACTCCTTGTACTTATATTTTTGCTAAATTTCATATATTGTGGTAGATGATTTCTACTAGGCTGTGGCTCACCCTATTTCGGAAATAACTTTTCAAGTGTTGTTGACATGTCTCCACTAAGGCAATAGTGTTGGACAGATCTTTGGGAGCAAGAGCTCCTTATTTTGTTTTGTATAGTTTTGTAAAGCCAAGGGCTTACGATGTAATGAGCGAAGTTCACTTTTGTTGTAACTAAGTCAAGGCTTGGAAAAGTGTAAGCCAATAGGGCAATTGCATTCTGTCAAACTCTTTTGTATCATTGATTTCATGTAATGAAAGGGATTATTTACTCAGATTGGTGTGATTATTAATTATGCTTGGTTAATGTTTATGTGTTAATTTGGGGGCGTTACATATTTGGGGAATAAACAATGTTAGGTGCAACGTTGCCAAATCCATCGTCCAACTCACACAAAATAAGGATCAACATTGCAACATCCACAAGGAAACGTTAAAGTTCCAATTTTTGAGCTTCCGTTTTGTTCGCAATGGAGGGAAAAGAAAAAAATTGCTATAGTATACTTTTGGGCGTTTTGGTAACTATAACATCATTCGTGAGCTTACGTGCAAATAACATTGACTTGGGACCTTTTAGTTTTCAAAATAAATTACAAGACTATATGATTCAAACTATTTAAACTTAGGATTTATTGGTGTTTTTCCCAAAATAAAATTTGAGTCAAATTATATGGTGAAAAGTGTAACCCTTTCATTATGATTTGAACAGAAAGTTCTGGTCAGGCGAGGGCCAAGCTTTGTTCCGCTTTAGTCATTGGGCTGAACCTATATCATTTTTTAGCCCACTTCACCCTGCATTGGGCTGAACCTAAATACCATTTATGGGCCTATTGTACTCCTAATGGAGCCCACTTGGTCTCAGCCCAGATATATTGGACCCATATCCATCAGAATCCAATTAATAGTGCACATACATGTATGACCCACATGTGAACCAACCACGTGTATAAATAATTAATTTGATTTATTTTTTTGAAATGCATATGTTTAGCTAAATATCAATATTGGAGAATATTACTATGTATTAATAACACGAAAAATAAGTAAAAAATCATATTATATAATATTTTGTGAAAATATATTGGCTGAAATAAAATATATATATACATATATATGATATTAAATAACAGAAGGTTATAAAATAAAATAAATAATCAAATATAATAACGAATAAAATATTCAAATCAACAACGGACAACGTATCAAATTTCGATAAGATTTTCTATGAAAAAAGGTTACAAAATTACAACTGTTTTCCAAACATTGTAATAATTTTTTCCCATATTTTTTACATTTTGTTAACCCTTAGGAGACAAAAAAAAAAAAACAAAACAAAACTACTTTAGTTTTTTGACTTGTACTTACAAAATTTTCGTTGAATATAAACAAAAGGAAAACGATGTGCACACTATTTTTGACAGTTCAGTTTTAGCCAAGATATTTTTAATTTGAAATGAGAAAGGAAGTTTTTTACTAATTTCTAATAATTTTAAATTATACATGTTATTTTACAATTAGAATGATGAGTGAATAAAGGGGGAAAAATTGCATCCCACAACAATGATCAACAGGAACTTGGACCTTATCAAACAATGGGCTGTTTTGGCAGCATGGTTAAAAACCTAACTTTTACCTATTTTTAGTCACATCATTTCCTATATTTTTTATATCTATTAAAAGACAAAAAAAAGTTAAAAAATTAACTTTTAACTAACTTTTCAAAACACCCCAATAAAAATCAAGGGTGAACTACCTATAGGTCATAATAGTTAGACTTAATTCCCCATCAAGTCCTATTAAAAAAAGTCTTGGTAAAATTATCGTTAAAAATAATATTTTGTGACAATTTTTTATATATGTCGCTAAAAATTGACAATTAGTGACTTTTTTTTTATCATAATTTTTATAAATTGTCGCTAAAACTTACAATTAGTGACTTTTTTATAACAAATTTTTTTTATAAGACCAATTAGGACAATAAATTCCACTTACTATGACCTACACATAAGTACTCATAAACCAATCCTTAATTCTAATATTTTACATGACCCACAGATTTTATGAATTTCCACTACCACCCAACAACTCTTTCCATGTCATATTAACCTTATCAAACAATAAATGAATCCTTAATTCTAAATATTTTACACGACCCCACAGATTTTATGAATTTCCCACTACCAACCAGTCCTTTCCATGTCATTATTAATCTTAACAAAAACAACAGATTTAATCATGTGCATGCACATTGATCTTAAAATTAAAAAATTAAAATAAAAAAATTGACAGAGGAGAGGAGGGGACTAGGGCAAAAATAAAAACCTTGACAGAGTTCTTTGAACGTACATAGAAAAGTCCACACTTTGCTTATGGCCTTACAAATTTTTTTTTTTTAAATAAAAAATAAATAAATTGCAAAGGACTTATTAAAGCTTATTAGTTCATGTAAGTTGATTTTTCTTTTGACTACAATAGGAGTAGCAAAATAACATTGAGAATATTGAGTTTATTTTAGCAAATTGGGTGACGAGCTTATAAGCCCCATCAAATGAGAAGATTGATAGAATTTGGAGTCTTTGATGAGACTAAGGCCAAGTTTGACATGATGAAAAAAGACAAAAAAGTCAAAAAGTCACTGATCTCTATTTAAGTCACATTACCTCTCTAACACATCACTTTCAACTCAACCCAAACCCAGCCCATATTCATAAAAAGTCAAAAAGTGCACTTATTTAGATCATCCCAAACCAAGATAATTTAAACCGTTTTATCTCCAATAATTTGAGGTGAGTCACACTAAAATATAACGAGATATTATTGTGTTCTTTGGAGGAACTTACTCCGAACTCATTGAGATAATTTAATATTTATCTTGATAATTCAAAATAGGTCCTTCTAAAATTCACAAACTTATTGGGTTTGTTTGGTGTAACTTTTAGAAAGTAGAAATTAAGGCCTATTTTGGAAATGTGGTAAAAATCAGTTTTTTTGCTTTTAACCAACATTTTTTAGAGTGATTTGGGAAATTGGTAAAAAGTTTTTTTTTTTTGGATTAATATTTATTTATGGTGTCACATCACACTAAATGACTAAAATACCCTCACTCAACTTAAAAATTACATTTTAGCCATTTATACAAAATAAAAAATTTGAGGGCAATTACGTAATTTTTTTAACCCAATTTTGGCACTCCCCAAATGAACAAAAAAAACGCAACCTGCGTTTTGCTCCAAAACGCCAACTTGGCATTTTTCTCCTATTCCCAAAAGTGGCCTAAAAACACCTATCTCTCAGTTTCCAGATAAATAATTTTTTTAAACTTATTTATGCCTAATAAATTATAAATAAAAACTATACCACATACCTTAACACAAACTCTCAAATTAAATAAGTTATAAGTAATTTATTTAATTTACACCAAACACCCCCTCATTGTACGTTAGGTACAACAAACATTCAAATCTCTCATACATAGCAAACATTTCAATTTCTAGAACCTTGGACTGATATTATATTATAACTGTGATAAAGTCAAGCACTAAGGGTTTGCTTTCTACAAGCATACACTTAAAATTATAAATTTCATTAAAAGAATATCCCAATCTGCAATTTTTTAAAATTTTGATATGGAATGTTTAGGCAACTATTAAGTATGTCTCAAACAATTTTCTAACTTGCCATAAAAAGAAAAAAATGATGACAGTTGTAACTTTCAAAGGTGGGATGAAATTCAATGACATCACAATGAAAACAAAAAAAATATCCTAAGAATCAGAAATTAGTGGCTGTAATTGTGATTAAAGTCTAAAATGGGGTCCACAACCTAGGACCTAACCAACTCAGACAATCAACTTGCTTCACCATTAAGTTCAAATGTTGACAAGGTAGTTTTTGTTTTTTTTTACTTATAAAAATCTATCATGGGTGCACAATTTAAAAACATATTAATCCACCAACAAATCAAATCAATTTGCTTATTGCAAAATCAACTTATAATAGGATCATAAATCAAATGACACACAACCCTTTAATTACATATTTTTTTTTCTTAATTTAATTATTTTATATATTAATTTATGAAATATATTTTTGAATAACATTTTACATTGAATTAATTTGTTCGAAATCATCTAAAATATATATTATATGTACACTGATTTTTTTTTTCTGTCTTGTATTTTTAATCTATCCAATTCTCTTCTTCTTCTTCTTCTTTTTTTTTTTTTTTTTTTTTTTTTTTTTTCTAACAAACATATCAAACTCGCCTGAACTCTTATTTTGAAAATATTAAGGGCTTGTTTGGTTTGTGTTTCAGAAACAATTTTCTGAAATATTCTCTGAAAACACGTTTCTGAGATTGTCCAAACCAAACAGATTTTTCCAAAAAAATCTCAAAAATGTGTTTGGTTGTCTATTTCCAGGATAACTTTCAAAACAAATTCTCAAAAATCTGTTTGGTTGGTTTCTTCAGAAATACAAAATACAAACAGTCATTGATAAAGCTTAAACCAGTTCTGATTTTTTCCTCTCGTTTTTTACACGGCATACGGTTCAGAATCATATCTCCTTCAGGACAACCGGATGGTCGCCCTCTAGGTGTCGCCTGGTTGGTTGCCCGGGCTAGGGCGGGAAATTTGTTTAACACCCTTGAACTCCTTGAACTCTTTGAACCAGGTGACCTGAGCGATGTAGAACTAGGTGTAGGGGCGACCGGTCGGTCCACCGGCAGGGAGACCGGTTGGTCCACCGGGTCTGGAAATTGATCTGTTTGAACCTGTTTAACCTGTTTGAACCCGTGACCGTTGTGGCCTGTGGAGGGGCGACGCGCTGTGGGGTGACCTGCGGGGCGACCCGCCGGGCGACCGGTAACCCAATTATTATTTGCATTTGGTTTGTGTTTCATCCATTTCTGTTCCTAATTCTTTTCGTATTTCTTTTTTCCTTCCTTACATATCTGGGGTTTTGGATTATCTACCAGTAAGTGATAAATTTATTTATCTACTTTTCAGTATATATATTCAATGCATTTATATGTATATTTGTTCTACATTGAATGCATTTCAGTAAGTATATCAATTTCTGCATTATTTGTGGCCCTTCATTCATTTCTAGGCTCTTATTTGACCCATGCGTTATTTGTGCATTTATTTCTGCCATCTATATTATTTGTGCCAGAACACTTCAATTATTGATGTTGATGTTGCCACCTACCAGTCACATGAGAACACCACCTACCATCTCATTGTATGAACCACCTAACAATTCAAGCACCTAATTCCATCGTCTATATCAGCTGCAGCTTCATGTGCGCATAATCTGCATAATCAATTCACAAACTGTATCCCCTCAAACTCTGCATATTCAACTGTGAAGCAGATCATCTGCAAGGCAGCTTCAGTAGCACAACAAGAACGACAAGGCAGGATCAAAACAGAACAAGAAGGCATCACCAAAACAGAACAATAAGGCAGCATAAAAGAGTAAGGTGCTATTCAAGGCCCAACCGGTTGGTTGGCCTTTCAGTGTGCATGCCACATATTTGTTCAACTTTGTCTTGCACAAAACAAGAATGCTTTTTATTTCATGTTACTTTAATGTTTTTACAATGGCATATGTTCAGGAAACACTAACTGACTGCAGTACTCACTTTTCGTCCTAACGTTAATTAACACATAAGCTACATTCAGTTCATATGTGCTGAATTGGGAGTCTGCATAGCTAAATACTACATTAGTATGTTGTTTAAATTTCAGTGGCCATGGTTTATTAAAAATACATCTCTACATTTTCATTATAAGTTCATGTTTACATTAACCATTTCAAAGTACTTGACATATGTTAATTACTGCACATTGATGGAGGTAACAGCACCATTATAAGAAGCCAATAGTAATTCAGCTTACATTACTAACACATTCTCATTAACATTAAACAGATATTCACATCATGCCTAGAACTAAAAGAGTGAGACAAGGTGGTACAAGTACAAACCCTCCACGGCGTGAAGAACAGCAGCCTCGAAATCAGTCATACCCTACTGAAGATTTTCTCACCGAAAGTCATGCACTAGCCTTTGAAAACTTCTCAAGCCGACCTCTTGTAACAGAAAGGAGGGTAAATTTGCCAACTCAATATGACGCACTATTAGTTAATAAACTTGAAACAATGGGATGGCTGAATTTAATTAATTTACCCCAAAAGGTATGTCCACGGCTGGTATCTCTTTTTTATGTTCACCTAAGAGTTACTCAGGAACAACATAGAAATTTTATGCTTTTGTCATTTGTGAAAGGACAAGGTATACAGTTTGATGTTCCTACTTTGGCACCCATTATTGGAGTTGAAGTAGGTGATGAAAATATCTACTTTCAGACGGAGGCCGAGTTAGTTAATATTGTTGGTAATGGTACTGAAGTATATACTACTATATGTAAGAACAGATTTACTGGAACAAATCTACAAGCAAGAGATTTAAAAACCTCATCTTCGGATCCTCCACCGGTGGATTGTAGAAAATGTCACTCCGAAAAAAGGACATCATGATGCGGTCCCATATTTTAATGCATATTTGTTATACTGTTTTGAAGTTGGCCATAAGTTAGATTTGTGTTACATAATTATGAAAGAAATGGTGCTCGCAAATCAAGCTCAACACACGGGCCAGTCTTTACCGTTTGGTGCACTCTTGACAAAAATTTTGAAATTTTTTAAGGTTGACTTTGTAAATGAACTGCATCAAATTTAGTAAAATACAAAACTAGATTGAAAATACAGCATCGAAATTTAGTAAAATACAGATTCGAAATTTAGAGATTCACCATTGTATCTAAATTTAGTAAAATACAGATTCACCATTGTATCTAAATTGAAAATACAGATTCACCAAGTTACATCATCAAAATTTAGAAGCAACACAGCAAACCAGACTTCATCACATCGATACAGAACATCACGCCGATGAATTGCACACAGATTCAGAACAACACCACAACGAATTTGAAGTCAGCAGCCGCACCACGCGTCCTCACATAAAACATCCTTGTCTTCAAACCCTTACATGCCCAAACAAGTGAATAAGAAGCATGTTAAAAAAGTACATAATGCAAGTAAATATGTATGGATACAGTACGCTTCATAGTAACATTAATAACAATTAGATCATATACCTATTGTTGTATGCCGCCCACATAGATGCTGCAACCTCATCTCGCCATTGTCCCATCTGCACTAGTTGCTCACGTGACATGTTCACATGGTTGTGTTGTTGCATAGATGGTACGCCATCTTCATTTCCGTGAACATTTGGAACTCCAACTTCACCCTGAACTTGACTTGGACCTTCACCCTCACCTTCACCTTCAGCTGAATCGTCACGTCATCTTCATCTTCATCTTCATCTTCGTCTTGAACGTCATCTTCACCTTCGTCACTTGATTCTTCCGCATCAAAAAATTCATCCTGCTCTTGCACCGTCTGGATCCAATTATGCAGAACCCAACATGCCATAACGATTGGCCCTTGTCGTACCATAGCATACCGCAGCATGTGTCTAAGTAATGGAAACCGTTGCTTCAACACTCCGAAGGTTCTTTCGATAACATTCCTCAAAGAAGAATGTCTATGGTTGAACAACTCCTGTGGACCATGGTAACGACGCCGCCGATTGAACTCTTGCAAATGGTATTTTTGGCCACGATATGGGGCTACGTACCCGGGCATGTGAGTATACCCGGCGTCAACGAGATAATATTTGCCTACAGTGAAACTCTCTCAGTAAGAACATGTCATGGCATTTTTGGGTGTGGAAAGAGGAAAACTGTAAATTAAGAACAGGTACACTTACTAGGTGGTGGGTGTGGAAAGTCCGCAGAATTTGTGGTAAGAGCTTCTAGGAAAATTCTCGAATCGTGTGCACTACCTTCCCAACCAGTGTATACAAACGTAAACTTCATGTCAAATGAACATGTAGCCATGACATTTTGAGTTGTATGCACTTTTCTACCTCGATAGGGCATTTGGTCACCTTCTGGTGCTACAACAACAACATGTGTCCCATCTATGGCCCCTACACAGTCCTGCATGACATTAATTTGAATTAATTTATCAAATTTCCAATCTCAGTAAGGCATTAAAAAAAAGGAACATGAACTGCATCAAAAGTTACCTTAAACCATGGCCAGTACCGTCTGTCATTCCGAATTTTATGATGGGTAACATCCATATTCGGTGGTTGGATTACAAGTGGCGCAAGATTTCCCAATGCCCGCATCATAAGTACAAAATGACGATGAATTGTCTCATTTGAATGCTGAAATCGATCTCCAGCATTTCTTGTTCCTGAACTTTGACCACAGATAAATAAAAACATAGCCAACGACTCTTCAAGTGACAATCGCATGTTTGACCAGTCTACAACATTGCTACGGACAATCTGTTTAACTAATTCCACAAATGTCGGGACTTCCATTCGCAATTGTTCACGGATTGATTTAGGATTTCCACTAAGTAAGAATTTTATGTACTACTCACCGGTGTATGGACAATTACGCTGCGGTTGTCTCGTAGGAATGTCACGTGTTATTTGAGAAATCATGTATAAGTCCATCACATCATCGTCGTCATCACTGTACGGGTCGTACATATTGTTCGGTTGCTGTCCATTAGGTCGTGACGACGACATCTAAAGCGGGAACATTGAAACAGTCAAGGTACAGTAATGACACGAGTATAGGACAAGCCAATTAAATGAGGATTGTGCAACAAATAAAGCATGGCGAACATATATTACAACTGCAAATAAATACATGTAAACCAAATTGACATAGACAGCATGATATAGATAGTTAGCAAAACAAGCAACATAGTCCACACCGAAATGGAAAAATACACAAATTAAAACAAGTATGATTCAGGTTGAACAAATGCGACAAACAAAGAAAAATACACCCAAACAATTCTGCGACCATCTTCATTTCCTTCGCCTCAAACCGAACATCGAACATTGGGATGACCAAGCTTCTCACAAACTGAGGATCCGAAGGTACCTTAGTTCCGGTTCCATGGTGATAAACATGGTTCGCCATTCCAGTGACGTGAACATGTTCATGGCCTTCAAAAACAAGCTTGGATCCAGGGCCATTGATTTTAGGATGGTCATACATGCTGGAACGGAGTACGCATCAGCTGCCCCAGCGTTGGCCTCTGCTTGAGCGTAATACCGTTCACGTGCTTCACATGAACGTTGCCATGATTGCAGTGCCTCGTCCAATTTCGGGTTCTTGGTTGACTGACCCTGGCTACTCGACTTACGCTTACTTCCGGAACTGCAAGATTCATCTAGTACGCCTTTAGCTGACGTGTATGCATGGAAGCGTTCATCCATTTCTCGCTCGTCATCAGATGTGGGTGCACCCTGACGAGAAGAACGCGCAAAAGCGCCAGTGGCAAAGGACTTGGCAAATATTTCTGACATGAGCTCATAATGTTCAAGGCCCTTGGTTTGGAATTGTTTTGCATTTGGGTGTGCCTACAAGTTGTAAGTAATCATTTAGAAAATTATTCCACTATGCAAATGGTTCTGCTAAATGTATGCATCACAAGGATTACCTGAACGTAATTTTCCCAGACATCGTCTGGGGCTGTCACTGTTTGAGTGATTGGATCCCAGCCCAAACCCGTGTGGTTTTTCAGAGCAACAAACTCTTTGTAGCGCGCCTTCAAACGCGCGAACTTACCCTTCAATTTTTGTGGCCCATAATTTTTTCCAACCTTTTTAGTCATCTCATCATCAATTGTTTGCCACTGCCTTGGCAAAAAACTCCTATCTTTCTTTGAAATGGCAGTACCCTCTTTCTTAATTTCCTCCACCAAAATTTCTAAAAATATCTTGACAACTTCGGTCCCCCACATCTTAAAGTCGTCATTATCGGTAGCCATTCTAGCCTAATACAAGTGAAACAAATTACAGTTCATTTCATATTTGAACAACGTAAGTTGCAGACCAATATTGGTAGTACGTGATATGAAGCATATGCATAATAACAGTCATTAAGAATATTACGAATATTTAATAGCAAAGTCCGCGTGCAAAAGTTTACCGGATATGGACACTCGTTTTCAGCAGTGGACGAATTGACTGATGGTTGAGGTGATCTCTTCCTCTTCGACCGCGGTGTAATGAACAATGACCGAGGAGTACGAAGTTGGCCTGGTTTTTCAAAATGAGCAGAATTTATATTGCAAGAAGGAGCAGAATTATGAGCATCTTCGTTTCTCAGAATGAGCAGAATTGATGTGCGCATACATGAGCAGAATTATGGAAGCAAAATTTTGAGAAAGAACAGAATTTATGTATGCATACATGAGCAGAATAATGAAAGCAAGATTTTCAGAATAAGCAGGATTTAAATGGCATACACTGAGCAGAATTATCAAAGGGGAATTTATGTTTTGTATTTTGTGGCATCATGTTACATTCAGTATATAATTAAATTTGTCAATCAACAAATGCCTCATTGGTGAGTAATTCTGTGAGTAAGTCTGTAATGACTAATCAATGGGTAAGTCTGTAATGAATAATCAATGGGGAGACAAAACTAAGAAGGAGGAGAGCACTGTTGTAATTTTCAACATAGGTAAGTGACTGTTTTACCTTGGGCACCAGGGATTTGGTGGATAAAACATTATTCTGTAATTAATTTATAAACTTTATTCTTTACAATTTATACACTTTGGTGGGTATCACTCCAACTTAGCATTGACATTGTAGTTCCCAGGTTGTATGTAAATTAACAAATGTTAACACACAGGAAAAAAAAAAAAAAAAAAAAAAAAAAAAAACTTCCTTAGTTATCATATGTTATCAGTGTTCAGTATTTTGCTATGGTTTTGTTTCTTTTATCTGTTGTACTTTGCCTTCAGTAAAAAATAAAATACACAGACTGATGAACAAGATACATATATATATATAGATTTACGCAACACCTTGAACAAAATAAATTATGAAGCTTTGATTAATAACTGGTCTCAGGTAATGGCATTGAACCCATCACCCACCAGATTCACAAAAGTAGGCACTCTGAAAGTTCTGATAGTATGAGGGTTTAAGCAACATAGTAATGACAAGCACCTAGACATGGAGAGAGCACTGGTGTATTACTTGGTCACTTAATTCAACTTAAATCAACAAATTGCATCAAGCTTGTGCATGCTATGCAAGGATATGATACAGTATATGACAAAATCAAAATCAGTCAATGTATTGTTCAGAAGTGACAAAATGAAATGAAAATTCAAAAAAAAAAAAAAAAAAAAAAAACTAGACATGCATTACACATACCTTTTGCTTGCCTGCTTTTGGTGGCCCTCAAATCCCACCTTCCACAACGAAGTTTTGAGCACGGCCTCTCCGTTTTCGCAGCGAATGATGAAGTTATGCTTCGTCTTGGTGGGGTTCGAAGGTGGTTGGTTTCCATGTTATAGAGCCCTGAAGAAAAAAACTAAGGACATTGATGTTACAAGTCCCGATTTTGTGAAGATTTCATTCAGATTGAGTAAGAACACAGCTAGGGCACGATTTGGGGAAAATTGTGAGGCAGAGAATTGGTGGCTATTCAACGATGACCCGTACGAGTAGAAGCCCCCTACAGCCTCAAGCCTATGCGACACAGAGATGAAGGAGGTGATAGACAGTGTCGGTGCATCTAATGCGAAAGATTTCTCAAATCTTGAACAGCGTATTGATGGAGGGAAGAGAAGAGGGTCTTCGAAGGCACTTGGGCGAGTGCAGATCTTGGTGTACAGGTGCGGATCATCTTCCTTGACACAGCATATGCAGAGAGCCGTTGGACAGCCTTGAATGATCTTCTTTGTATCACAGGTCAGAAAGGTTCTACTGAGAGAGAAGACCGTTTTTCAGAGAAGTTTTGAGAGAAGTTTGAAAACATGTTTTGAGATAGTCTTCAGAGAATATTTCAGAAACACGTTTACCAAACGTGTTTTGGTACTTTTTTTTTCCAAAAATTGTTTCTGAAACACAAACCAAACAAGCCCTAAAACATTCAAAACCAACTCATCAATTTTAAAGATAAGTCAGTTAACGACAAGTTAAAAAAATTTAAATCCACCCAATGTAATTTGTTTAATAATTTTCTCTTAGGCACACCCCTAACTTAACCATTAAGGGTGTGTTTATTTTGAAGAATTAGGGGGTGGGATTGAACTATTAGTCCCACCGGACTAATAGTCCATTGTTTATTTCATTTTTTTTGCTCCGGACTATTAGTCCCACAAATATGGGACTATCTTATCCCATGAGGGAGGGTGGGATAGAAACCATGAGATTGGTATCCCATGAGATTATTTTGTGAAATGTCCATTTTACTATCCATGCTATTACTTAGCAAACAATTAGAAAATGATAAAATAGTCTTTTGAATATTTATAAATTATTTTTTTAGTATTGTTAATTTAAAATTATATATTAAATAAAAAATTTAAATTATAAATTATAAATTAAATTTAATTAAAAATAATAAATTATAAATTATGGCCTTATAAATTAATTTTTTTTACTGTTGTTAAAAAATTAAATTTACATATTAAATTAAATTATTTTTTTAGTGTTGTTAATTTAAAATTATATATTAAATAAAAAAATATAAATTATAAATTAAATTTATTTTAAAATAATAAATTATAAATTATGGCCTTATAAATTAAATTTTTTTAGTGTCGTTGAAAATTTAATTTATATATTAAATAAAATTATTTTTTATTGTCGTTAATTTAAAATTATATATTAAATAAAAAATATAAATTATAAATTTTAATTTAATTGAAAATAATAAATTAAAATAATTAAAATATTGTGCAAAAAATAAAATAAAATAAATTTTTATTTAATCTAGCTAAAAATAATTAAAATATTAAAACTATGTTTAATATTGTTATTACTTAGTAAATAATTGAAAAGGATAAAATAGTCATTTGAGCATTTATCCTTCTCCATAGTATCCCAAACAAACATTGGATAACTAAAAATAGTCCAATCTAGACATCTAATCCTATGACTAAACAAACATAGGATACAAATTTAGTCAAATCAAATAGTCTCAGGACAATGTATCTCAGAACTAATAGTCTGATAAATTATAATCTCCCCTTATCCAGTCTGTCCAAACAAATGCATCCTAAGTTCCTCCAACATTAACAAGTATATTTTTTACAAAAATAAATAAAAATAATTAATACCATAACGGTGGCAAAGCGTCGTGATGTGCTGTGCTGTGCTGGCAGTGTTGTTTGGCCTACAGGCAGGTATGCTAATATGCTATTTGTTAGGAAAATTATTATGTGGTGCTTCTAGGACAAAATTTGCTTGTTTTTAGTTTTTCAAAAGCACTTTTTAAAAAATTATACTTTCTTGTTTGTTTTTTTTTTTTTTTTAACTGAATTTTTTTAATATTTTAAGTAATTTTTTTAATTTTTAGACACACCTAACATAATTACACAAAAAAAGTATAATTTTTGTGAAAAAAATCTTTTACCAAAAATACAAAAAAAATACAAGAATTCAGCATATTTTTTGTATTTTTATGTATTTATTAATTTTTTAAAATATTTTTTTACAATTTTTTTACTTTTTAAATATATCTAAGTACGGTGCATCTAAAAAAGTAAAAAAAATGTTTTTTTTTTAAATATTCACTAAAAACAAAAAAAATACAAAAACAAAAAACTCAATTTTAAAAAAACTTAATTCAAAAAACTCAAATAAAAAATACACACTTTAGTGCCCTAAATTATTTTATTGATTCAAATAATAAGATTTATTATTATTTTTTAAAACGATTGATCCAATGAAAATGGACTCGCCTGGATTGTCTAAATTACATAAGTCAGACAATCTCGTAGATAAAGAATGACCGACGTCACTCTTGTCAACCGTAGTTGTTACCTTTATCAACTGCGATTGTCACTCTTTTTATAAAACTCCAAAACTATTTTCAAAATATACAATCAAACAAATTTTTAAATTTTCTAAACTCTCTCTAAAAAATTATTTTTGAAAGGATTTATTACATTCTATACCATTAAACTATCGTCAAATTGTCTATTTATATCGGTTGAGTCTACTAAGTCCCTAAAGTATATAAATCAAAGTTTATTTAATTCCTAAACTATCAATTAAATCTATTAAGTTCTTAAAATATTTAATTTAGTCCCTGAAAAATAATAAAATTAAATATAAGTCCATAAATATTATAAATTAGTAAAAAAATCCTATCTAGTTAAAATTTTATTTCAAAAAATTTTAAATTTTTGTTTTTGAAAAGTGGGCATCAATTCTTATGGTGAATTTCCTTTACAATGTTAAGGTTAGGTTTGACATCCCTTAAAAAAGTTAAAAAATTAATATCCCATTTAAATCTTATCATCTTTATTAAGTCACATCACCTCTCTACTACATCACTTCAAACTTAACCCATATTTCATAAAAAGTCAAAAAAAAAAAAAAAACTTATTTAAAACACCTCAAACAACCCCTAAATATAATAAATTATTTTAATGTGAGTATTCGGTAATTTTATTTTGAAAACTTATTCTAAATAAGTTATTCTAATATTCAAAGGAAGCAAGTTCGCTCCAATTCATAATGAATTCTATTTACACTCAAAAAATTATTAAATACGGTCAATTTATTAATACGCACTATTGTTGGACAATTTTCACTGTATTCCCAATAAATTAAGTTTGTGTACTTAACAACAAACAAAAGAAATTAAGAAAATGAGGGAGAATGTTTGATTACAAAAATCAATCTAGAAAATAAAATAAATAATAAAAACAGATAACAAAATCAAAATCTGATATAAATAAATAATAAACCAGAAAATAATTTAACAACTTATTTGATTAATTTCTTGAGCAAAGTTTTGATCAAGTCCAGTGTTTAACACTGTGTCTTTAAGACAGATTCGTCCTCTCTGCAGTGCTTTTATATTTGCGGACGTTTATCTCCCAGAATAAAATGATCAACAACAAATAATTGCAGCACTACAAATTATTAACACAACGAACACACTTTGTGTATATACTCTTTCTCACCAAAAATTAATACAGCAAAATGCAAAGATTAAAAGCAGCAAAGAAGAACAAAAATTGGAATAGAAAAACAAATGAAGGACTTGTCTTATTTATAAATGATTGGTGGCTGTTTAGTTTAAATTTAATAGGTACAAAACCTGTTTGAACAAGTATTGAATCTGTTTGGGACAGATAAAACAGTTAAGACACTGTTTGGTTTGAAATTCAAACAGATATTGAATCTGTCCAGTTTTAATTCAAACAGATTGGAACCTGTTGGGTTTAAATTTAAACAGAAATTGAATCTGTTCGGGGTGGGAAAAACTGGACAGATTTTATTTCAAAAATAAAATTAATTTCAAATGTTTTTGGCCCAAAAAATAATTAGTATTGGGCCGGACAAGCCCAACCCAACCTTACACCACGCACCCAAGCCCAGGCCCACCCCGACCGAACGGACGTACGGCGGCAGCGCGCATGTGGTTATTTTTGGGTCCAATGGGTTTAGCCCAATTTGCCCATAACCTCTCCCTTCTACAAACTTGGAGTGCCCCTTGGAACCCTCCCCAAGTTATAATCTCATGTCTTATAAACCCACTCAAAATTTGTCTACCAAATCAATATAGGACAAGCCTTAAACCAAATCTTTAGAAAATTTCACCAAAAACACCATTTCCATGGAGCTCTCTTTGGCTTCAATTTTTCATTCACCCAATAATGATTTTGAGCAACCAAATATACCACATGATTCACAATACGGTATAGAACGCGTTACCACTTAGACCCACAAAATTCGACGCATAGGTCCCACCTAAAATTGAACCAAAGTTGAGGAAAAATTCTGTTTTTTCCAAAACTTTCAAAATCATTTCTAACAATCCCCCACATGAATGGAATTTGATGACAACGGAAATGCAACAATACGCAGAATTTGTCGAAAAAGCATAAATCGAAAATATCTTATATCAGGATAGGTAGCTTTCGGCCTTGAATCTTCCCTAGTGATAACCTATCAAACTTACTAGCTAACCAATGGACGGGATGCCTTGAATTGTTCAGCTGTTTGTGTAAGCTAAGACAATAAATTTCACACAAAATATCTTCTGACACATCGTGGTTCTTACGGTTGTGTTCATTTTGGCCTTGAGCGCTCCTGGTTGTTTATGAGTGCTTTCTAGAGAATTTAGCCTCTTCATTCTCATAGAACCGACCCCAGTTCGACACTCATATAGGTGATTCTTATTGTGAGTATCTCTTATACTCGTCTTGATTTTATGCCTAAATCAAGATATTAGTAATCATTAAAAGCAAAACTTATCCTTAGACCCCTGCACACAACACATGTTGCAGATATCACTCTCACCATAGGAATGGGTAGAGAATTTAAATCCCTTGGTGATTTTTAGCAAGCCATACATAACTTAGTTGTCCCTTTGAACTTAGTTCTTGGGATCTCCAGTCATATAAGTATACCATTATGATGACTCTTAAGTAATAGGCTTTGATCACATCCCCTTTGATGAACTATACACTTACTCTTTTGTCAAACCTTTTGTTAACGGATTCGTAATATTCTCTTTAGATTTTATATAATCTATTGAGATTATTCCATTTGAGAGCAATTGCCTTACAGTATTCTGTTGATGAGGAATATGTCATGTCTTACTATTATACATATGATTCTGTGCCCAGCCTATTGCAGATTAACTATCACAATGAATGCAAATAGCTAGCACAAGTTTTGGCCACATTGGAATGTCTTCTAAAAAGTGACGAAACCATTTTGCTTTTTCTCCTGCTTTGTCTAAACCAATGAACTCAGATTCCATTGTGGATCGTGCGATGCATGTTTATTTCGTGGATTTTCAAGAAACAACAGCGTCTCCCAAAGTAAAGACATATCCACTGGTGGAGATTTTGAATCTTTAGTATCCAATACCTAATTGGCATCACAAAAATTGAGTACTGCTGGATATCGAGTAAAGTTCAAACCATGATCGTGGGTAAATCTTAGATATCTAAGAACCCGAATGATCGCTTTCCAATGGTCTTCTCTGGGGTTACTAGTGTACCTACTCAATTTACTGACTGCATAAGCTATGTCAGGACAAGTACAATTTATTAGGGCCCCGTTTGTTTTCAGATGTAGAATTGAGGGATTCATAGTGAGGGGATTAATAGTGAGGAGATTGATAGTGAGAAGATTAAGTAAAATTGTGTTTGTTTTGATGACAGTTGTTAGTATAAGAATTGTTAAATTATTTTTATATAAAATAATAAAACAAATAAAAAATATAAAAAATTAAAAATTAATATTTTTAAAAAAAATTCCTAATATATAAAAATAAAAAAATTTCTAATCCCCTCACTATTTTTCTAATACCATCTCCACCTCCTCCATTTCAATCTCCCTTCTAACCTCCATCTATATTACATCCTCCATCTTAATCCTCTCCCCAACTCTACAAACAAACACAACACTAAATAACCCAATCTCCATCCTAATCCCCTCTCATCTATTTAACCCCAAAACAAACGGGGCCCTAGGTACATTAGGCTTCCAATGATTTGGGAGTATTTTAACTGAGACACCACATCACCTTTATTTTTTGATAAATAAAGATAGATGTCTACAGGTGTTCTAACTACATTCATATCATCCTTGATAAATTTACTAAGAATTTTCTCAATATAATGTGATTGAGATAATGCATATCCGTCAGATATTTTAATAATTTTCATTCCTAATATAATATCTACGACTCCCATATCTTTCATATCAAATCTTCTATTCAATATTTGCTTAGTTGATTTGATCATGTTTTGACTACTTCCAATAATAAGCATGTCATCCACATATAGATAAACTATGACATATCCTTTGTCAGTGTTTTTAACATAGAAGCACTTGTTACATTCATTTATCTTAAACCCATTAGTAAGCATAGCATGATAAAATTTTCCATGCCATTGCTTAGGTGCTTATTTTAATCCATAAAGAGATTTTATAAGTCGACAAACTTTCTTTTCTTGCCCCGGCACTACAAACCCTTCGGGTTGCTCTATATAGATCTCTTCATTTAGATCACCGTTTAAGAAAGCTGTCTTAACATCCATTTGATGTATTTCTAAATTATACAACGCTGCTATAGCAATAAGCATGTGAATGGATGTTATTCTTGTCACAAGGGACTATGTGTCAAAATAGTCCAGACCTTCCTTTTGTCTATAATATTTTACTACAAGTCTTGCTTTATATTTGTCTATTGAACCATCTGCTTTCATTTTTCTTTTGAATATCCATTTATATCCAAAAGGTTTAGAACCGGGTGGAAGATCCAGCAATTCCCAAGTATGATTCTGCATAATGGATTCAATTTCATTATTAACAGCCTTTTTTCCACAAAGGTGCTTCAGAACCTGTCATTGCTTCCTTAAAGTTTTGAGGTTCATTTTCTAACAGGTATATCAGAAAACCTGGACCAAAGGATTTTGATGTTCTTGTTCACTTACTTCGTCTTGGTTCATCATCAGTTAAATTCTGTTGGTCGAGACTATTACTAGTCTCTTGTGTTTGATTGTCATTAGTCTCTTGACTTTGTGTACAATCATAAGTTTTTTTCTATGAACTTAATTCCTGTTCTTTCTTGTAAGGAAAGACATGTTCAAAAAGCACAGCATTCTTTGACTCTATAATAGTGTTCACATTTATATCAGGTATTTTTTATTCATAAGTCAAAAATCGATATGCACTACTATTCTAAGCATAACCAATAAACACATAATCTATTGTTTTTGGTCTTATTTTTGTCTTTTTCGGAATAGGAACTTCAACTTTTGACAAACACCCCCACATTTTTAAGTATTTGTAAGAAGGTGGTCGACATTTTCATAATTCATAAGGAGTGCTATTAATTTTCTTGTGGGGTATTCTGTTAAGAACATAATTAGCAGACAATATTGCTTCCCTCCACAAGTTCTGCGATAAGCCTGAACTTAATAACATGGCATTCATCATTTCTTTTAGGGTTCTATTATTCCTTTCAACAATTTCATTTTGCTGTGGAGAATAGGGTGTTGTAGTTTGATGAATAATGTCATGTTGTGCACAAAATTCATTTAATGGTGCATCATATTCACCACTTTTAACCACTTTAATAGTTTTACCAAGTTGATTTTCAACTTCAGTTTTGTAGAGTTTAAACATTTCTAAGGTTTCATAGTTACTTCTAAGTAAATATACATAACAATATCTTATGCAATCATCAATAAATGTTATGAAATACTTTTTGCCTCCTCTAATTTGAACAAATTTAAGATCACATACATAAATATGAATTAATTCTAGAGGTTCAGTTTTCCTTTCAACTGATTTAAATGGAGCCTTTAGTTTCGCTTCTACACAAATTTCACATTTGTGATTAGGATTAATTTCAAACTTTGGTATATGATCCAAACCAATTAATCTACGCAAAGCATCAAAATTTACATATCATAATCTACCATGCCATAAATTCGACTCAAGAATATAAGCAAAAGATGTGTTATTCTTATTAATAGCAAGTTTTGGTACAACCGATATTACATTCAACTTAAAAAGACCATCACTCATGTATCCCTTACCAACATACATATCACTCTTTGTTAATACAAATTTATCAGACTCAAATACAAGCCTAAAACCATTTTTACTTAACAAAGAACCAGAAACTAAATTCTTCTGGATGTCTGGTATATGCAGTACGTTGTTGAGGGTAAGTTCTTTCCTTGATATCATCTTCAAGATCACTTTTCCTTATCCAGCCACAATAGAAGTAGAAGAATTTCCCATAAAAAAGTTGTTCACTATTTGCAGTCTCATTGTAGGTAGTGAAAATCTTTTTGTCTGCACAAATATGACGAGTTGCTCCAGTGTCAACCCACCATTCTTTGGGATTTCCAACCAAATTAGTCTCAGACACCACAGCATAGAGGTTGATGACATTTACCCCGTCAGAGATGTAATCTAATTTTGTCACATTGGCTTGATTGGAGGTCTTCTTGCTTGTACTTCCGCGATCCTTCTTAGGGCGGCGACAATTAGAAGCTCGATGTCCGGTCTTGCCACAGTTATAGCATTTACCTTTGAACTTTTTATTGCCATTATTGTCGCCTTGTTTAGGACCATCTCCAATAAACTTCCTTCTTTTGTTATGTGATTTGTGCACTTGTTCAACTACATTAATCTTGGACTCAATGGGATTTTTACCATTCTTCTTTTTAGGCTTTCGGTTATCTTCTTCAATTTTTAGTCTTACAATCAATTCATCCATTGTCATCTCCTTGCGTTTATATTTTAAATAATTTTTGAAATCTTTCCAAGCCGGTGGTAACTTTTCCACTAAAGTAGCGACTTGGAATGACTCGCTAAGAGACATACCTTTAGAATGAATATCATGCAAAATTATTTAAAAATTTTGAACTTGAGAAATTACCATTTGGGAGTCTACCATAACGAAATCTAGAAATTTACCGACAACAAATTTCTTTGTGCCGGCATCCTCTGTCTTGTATTTTTTCTCCAAAGAATCCCATAATTCTTTTGCTATTTTCAGAGGGCTGTAAACATTATATAGCATGTTGTCAAGGCCATTGAGCATGTAGTTTCTGCACAGGAAATTAGAATATTTCCAAGCGTCTACAGCGGCAACAACTTGCTGATCACTTTCATTCTCTCTAAATACTGGAGTCTCTTTACGGAGAAACCGGGCCAAATTTAGAGTTGTAAGATGGAACAGCATTTTCTGCTGCCATCTCTTAAACTCAATGCCATTAAATTTTTTCGGTTTTTCTCCATGATTTATCGGAACTTGAACATGGTTCTAGATAGGGACTGGAGTCGTTGCAACGATCGGATTTGGAGTACTACTTTCAACAGCCATAATATCTGATTACGAAAATCAGAAAAAACCAAAATACAAATTAATTTTCTAGTTACAAAAACCAGAAAATAAATTATAACACAAAATAATTTTATTTTCCTTGTTACTAAAACTAGAAAAATAAAATACAACAATAATTTTCTGTAACACAAATTAATATTCTGCAATTGTTAATGACACCAGTATATTACTATTAGTTGTCAAAGAAAATAAATAGTATATTACTACTATTTGTCAAACAGTATATTACTACTATTTGTATTTTCCAACCAGAATATCACTTTGTGAAAACACAGAAAAATAAATACAATTTCCAAATAAATTAAGTTTGTGTACTTAACAACAAACAAAAGAAATAAAGGAAATGAGGGAAAATGTTTGATTACAAAAATCAAATTAGAAAATAAAATAAATAAATAAAAATAGATTTTTATTTTGTTACAAAAAACAAAATCAAAATCTGATATAAATAAATAATAAACCAGAAAATAAATTAATAACTTACTTGATTAATTTCTTGAGCAAATTTTTGATCAAGTCCAGTGTTTAACACTGTATCCTTAAGACAGATTCGTTCTCTCTGCGGTGCTTTCAGATTTGCGGACGTCTGTCTCCCAGAATAAAATGATCAATAACGAATAATTGCAGCACTACAAATTATTCGCACAACGAACACACTTTGTGTATATACTCTTTCTCACCGAAAATTAATGCAACAAAATGCAGAGATTAAAGGCAGCAAAGAAGAACCAAAATTGGAGTGGAAAAACAAATGGGAGACTTGTCTTATTTATAGATGATTGGTGGCTGTTTGGTTTTAATTTAACAAGTACAAAACCTGTTTGAACAGGTATTGAATCTGTTCGGGACAGATAAAATAGTTAAGGCACTGGTTGGTTTGAAATTCAAATAGATATTGAATCTGTCCGGTTTTATTTCAAACAGATTGGAACCTGTTAGGTTTAAATTTAAATAGAAATTGAATCTGTTCGGGTGGGAAAAACTGGACAGATTTTATTTCAAAAATAAAATTAATTTTAAATGTTTTTTGCCTAAAAAATAATTAGTGTTGGGCCGGACAAGCCCAACATAGCCTCACACCATGCACCCAAGCCCAGGCCCAGCTTGATCAGACAAACGACGGCACGCGCGTGTGGTTATTTTTGGGTCCAATGACTCTAGCCCAATGTACCCATAATCTCTCCCTTCTACAAACTTGGGGTGCCCCTTGGGGCCCTCTCCAATTTATTTTCATGCCTTATAAACCCACTCAAAATTTGTCCACCAAATCAATGTGGGACAAGCCTTAAACCAAACTTTTAAGAAATTTCACCAAAAACACCATTTCCATAGAGCTCTCTTTGGCTTCAATTTCCTATTCACCTAATAATGGTTTTGAGCAACCAAATATACCACGCGAATCGCAACCCGACATAAAATGCGTTACCACTTAGACCCGCGAAATTTGACGTATGGGTCCCACCTAAAAATTAGACCAAAGTTGAGGAAAAATTTTGTTTTTTTCAAAACTTTCAAAATCATTTCTAACCGCTATTAAATTATTTAGGATTGTAAGTTACTCTCCATGCACCTTATATTTTAAAAAAGAAAATTCACGAAATGTCATTTAAAAATAAAGACATTTATTTTTATGATAAAAAGAATTTAAAAAAAATTAAAACTTCATTATAAAAAGTATATAATGGTAAAATATAAAAAAATTGAGAAAAGGGTATTCTAATTTTTAGCAAAATATATTTATAGCTAGGTTTTTTTTTTTTTTTTTGAGTAGTGGAGGTAGTTAAGAGGGTTTTATGCATAACAAAATCTTTTTCTTTTTCTTTTTTTCCACACGTCCAAAGAAGTTCAAAACAATAATAAGAACATTAATTTTAATAAATTTCATGCATTTTACGATGATACTACATGCACCAAATGATATATCAATTAGTGTATTGAGAGGGAGTTTTTATGTACATTAGGGCTGAGTTAGGCCCAAGGGTAGTAATAGGCCGTTCTATGGGTCGTGGTGAAAAAGGCTTAGCAAAGTGGACCTTGCTGTTAGCTTGGTCCAAGTATGGTTACGGTCGCCAGTTAGAGTGGTGATAATTAGCTCGGTCATAGTAGTCGGAGCCGAGGTGTTCAAGCTTCTTGAGGTGGACCTTGCCCTTGTCAGCTCGGTCAAAGCTTGCTGCAGTTAGCTCGGTCTAAACTTGCAAAACCGAGGTACAAGTGAACAAGAGCCGAGCTATGCGTTGCATATGAAGGCGCTGGATTAAGTATGACAAAGGGCTAGTGTTAGCTCGGTTATACTGTTATCCAATCGTGGTAAAACCATCTCACTTGATTTAAGCAATGAGGGGGTGTTGAAGGATAAGTATTATCTTTCAGGAGTGTGATTCCTAGGAGGACTCTACATTGAGGAATAAGAGTCCTACTAGGATTGTGCCAGGCAAAAACTATAAAAGCTCACAATACAACCTATGTAGAGGTAAGACAACTTTGATTCTCTTATACACAGAGTTTTTGTTTATTTGTCTATTTTGCTGACTTAGGCATCGGAGAGGTATCCAGCACACACCCGCCGGCTAGCTCACGTTTGTGTTTTTAGGAAGTAAAGCGACGACGTTCGGAGAAGTGCAAACTTGATCAACAGGATAATACTTGATCAACAGAACTAATTTGCCTAAAGTGAAATCCGGCTCTAACTCCCAAACCGGGAACCCGATTCGAGCCCCGTCTTATCCCACAAGTCTCTCGTGCCTAGGAGGCCGTGTGTGCCAAGTTTCGTCCTAAACCGACGCGGTTTAATGATTTTGGGGCATTAACTCCTCGAATTCAAGTTTCTTAAGGAACTAGTTTGCCAAAAGTGAAATCCGGCTCTAACTCCCAAGCCGGGAACCCGATTCGAGCCCCGTCTTCTCCCACAAGTCTCTTGTGCCTAGGAGGTCGTGTGTGCCAAGTTTCGCCCTAAACCGACGCGGTTTGGTGGTTTTCGGGCGTTAACACCTCGAATTCAACTTTCTTAAGGAACTAGTTTGCCTAAACTGAAATCCAGCTCTAACTCACAAACCGGGAACCCGATTCGAGCCCCGTCTTCTCCCACAAGTCTCTCGTGCCTAGGCGGTCGTGTGTGCCAAGTTTCGTGCTAAACTGACGCGGTTTGGTGATTTTGGGGCGTTAACGCCTCGAATTCAAGTTTTTTATGGAAGTAATTTGCCTAAAGTGATATCCGGCTCTAACTCCCAAACCGGGAACCCGATTCAAGCCCCGTCTTCTCCCACAAGTCTCTCGTGCCTAGTCGGTCGTGTGTGCCAAGTTTCGTGCTAAACCGACACGGTTTGGTGATTTTGGGACGTTAACGCCTCGAATTCAAGTTTCTTATGGAAGTAGTTTGCCTAAAGTGAAATCCGGCTCTAACTCCTAAACCGGGAACCCGATTCGAGCCCCGTCTTCTCCCACAAGTCTCTCGTGCCTAGGCGGTCGTGTGTGCCAAGTTTCGTACTAAACCGACGCGGTTTGGTGATTTTGGGGCGTTAACGCCTCGAATTCAAGTTTCTTAAGGAAGTAGTTTGCCTAAAGTGAAATCCGGCTCTAACTCCCAAACTGGGAACCCGATTCGAGCCCCGTCTTCTCCCACAAGCCTCTCGTGCCTAGGCGGTCGTGTGTGCCAAGTTTCGTGCTAAACCGACACGGTTTGGTGATTTTGGGGCGTTAACGCCTCGAATTCAAGTTTCTTAAGGAAGTAGTTTGCCTAAAGTGAAATCCGGCTCTAACTCCCAAACCGGGAACCCGATTCGAGCCCTGTCTTCTCCCACAAGTCTCTCGTGCCTAGGCGGTCATGTGTGCCAAGTTTCGTGCTAAACCGACGCCGTTTGGTGATTTTGGGGCGTTAATACCTCGAATTCAAGTTTCTTAAGGAACTAGTTTGCCTAAAGTGAAATCCGGCTCTAACTCCCAAACCGGGAACCCGATTTGAGCCCCGTCTTCTCCCACAAGTCTCCCGTGCCTACGAGGTCGTGTGTGCCAAGTTTCGTCCTAAACCGACGCGGTTTGGTGATTTTGGGGGCATTAACTCCCCGAATTCAAGTTTCTTAAGGAACTAGTTTGCCTAAAGTGAAATCTGGCTCTAACTCCCAAGCCGGGAACCCGATTCGAGCCCCGTCTTCTCGCACAAGTCTCTCGTGCCTAGGAGGTTGTGTGTGCCAAGTTTCGTCCTAAACCGACGCGGTTTGGTGGTTTTCGGGCGTTAACACCTCGAATTCAAGTTTCTTAAGGAACTAGTCTGCCTAAAGTGAAATCCGGCTCTAACTCCCAAATCGGGAACCCGATTCAAGCCCCGTCTTCTCCCACAAGTCTCTCGTGCCTAGGCGGTCGTGTGTGCCAAGTTTCGTGCTAAACCGACGCGATTTGGTGATTTTGGGGCGTTAACGCCTCGAATTCAAGTTTCTTAAGGAAGTAGTTTGCCTAAAGTGAAATCCGGCTCTAACTCCCAAACCGGGAACCCGATTCGAGCCTCATCTTCTCCCACAAGTCTATCGTGCCTAGGCGGTCGTGTGTGCCAAGTTTCGTGCTAAACCGACGCGGTTTGGTGATTTTGGGGCGTTAACGCCTCGAATTCAAGTTTCTTAAGGAAGTAGTTTGCCTAAAGTGAAATCTGGCTCTAACTCCCAAACCGGGAACCCGATTCGAGCCCCGTCTTCTCCCACAAGTCTCTCGTGCCTAGGCGGTCATGTGTGCCAAGTTTCGTGCTAAACCGACGCCGTTTGGTGATTTTGGGGCGTTAACACCTCGAATTCAAGTTTCTTAAGGAACTAGTTTGCCTAAAGTGAAATCCGGCTCTAACTCCCAAACCGGGAACCCGATTCGAGCCCCGTCTTCTCCCACAAGTCTCTCGTGCCTACGAGGTCGTGTGTGCCAAGTTTCGTCCTAAACCGACGCGGTTTGGTGATTTTGGGGCATTAACTCCTCGAATTCAAGTTTCTTCAGGAATTAGTTTGCCTAAAGTGAAATCCGGTTTAAACTCCCAAACCGGGAACCCGATTCGAGCCCCGTCTTCTCCCACAAGTCTCTCGTGCCTAGGAGGTCGTGTGTGCCATGTTTCGTCGTAAACCGACGCGGTTTGGTGGTTTTCGGGCGTTAACACCTCGAATTCAAGTTTCTTAAGGAACTAGTTTGCCTAAAGTGAAATCCAGCTCTAACTCCCAAACCGGGAACCCAATTCGAGCCCTGTCTTCTCCCACAAGTCTCTCGTGCCTAGGCGGTCGTGTGTGCCAAGTTTCGTACTAAACCGATGCGGTTTGGTGATTTTGGGGCGTTCACGCCTCGAATTCAAGTTTCTTAAGGAAGTAGTTTGCCTAAAGTGAAATCCGGCTCTAACTCCCAAACCGGGAGCCCGATTCGTGCCTCGTCTTCTCCCACAAGTCTATCGTGCCTAGGCGGTCGTGTGTGCCATGTTTCGTGCTAAACCGACGCGGTTTGGTGATTTTGGGGCGTTAACGCCTCGAATTCAAGTTTCTTAAGAAAGTAGTTTGCCTAAAGTGAAATCTGGCTCTAACTCCCAAACCGGGAACCCGATTCGAGCCCCGTCTTCTCCCACAAGTCTCTCGTGCCTACGAGGTCGTGTGTGCCAGGTTTAGTCCTAAACCGACGCAGTTTGGTGATTTTGGGGTCTTAACTCCTCGAATTCAAGTTTCTTAAGGAACTAGTTTGCCTGAAGTGAAATCCGGCTCTAACTCCCAAGCTGGGAACCCGATTCGAGCCCCGTCTTCTCCCACAAGTCTCTCGTGCCTAGGCGGTCGTGTGTGCCAAGTTTCGTCCTAAACTGACGCGGTTTGGTGATTTTGGGGCGTTAACACCTCGAATTCAAGTTTCTTAAGGAACTAGTTTGCCTAAAGTGAAATCCGGCTCTAACTTCCAAACCAGGAACCCGATTCGAGCCCCGTCTTCTCTCATAAGTCTCTCGTGCCTAGGCGGTCGTGTATCCCAAGTTTTGTCCTAAACCAACGCCGTTTGGTGAATTTGGGGTATTAACTTCTCGAATTCAAGTTTCTTAAAGAACTAGTTTGCCTAAAGTGACATCCGGCTCTAACTCCCAAACCGGGAATCCGATTCGAGCCCCGTCTTCTCCCACAAGTCTCTCGTGCCTAGGCGGTCGTGTGTGCCAAGTTTCGTCCTAAACCGACGCGGTTTGGTGATTTTGGGGCGTTAACGCCTCGAATTCAAGTTTCTTAATGAAGTAGCTTTCCTAAAGTGAAATCCGGCTCTAACTCCCAAACCGGGAACCCGATTCGAGCCCCGTCTTCTCCCACAAGTCTCTCGTGCCTAGGCGGTCGTGTGTGCCAAGTTTCGTCCTAAACCGACGCCGTTTGGTGATTTTGGGGCGTTAACACCTCGAATTCAAGTTTTTTAAGGAACTAGTTTGCCTAAAGTGAAATCCGGCTCTAACTCCCAAACCGAGAACCCGATTCGAGCCCTGTCTTTTCCCACAAGTCTCTCGTGCCTAGGAGGTCGTGTGTGCCAAGTTTCGTCCTAAACCGACGCGGTTTGGTGATTTTGGGGCATTAACTCCTCGAATTCAAGTTTCTTTAGGAACTAGTTTGCCTAAAGTGAAATCCGACTCTAACTTCCAAACTGAGAACCCGATTCGAGCCCCGTCTTCTCCCACAAGTCTCTCGTGTCTAGGCGGTCGTGTGTGCCAAGTTTCGTTCTAAACCGACGCAGTTTGGTGATTTTGGGGCGTTAACGCCTCGAATTCAAGTTTCTTAAGGAAGTAGTTTGCCTAAAGTGAAATCCGGCTCTAACTCCCAAACTGGGAACCCGATTCGAGCCCCGTCTTCTCCGACAAGTCTCTCGTGCCTAGGCGGCCGTTTGTGCCAAGTTTCGTCCTAAACCGATGCGGTTTGGTGATTTTGGGGCGTTAACACCTCGAATTCAAGTTTCTTAAGGAACCAGTTTGCCTAAAGTGAAATTCGGCTCTAACTCCCAAACCGGGAACCCGATTCGAGCCCCGTCTTCTCCCACAAGTCTCTCGTGCCTAGGCGGTTGTGTGTGCCAAGTTTCATCCTAAACCGACGCGGTTTGGTGATTTTGGGGTGTTAACGCCTCGAATTCAAGTTTCTTAAGGAACTAGTTTGCCTAAAGTGAAATCCGGCTCTAACTCCCAAACCGGGAACCCGATTCGAGCCCCGTCTTCTCCCACAAGTCTATCGTGCCTAGGCGGTCGTGTGTGCTAAGTTTCGTGCTAAACTGACGCGGTTTGGTGATTTTGGGGCGTTAACACCTCGAATTCAATTTTCTTAAGGAACTAGTTTGCCTAAAGTGAAATCCGGCTCTAACTCTCAAACCGGGAACCCGATTCGAGCCCCATCTTCTCCCACAAGTCTCTTGTGGCTAGGAGGTCGTGTGTGCCAAGTTCCGTGCTAAACTGACGCCGTTTGGGGAATTTGGGGCATTAACTCCTCGAATTTAAGTTTCTTAAGGAACTAGTTTGTCTAAAGTGAAATCCGGCTCTAACTCCCAAACCGGGAACCCGATTCGAGCCCCGTCTTCTCCCACAAGTCTCTTATGCCTAGGTGGTCGTATGTGCTAAGTTTCATGCTAAATCCGGCTCTAACTAGTCCCGTCTTCTCCCGCAAGTCTCTTAACTTAGAATGTAAAGAATGCAAAGATACATTTTAGCTTAGAATGCAAAGATACATTTTATACCTGATCTTCTGGTGGTGGTGTAAATGGATTCTCGTCTTCTGCAGATTCCCTAAATGCCCGGTGGCCACTCGATGCATCCGGAACCTATGTTAGTCAATGCATAATGTGTTAATCATATTTGAATTTTATACATAATCTTGAGTGAAAATTGAACTATCAAACAATTTTATTTATATGGAACCTGTCTGTTGGGATCCACACTCGCCCCCTGTGACACAAGGGCCATCATCTCAGCTCTCATCTGCTGTAAATGTGTAAAGAACTCTGCTCGCAGCTCCTCCCTCAACTCATCCCTTAGCTCTGCACGAACCTGCTGCGTGATCTGATCAATAGTCGATGGCTGGGGTGTTGACTGTGATGACCCAGCACCATCTTTATACACCGCTCTCCGAGGCACAATTCTCCCATATATGCAACAATATCCATGTCCGTCATGACCTATCAACTCATGGAAAATGGCATTCCTAGCCTCCAAAGTCCGACCATCCTCAGGTAGCATAGAGAGTTGACGATTAAACTCATCCTGTATTGAATAAGACATACAAGTATATGCCAAATTAAGATGGTTGACACACAAAAAATAAACTTTAAATACAATCAAAGGTGTTTGGAAACTACCAAGGTCTGGATAACCTCTGGGTCATCTACTCTACGTGTCATAAGCCAAACATTCATCTTATCAATAGACTCCCCTTTACTGGTCATCTACATTTTTTTTAGAAATATGAAAATTAGAATCCAAATAATTTGCAAATATACAATGTTTATTTATATACAAAAATAAAACAATAAAATGTAAACCTCATGCCGTATCTGAGAGAAAGTAGTACGTCCTGTGGTATGAGCTATGCCGTGAGCTCGCCGATTTTTAGCGTTCCTACTTGCAATTTTCTATAACAGGTTCAACAAATGTAAGTATGTAAATATGATTTGTATGTTTACATATCATAAATATAACGTAATTGTATACCTCAGCATCGGAAGTACGCCAATACTCCACAAGTTGTTCCCACTGGCTTGGCACAATGTTCATAGGAACATCATCCTTCAGATTAGGATCAGAGCTTCTAGGCTTGAAATACTTAGCCTTAAGCTTGTTCTTGTGATCCTTCCATATGCTGTTGCAGTTTTTCATGCAGATTGGCTTGTACTCCTCTGGACATATATTCAAATTGTCCTATAAAACACAATTTCAAAGTTTAAGGCTAAGTATAATACAAATTTGGAATTCGAATTTGTGGACAAAAATATACTTTTACCTTCACATCCTTCCAGATAGCATCAACAATATCATCAGGCACATTGTTCCAGTCAAGAAAAGTAAGAGGAACAATGTTACCATTCCGTACAATAATGCCAAGTTGAGTAGTTAACTTGGCCACGTTATCCCCTATTGGGCAGTAATTTCCATCAAATTGTATGTCCAGCTTTTTACCAGTACCCCACTCTTTAATGCCCTTGGCACATCCTCTACCACACCTAGTCGAGGTTGATGAAGAACTAACATGACCTGCGATATACAATAATAATAAACAATATGCAATGGTAATAAACAAATGCAAATTTGAATAATGTGAATACAAATCATATCAAATAAACCTGATGTGGGCTGTGAAGAAGTCGAAGGGTCTGCAAAACACAATGAGAATAAACAAGTTATATATAATGAGCATAAATAAATGTATGTGTAAATAATTTTCACACAAATCAAAGCAAATTTATATACCTGCGGATGGCTCATAAGCTGATGATGATAGCTGCTGTGGTGCTACTGATGGTGGACGCACCGATGGTAGGCGTGGAGGCTGAGTACATGGTAGCTGTTGTGGTGCCACTGATGGTGGTCGATACGGTGGTACTAATGGCCCCTCAGATGGTGGTGGCACTAATGGCCCCCCCGATGCTGGCCGATGTGATACCTCCTCTGATGGTGGTGCTACTGATGTCCTGTTATGTAGCACATCAGACATCATGTGCCGGGGATGATCAGGCTTCCTCTTCCTTCCCATAATAATCTGCAAGCAATATAACATTAATTGACATTAGAAACATAGACAATGGTTTGTCATCAACTATAATATGACATGAATTGAACTAATACAATTATAAAGACAAAGTAAATTAAGAAATTGATGATTAACTACAACCTTGGCCTTAATTGAATTACTAATGTTGATTAAATATCAGCTTATTGGAACATCAACTGTTTCCCCTTCTGCGGCTTCCCTCACCCAACTAACTTCTTCATCACGAAGCATTATATTTTCTTCTAATTGTTGGCTCATGTATGGCTCGATTTGTGGATCAGTCGAACTCATATCAAATAAACCTCTTTAAGACATCTTCACCACGACTTGCCAGTCTGGTTGTAACGGGTCTGCAAGATACCAAACTTGCTCTGCTTGGGACGCCAAGATGAAAGGTTCATTGGTAATTCGATCATCTCGGTACAACAAATGATTGAAGTTCACCAACGTGAAATTGAAGACATCTTCTTTCTTTTTGTGAATGTTGTCAATCCAATCACACTTAAACAACATATGTTTCTTCTCATTGGAATATCGAATCTCAACAATATCTGTCAATTGTCCATAATAGTACACAGACTCCAGACGAGGATTCTTGTCTTTTCGACTAGCATAACTTATGGTATCTGCCTTCAAAGCTACACCACAATTTTGTGTGGCTCGACGATCATCCATGGCCTTTACTCGATACCGAAACCCATTCAGTATATACCCGTTGAACCTCCTTGCCAGGTTATGAGGACCATTTGCCAATAGAATAATCTCTTCAGAAAATATGACATCAGTAGTCCTTCGCAAAGTTTGGACCTATTTAACACGAAAATGTAAAATTTAAAATGTAGATCGACTTAAGTAACTAGAATCTATAGAGTTAAATACATACATGTTCCTTGAACCAAATGTGAAAAGTTTCAAAATGTTCACGCCGAAGTTGATGATCGTCGATACGAGGCATTTTGAGCTTAAGTACTTCAAGGTGTTTGTTGTGTAGATTGAAATTTTAGCAATACAAAAAATTTAGTTGAAAATTCAATAAAACATAATAAAATATTGAGTGAGTGACTTAACCTACTTTATGAATGGTTGAACCGCGCTTGTGTTGAATAAGATGTACCGATGAGCTTGTACCCAAGAAGTATTATCAAGATAAAAGCTTGTGTTTTCACCAATAGCATGACCCAAATTATCAGCACCACTATAGTTCCTCACGGGTCGACTAGATTTGGTTTCCACATCATTGAGATATTGTGCACAAAAATTCATGCATTCTTCCATAAGATATCCTTTAGCAATTGATCATTCAGGATGAGCTCTATTACGCACGTATTGTTTCAAAGTAAGAAGATACCTCTCAATTGGATACATCCATCGAAACTGAATCGCTCCACCCAATAAGGCTTCATCAGCTAGATGTATAGGCAAGTGCTCCATTATATCAAAAAAACTCGGAGGAAATATTTTCTCTAGATGACAAAGTGTTATAGCGATACGATCTTGAATATATTGCAAATCCGTCGCACGATTCACTTTCGAACACAATTGTCTAAAGAAATTGCTCAATTCAATCAAGGGTTCAATTACATTCATCGGTAACGATCTTCGAATAGCCAATGGAATAAGTTGTTGCATCAGAATATGACTATCGTGGCTCTTAAGACCCCCAATCCTTCTATCATGTAAGCGCACACGACGTGATGTATTGGATGAATACCCGTCGGGAACTCTTACTTCCTTCAACACTTTCAAGAACAAATCTTTCTCATCCTTGGTCATCGTGAATTGTGCTGGTGGTAAATAGGCTTTATTCGACCCTCTTAACTGTAAATGTAGGGGTTTTCTAATATTCATATCTTGTAAATCACGCCGAGCATTAACACCATCCTTCGATTTTCCTGCAACCCCTAATATTGTCCACAACACATTGTCACAAACATTCTTCTCTATATGCATCACATCGAGGTTGTGTCTTATTAGATTGTGCTCCCAATATGGCAATTCATAAAAGATACTCTTTTTCTTCCAACTACGGGTGCGATGTCCAGCTTTCTCCTTCTCTACCTGTCTCCTATGCCTCTCCTTAAGGTCATCCCTCTTGTATTGGGTTAAAATACCCTCAGATTCTAATTGTAGCAACATCTCAGTTCCAGACAACAATTTTGGTTTGAGTCTAACTTCCCGACTACCATCAAATGATACTTTATCCTTCCGGAATTTATGGCTAGTAGGTAAAAATCTGCGATGACCCAAGTATGATTGTTTCCTACTATGCTTCAACCAACACGATGTAGTTTGCTTATTGCAACAAGGACATGCATATTCGCCTTTAGTGCTCCATCATGACAAGTTTGCATATGCAGGAAAATCACTAATTGTCCACAGTAAAGCTGCATGCATTTGAAACATTTGATTTGTTGATGCATCAAATGTTGACACACCCTCATTCCATAGTTCTTTCAACTCCTCAATCAACGGTTGCATATACACATTAATCTTGTCACCAGGTCCTTTCGGGCCGTCAATAAGCACGGATAAAATTAGAAATGGTTGCTTCATGCACATCCATGGCGGCAAGTTGTATGGAATGAGCACAACAAGCCAAGTGTTATGAACTATGTTCATCGTCCTGAATGGGTTAAAACCATCAGATGCTAAGTCAAGCCTTACACTTTGGCAATCATTACTAAAGTCAATATTCCGATGGTCAAAATCTTTCCATGCAAGGGAGTCAGCAGGATGCCTGAAGACACCATCATCAGTTCGTTCTTCTGCATGCCATCTCATGAACTTGGCCGTCTTGGATGACATAAACAACCTCTGCAACCTTGGCTTTAAAGGAAAATACCTCATCTGTTTTGCAGCTATTTGTTTGCCACCTTTGTTAGGACCATTTGAACCACCATCACCATTTGATTTCCATCTAGAACTGTTGCATATGACACATTTATCAAGATTGGCGTCCTCGTTTCGAAACAACATGCAACTGTTCGGACATGCATCCCACGTCTCATATGTGAAGCCCAAATATGTTGTGACCTTTTGAGCTTTATAATATGAGTCCGGGAGTTTCACACCCAACGAAAACGCCTCATTCAATAACTCAAGCAACATGTCAACAGACTTGTCTGTCCACTGATTAAGCACTTTCAAATGTAGAAGTCGAACAATGAATGACAAAGATGTGAACTTCTGACAACCCGGATACAATTCACTTTATGCATCTTGAAGAAGTTTGAAATGCTTTGCAGTCTCTGCATTTGGACCGAGCTGGGGTTCAGATGCATGGGGATCAGGCCCCTGTGGTTGATCACCCTCAACACTTGTACCGGCATGTGGATTTCCCATAGCCCCTTGTATCATTCCAATCATATCATTCCCAATGTCTAAATTAGTTAATGTTTCATTCTCTCGATTACTATGCAGAGATACGTAAGATTCCCCATGATTAATCCAATGTTTGTATTTTTTAAAAAAAAACCATTCAAAATCAGATGCTCCCGTACACCCTCTCGTACAAAATAGTATCGATTCTCACACTTACTACACGGACAACTGATCATCGAACCTTCAACCGTATTGGTGTAGGCAAACACAAGGAATTCATCAATCCCATTAATGTATTCGCTCGACATCCTATTTGGCAAATCAATCCAGCTCTTATCCATCATCTGTACACATCCACAAAAATATCTCATCAAAGTAACTCTAAATATAATACCTACGTATTCATGTACCATGATATCTATCCGTCCAATTTCTCTCAAATAGGTAGGTGGTCTTATCCCAGTTAGTTATTTACCGATTTGATGGGAGAACATAAAAAATGAAATACTTATACAACAACACGTGAGATCAATTAATTGAATAAAAAAATGATATAATTTCATACTTTGTGAGTCATAACTAAAAAATAAATAAATCATAACCAAACACCACATGAGGCACAACCAAAGATCTTATAAGTCTTAACTAAAATAATATCATAATTAACGAAGATAATTCATCATAACTAAAGAAAAAAAAAATGACATAACTAATGATGCATATGATAAATGGATATGTATGGATTTTGCAAATACGTATATATATTTTTAGTCAATAATTAACTTTTAAATTACAATGTAACGAAGCCTAAGATTAGAAAAGTTGGGTAATTAGCTTTCTACCCTTTTAGTTTCTTACCATTGATGGGAAATGGCCACGTAATATTGTAAATTAGTTTAGGGTATTTTAGTTAATTCCAATTATTCTAGGAAATTTGCAACCCAACAAAGCCAAATTATGTCCTCATCTTGAAAAAAAAAAAGTTGGGATTAAAAAAATACAAAAAAAAAAAAGTTAAATAAATCAGTTATTTAAAATGTCATATTTAAATAATAATCATTTTATTTTTTTTCTCAAAAAAAAGTCAAAAAAATTAAAAATTTATTCCCAAACGAAATTAATTTTGCTAAGTTAAATTAATTTTAAAAAAAAACACTACAAAATCAGGTTAAAAAAAATTCATCTATTTACCAAACGAAAGCTAATTTTTAAATCAGGTTAAAAAATTTCCCAAACGAATTTTTTTTCAAAATTTATTTTCTTACTTATTAAATTTACGAATATACATAACTTCATCTATTTTTAAAAAAAATACATAACTTCAGTCAATTTTCATGAAGAAAAAAGAAAAAAAAAATACATTCATCTACAAATTTTTTTCAAAAATATATATATATTTTTTTCAAAAAAAGAAAAAAAATGTTGATGAAAAAAAATGTTGATGAAATTTATATATATCAGATTTTTGCAGTAAATTTTTTTCAACCAAATTTACGAATAATAATATCATAATTATATGTATAGATTGCCGAATATACATAACTTCATCTACAGATTTATTTATTTTACTTCATCTACAGTTTTACGAATATACATTCATCTATATATATATATACAGAGAGAGAGAGAGAGAGATTGATTCGTCGCCGGACCAACCAGAGCCGTTGTTGTTGCCGCCGCACCGGCGCACCACCGCTAGAGAGAGCCGTTCGCCTTCGTAGCTCTGTTGAGGAATTTGGGGGAAAAAAAAAGTTTCGAACATTTAGGGATTTGGCTGAAATCATCGAGCGGCAAGATGAAAGGGAAGGGCGGGGGCAATTTTTTTTTTTTAACTTTTTGCGACGGTTCGTTTTACACCGTCGTTGATGGTTACTAATTACATCATAAAACGGCGCCGTTTTAATAAAGCCTTTTTTGCGACGGAAGTTTGCCGTCGCAAATGGCCACTGTTTGCGACAGCAAACATATGCCGTCTCAAAACCAACTTTTTTTGCGACGGTAAAAAACGCCGTAGCTAATAATTCGGCATTTACTAACTATCCGCGTGGTTTTATTACCGACGGGACAAACGCCGTCACTTAAACCCTTATTTGCGACGGTATAAGTTGCCGTCGCAAAAAATCATTTTTTGCGACGGGAGGCGTGCCGTCGCTATTGCTTCCGTGTTTTTTGATCCCTTTTCTTGTAGTGCCTTGTGGTGGATGAATATTAGCATTTGTTGTCATTGTGATTTTTGAAACATCTCTATGTAACTGAATGTCCTCAGATATGGGGGGCATGACTATTCCATCATCTAAAATTTAATAGAGAAATAATTAATTTATAAATTAATATTTAATTTAAAGGTTCATGAATATCAATTACTGACAATTATTATTATTCACCACCTTTCTAACTCCGAAACATTTTCATGTATGTGAACACCCTCAGATGTCGGGAACATAACAATTCCTTTATTTGAATTTGCATGAATAAAATATGTAATGTCAAATCATTTATTATTTGAAGTTATGATAATATTATCAAATAAATTATAATTCTAAAATTAATATAAATAATAATTTTTACCTTATTCTTCTGTAACAATATTGTTGTTCACATCATCTAATTACATGAAAAAATAAGCAACATAAGTATTGGGAATTATAATTTTACAAATCATAATTACAAAACTTATATATATGTTAGTGTTTACCTTCTTATAGGACAATATTGTTATTCACTATCCTTGTGACTTTTGAAACATCCTCATGTATCTGAACACCCTCAGATATCGGGAAAATAACAATTCCTTTATTTGGATTTACATGAATAAAATAATTAGTATAAAATCATTACTTTTTTGAAGTTATAAGAATATTATCAAATAAATCATAATTGTACAATTAATATAAATAATATTTCTAAAATTAATATAAATAATATTTCTTACTTTCTTCCTCAGATATGGGAGGCATGACTATTGCATCATATAATTTTCATGAAAAATATAAAGAATATAATTATTAGCATTTATTATGAAAGTAGTAGATATAAAATAACCCAAATTAAAAAATATTATTACTTGAAATTCTTACCATTTAGAATATTAATATTATTTGTCAATGTAGTAACTCTTGAAACATGTTGCTGGAAGTGAACAACTTCTAATGTGGAAAGCAACAACTCCTGTATTGTAAATTGCTTCAAATAAATATATTTATTATAAAAAATAATAAGAAATGTATATATATGAAAAAGATAATACTTTAACGCTTACTTGTGACATTTCGAACGTTGGTTCTGTAATGTAATTGTTTGTCATGTAGAACATATGCTCTTAATCGACATACTTCTTTTTGAAGTTGTTTCAATTTATCCTTGAATGTGGGATCATCATGATCAGTCTGGCGTGAAATACGTATTTTTCTTTTTCGAGATAGTCAATTGATTTTAGCAATAATTATATCACGTTCCATCCTGTAAAAAAAAATTTGTAACAAATCTGAAATGAATATTTAATAAATTATAAAGTAGAAAATAAAAACAGAAAAATAAAACACACAAATATCTGTATTAGTACCCATCTATTACTTAACTAAATAAGTTTTTAAAAAATGTAAAGATTGTCACAATTCACACAAAAAAAATTTCTCATCATGTGATTGAAACGGAGTATCCAAAAACTCAATCACAAATTAAGTTAATTGATAGTTAAAAAATACAATCATTTTTTTTTTTTGAAAAACACAGTTAATTAAAGACTCAATTACAATTTTTTGCAAGACAATATATAATCTAATCATCAAAAAATATAGAAATTGTCACAATCCAAACAAAGCAACAAAGTCAATTGCTAATTAAAAAATACAATTATTTTTTTCTTTCAAAAAACATAATGAGTTAAAAACCCAATCTCGAATTAAGTTAATTGATAGTTAAAAAGCACAACAATTTTTTTTTCAAAAAATACAATGAGTTAAGAAATCCAATTACAAAATACAATCTAATTATCATCATCAATAGTGGGTACTTTATGTGAACCTAATGAATATAATCCAATCACAATCATAAAATACAATCTAATCGTCATTAATAGTAAGTATTTTATGTGAACCTAATAAATGCAATCTAATTTTTTTTTTTCAAAAATCATAAATTAAAAATACAATCATTGTGTGATTGTATTCAAAAAACATGAATACAATCTTCTTCTTTTTAAAATAAAAAAAAACACACACACACACACACAAATTAAACGGAGTATAGAAAAACACAATAAATTAAGTCCAATCACAATCACAAAATACAATCCAATCATCATCAATCAAACAGAGTGTAAAAATACAATCACCGTATTGAAAAACAATGAAGTCAATTGGTAATTAAAAAATAAAATTATTTTAAAAAAATACAAATTAAGTTAATTGATGGTCAAAAAGTACAACTTTTTTAAAAAAAAATACAATGAGTACTTTATGTGAATCTAATAAATACAATCTAATTTTTTTTCCCAAAAAACATAGACTAAAAATATAATCACCGTGTGTTTGTATTAAAAAAAAATGAATACAATCTATTTTTTTCAAAAAACACATTAAATGGAGTGTAAAAAAACACAATCATTTAAAAAATTAAAATTACTGTGTGATTAAAATGGAGTGTAAAAAAATATAATCACATTTTTCCTCATAAAAAAAAAAGAGCAATGAAGTCACTTGATAATTAAAAAATACAACTTTTTTTTTTTTTTTTTTATCAAAAAGCATGGTGAGTTAAAAACCTAATCATAAATTAAGCGTAACCATTTTTTTTTTCCCTGAAAAATACAATGAGTTAAAAAACCCAATTACAAAAACTAATCTAATCATTATCATCAATGGTGCGTACTTTATGTGAACCTAATGAATACAATCTAATTTTTTTTCCAAAAAACATAGATTAAAAATAAAATATTGAAAAATAAACAAAATTTTAATCACAATCACAAAATACAATCCAATCATCATAATAATTAGTATTTTATGTGAACCTAACGAATACAATCATTCTTAATCAATTTAAAAATATAATCACTATATTAAAAAAATAAATGATTTACTCACAGATTTCGAAATGTTTTTCTTCCAAAATTCTGTCCCAAAATTGTTGCCGCTGTGATAGGTAAGGCTCTAAGATTCTATCTTACTTTATGTGAACTCTCTCTCTCTCCCAAATTTTTTCTTTAGGTTGTTGTGATAGGAAGGTTGTTGTGGTTGTTGTGGTAGGGTTTAAGTTAGTACGTAGTAATGGGTAATAGGGTTTAGGGTAATAGGTAATAAGGACGGAAAATATATATATATTTTTTTAAATCAGAAAATTACGAAGTTAGGATTGGAATAATGGAGCATTTCTTTAGGTTGCTGTGATAGGAATGCTACTACGACTGCCGTAGGTTAGTATGTAGTAATGGGTAATAGGGTTTAGGGTAATAGATAGCAAGGGCGGAAATATATATATATTTTTTAAATCAAAAAATTAAGAAATTAAGATTAAAATAATAGAACTTCCACAAGATTTGTGGGTTAAAAATACTTTTTCCTTATATAATATATAAATATGCTTCCAATATTACTTGTCAATCCAATATTAATAAAATGGGCTCCAACATTAATGTATTTGTCTACTACAATGCTGACAATGTGGCTAACATCATATTATAAAGTAACATGATAAAACTAGATGATTAGTACACATTTTTATACATTTGTTGTGATTAATTGTCACTTATATATTTTAATTGATATTAAAGGACACCCATCTAGAATTGAATCCCAATTCAAACAAGACTGATTCACAAGTCTGCTTGGTTTGAAAGTCTCTAATAGTTGCTGCTTATTACTTAACTACTTTGGAGAGCAAGAGTTGCATAAGAAGATTTGTTTATCTCTATAATAATAGCTACTTTTTCTTTTCTTTTTGTTTGGCAACAACTTTTCTATTGTATGGACTTTTAAACAAAAACTCCTTTAGAAGTTAAAAAAATATACTATATAGAAATTCATAATTGAAAAAATTACGGCTTAAAAACCAAACCAAAAAACAAAAAAAAACTTTTGCCAAACAAAGATTTCATCAACGCATTTTGGTGGCCAAAGATCGACTTCTCTATATTTATTTATAATAAAAATAAAATAATTTAAAATAAAAAGAATTTGGTTAATCAGTTTTTGTTAGTAGAAGGGACAAATTCAATGAGAAATCGTGAACTTGTCCAATTACACTTATTTGAATTCATTTTAATTCATAAAATATATTTAAATGGATTAAACATTGATATCCATTTTGTTTAAATGAGTACGATATCCACCTCCATTGCCTCCTTTACCACCACTACTAGGGTTTCACCATCTTCTCTTGAAAAAAATATTCATTTAAAAATAATTATGATAATAATTGTACAATTATTTAAAATTATAAAAAAATATTTCATCTGCAAAATTTCTCTCCCACCAATCTCTTCAATGGTGTGGTAAAAAAAGACAATTTAATGACCGGCGCTTCTATACTTCTCTCAAAACCTTCCAAGCAGCCTTGCCATATAATTCGGGAGATTTGTAAGGGAGAAATTATGTGGATGATTAATTTTTCTTAATAATGATGTTTTATTGAAATGTCACTAATTAGAAAGAATCAAAATAAAATAAAAAATTAAAAACAAAATGATCCTTGAGACAAGGATTAAGGGTGGGTTTAAGATGTTCTAAATAAGTATATTTTTTTAATTTTTATAAAAAAAAAAAAAAAAAAATAGAGAAAAAATATTGATTGATATAACTTAAATAAATATACTTATGTGAAATGGCAAGTAAATATCATAATTACATATCTAGCATCATGCAAGAGAGTCCGAATAAGTGTCTGAGTTTTCGAACCCTAACGCATGAGAAATGATAAGTAAACACCATAATTACATATCTGCCATTATGTAAGAGGGTCCGAATAAGTAAATACGATAATTACGTATCTGCCATCATGTAAGAGGGTCTGAATAAGTGTCCAAGTGTTCGAACCATAATGCATGAGAAATGGTAAGTAAACACCATAATTACATATCTACCATCATGCAAGAGAGTCCGAATAAGTGTCCTAGTGTTCGAACCCTAATGCATGAGAAATGGTAAGTAAATACCATAATTACATATCTACCATCATACAAGAGGGTCCGAATAAATGTCCTAGAGTACACCTATATAGTTTTAACCTAAATAAGTCCCGATTTGGTTTTTGTATTGGGCTAAAAAAATCATTAAAAAAAAAATTAAAAAAAATTAAAAAATCAAAAAATCAACAAAAAAAAATTGTCATTTCAAAACAAAAAAAATCAAATAAATAAAAAAATCTCAAATTAAAAAAAAAAAATTAAAAAACCAACCAAAAAAGTGATTGCCAAACCATCTTTTAAGACTTAGGCCTTGTTTGGGTACTCCCAAATAATTCAAAAAGTCAAAAAGTTACTTAAAAAGTTAAAAAGTTAACACTATTCACCAAAAGTCAACAATTACGGCTGCACAACTCCCAATTCAAATTTTCCTCTAAAAACCAATTTTCACAATTTTTATTACACATTTTTTCATAAAAAGTCAAAAAGTTAACCCAAACATCCATATTTTCAACCTCAATTTTTTAATCAAAAAAGACAAAAAATACACTTATTTAGGCCTTGTTTGGGAAGACTAAATAAGTGCACTTTTTGTCTTTTTTGACTAAAAAATTGAAGTTGAAAATATGGATGTTTGGGTTAACTTTTTGACTTTTTATGGAAAAATGTGTAATAAAAAATTGTGAAAATTGGTTTTTAGAGGAAAATTTGAATTGGGAGTTGTGCAGCCGTAATTGTTGACTTTTGGTGAATAGTTTTAACTTTTTAACTTTTTGAGTAACTTTTTGACTTTTTGACTTTTTGACTTTTTTGAAAGATCCCAAACAAGGCCTTAGTCTTCCCAAACTTGACCTTAAAAGAAGAGAGGTTGGCTGCATAAGGAATCCAATGTGAATATTCCCACAATAGTGGTGGTTGGCTGTAACTTGTATCGTACAACTTTTACTGATAGTAATAAAAATTGATGAGGTGGAAAATAAAAATATTTCAGTGCGACGCTCAGACATTTCCAATTATGTTGACTAGTCGTACAATCAAAAGTAAAAGATATTTTGTGATTTAAATCGTTGAATGTATGTGAACCACTTATAAAAACCACGACTCTCTTTCAATTCAAATAATTAAAAATAATAATAATAAATAATCGTGAAAAGGTCCTTTAACGCGCAATCCATATGCGTCATTTGACATATTATGGCTTAGTTACTAAGCGTGCTATGGTGCTGATTTGCTTTTGCCGGTGGGGGTCACAACTTGTGTAATTGTAAATTTAAAGATTTGACTTGGCGGATAAGGGTTGAGACTTGAAGATTTGTTTTTTAAGATTTTATATTCGATTATTTCGATTACGAATAATAAAAAATAAATTTGTTTCGAAAGACTTGTTTGAATTATAAAAATTTAGTTTTAAACTGGCCTAAAATATTCTATCTATCCAAAAAAAAAAAAAAAAAACTTGTGTAATGGGCTTTTATGTGTCCTTTGAGATTCAGCTATAAAAGTTATGTAGATAAAAGGTTTTGCCAATTATTGTTTCTAAGGCACAAATAAAAGATAAAAAAAAAATTAAATTAAGGTCTCGCTTGTGAATAGGTTAATTTAGTAATTTTTTGACTATTTGACTAAAATATGGCTAAAAAAAGCTAATATGTTTGTGATGATTTTTTAGCTTTTTACGAAAAGATGTGCAAAAAGTATAGAGAAAAGAGAATCTTTGACTTTTTGGTATGAATTGTTAGTTTTTTGACTTTTTTAGTGACTTTTTTAGTAATTTTTGGCTAAACTGGTCGCTTCTCAAACGAGGCCTAAATAACACCATATATTTTTTTATTAAATTTAATATATTTTTTAATATTTTCACATATTTTTAAGATAATTTTTTTACATAATTTCTAACATTAAACAATGTATGAGACACTTATTAGCATTTGTCTTAGATAAATTATATTTTGCTCTTTTTGTATTTGATTTTTTTTTTTTAATTTTAGACTTTCATATTTCAAGTTTCTTTTTAATTTATTTCAAAAATTAACATATATTAAAATTAAACAAAAACAATCTTGGCCATCTCAAATGTGTTGATGGTGACTATATAATTAGGGCTGGTTTGGGGTGTCCTAAAAAAGTGTACTTTTTGTCTTTTTACGAAAAGATGTGCAGAAAAGTAGAGAGGTGATGTGATGGAAAAAAGATAAAAAGATAAAAAGATGGATTATATAGTAAATGGCAAACAAGGCCTTAATAACTGCTTCAAAATTATTAATTAGTAGTTTCTAAACAAAAATTACAACTTTTAAATATTTTGACAAAATGTTAAAAAAAAATTCCAAATTTAAAAGGAATTTATTTATTTTTTTAAAAACAAAGAATAGTTTGGGTACAGCGGTGTCGGGCGGTGCCGTTGGACTACGTTGGTTTCAAGATATTATTTGAGATGAGCATATATGCTGCCCGCCCCATCATCTGTGTCCCCTCTGGCCCACTTGCCCAAAATATCTTAGCAATTGATTACCCATTTAACTAAACAGCAATGCTAGGTATTATGAAAATTTTTTCATGAAAATAATCATGAAAGTTTTGTGACCCTTGGATTACACTTAGAATAAAGCACCACACACTAATCAAGGTAATCCAAGGATCATAAATTTTTCATGATCATTTTCATGACAAAATTTTCATGATCCCTAACTTTTCTCTTAACCAAAAGTTACGATCTACATAAAAAAAAAAAAAATCAAAAAAGTTGGATAGCTCTATCCTACTACACACCCCATGGTAATAATGGTGGACAACTTCAAACACATGTCGATTTGAATGAGAGTGATGGATAATTTTAAGGTTATTTTGGCAACATGCATAAAAAGTTAAAAGTCAATTTTTAATTTATTTTGAATCATATTATTTCTCACATGAAATAGTAAAAAAAGTAAAAAAAATGAACTTTTAATCATCTTCTCAAAACAACCTTTAGTGCCGTTTTGGGAACTTTCATAAAAAGTCACATTTTTTATTATTTTCTAAAAACGCAACAAAATTGGTTTGGGAAGGGCCAAAAACGTAAGTGTGAAATTACAAATTAGGACCTATGACAAAAAAATAAATAAAAAAATTTCTTAGGCTGGGTAAAGGTATTTTAATCATTTTAATTTGATTTGACACCATAAATAAATATTAAACTAAAAACCAAAAAGTCAATTTTTTACCAACTTCCCAAATCACTTTCCAAAAAGCTAAAAAACTTGATAAAAAATCAAAAACCAACTTTTTACCAACTTTCCAAAATACCCATTAGTTTGGATACCCAATACCATATTTCCTTTTGAAGTTCTTTCTATACTACAAACAATAATGGGTTGTTTGATGTATAAGTTGTTTATATTTTTTTTTATTTTTATTTTAAAGATTTGTGTCATATTATTTAATACAACTTTTTTATAATTTATAAGACATAAATAATTTTAATAAGTTGATTATCTAAAAAATAAGAGATGACTGTTTTTACTTTATTTTTTTATTATTAATTTTTAACCTATAATAAATTACACTCCTTACAATGAGAAAAAAAGATTAAGACAAACAAATATCAACCTTGCTTCAGACCCCCACTGGGGGTCGACCCCCAGTGACGTGACGGGCCATGATTTGCTGAAAATCAAAAAAAAAAAAAAAAAAACAGTTTTTGTTTTGGCCCAATCAGTGGGCAACACACATGACCCCCAGCACCCCCAGCTGGGGTCATAGGCATTTTCCAACAAATATAGAAGATGTTTGATTGTATTTATTAGTATAGAGATTTATAAGTTTTTATTTAAAATATATGTATCAATGTCTTTGATCACTTGCTATTTTGGGAAAATTTAATTATTTTACCTTTTCAAATTTAATAGCCATGTTTAGTTTGGTTTTTATTTATTTTTTTAAAAATTCAAAATTAATTTGATTCAAAAAAAACAAGAAATTAAAGTGGCAGTACCACACTAACCACAATACAACTGACCGCATCTGATTAATTCCCATCAACATCAACAACCGGTCCCTCAAGTTTCTTTTTTTATGATTCATGGGTCTCTCAAGTTTCAATTTCGAGGTTTACTTATAGGCTACTGCTATTCTTCTTCTCTACGCGTGATAAAAACAAAGTGGAAGCGCGTGTAACATTAATATTATAAGGCCTATTTTGGGAAGATGGTAAAAATCAACTTTTTTGCTTTTAACCAAACTTTTTAGGAGTGATTTGGAAAGTTGGTAAAAAGTTGATTTTAACCAAACTTTTTGGAAGTGATTTGACTAAAATACTCTCACTCAACTTAAAAAATTTACATTTCACCCAAACTTACAAAATATAAATAGGAAGGGTAAATATGTAATTTTCCAACTCAATTTTCACGCTTCCCAAATCACAACAAAAACGCCTGCTGCGTTTTGATCACAAAACACAAACCATGCGTTAAACGCAGATCCCAAAAGAGCCCTAAGATAATATTTTTGGTGGAAAGATTTGAAAAGAGATATGAAATGAAAAAATAAGAAAGCCAAATATAAATAAAATATATTTATATTTTATTTCCTTTCATTTTTTTTTCCTTTTTAATTTATTGAATTCAATACGGTTTAAGAGTCTAATCACGTTGGAGTGATTTCTATAACTATATTTTAAGATTACAAAAATGTTTTAAACCACTAATTAGTGGTGGCTCTAATGATACCCACTGTCACATGTGTTTTGTGCCTTGTTTTTTTTTTTTTTTTTTTTTTTCAATTGCCACCTCATTAGTGATGGGGTTAGTGATGATAAATTAGTGGTCTATAGCATTGTTCTTTAAGATTATGTTTGGTTGAAAAATTTTAGAAGAAATTTAAAAAGAAAAAAATAGAAGATATATAAAATTAAGTGAAATAATAATACATTTGATTTCTTTCTTTCTTTTAAAAAAAAAATTAAACTAAACACAATTCAAGGAGTCAAAATCCTAAATGATTATATTATGTAGGGTTCGTTTGTGATGTGAGTTGATTTTTTGACTATTTTAACTTGAGATTAAAAAATCTCATTTATGATAGATTTTTTAATTTTTTTAACTTTTGTGAGAGAAAAATAAAATAATTATAATTTAAATATGATATTTTATTTTTTAAATTAAAAAATTATTTTATTTTTTTATAACTATTTTAACTAAAAACTCTATTTTGACTAATGCCCACCAAAGACGTGGTAAAGCCACTTAATTATATATAATAAGAAATCATGAACTTACACATGGATAAAAATTAGAATCTACACTCCTATTATGAGTACTGTTAGTTTAGACGTAGAAAATTCTAGCCACTTAGGACATCTTTAATGCCACATTAATTGTTTCATTAAGTTTGAGAAAAAATTCTCTTTGATATCAAGTGTTCAAACGGAAGATTTTGTAATTTTGTCAAATCACTGGTCGACTGGGTGGACGACTAGGCAGATGTCCGGCCAATCGACTGGCTAGTGCAAATTTTTTACAATTTTTCTTATTGAGATGGTCATATGAGAGGTCAACTAAGCGGTCGATCTGTTAGTATAATTTTTTCACAAACTTTTGCTTTGAGGTGGTCATCCGGATATCCGACATCCGGTAATGAAAATCCAATAACAATAAATAATAAATTGATGAAAAACACATTGGTCCTTAGTTTGATAAAAAAAAAAAAAAAATCTTGAATTTGATGTCGATTTGATAAAATCGTTGAAATTGAATAAGAAACTATTTTTTTTATCAAATTTAAATTTAATAATAAATTTAATACACAGTTAAAAATAATCTTAATTATGTAATATTACATCATGAACTCACATATAGACAAAAATTCGAACCCATAGTATGAGCACGATTCATTTATGCTGTGTTTGATTTGAGAATTTAGAGAGAGATTTAAAAAGAGAAAGAAAAAAAATGTATAAAATTATGTAAAATATAAATATATTTTATTCATATTTCACCAACCTTTTTCTTTTTCATTTTCCTTTCTAAATTTCTCCCTAAATTGTTCAACCAAACGCAGCATTAAAAACGTAGAAAATTCGTCCCATCAGCCATATGGCCTGGCGTGTGACATCTCTCTCCTCTTCCTAGAACGTGTTCCAAGCCCCTCATCCACGACTGCCTCACGTGGGTCCCACACCCCTCTCTCCTCTTCCGACTAGGTCGCTCCGCAATTGCCTTGCCTTTCATACCCCCCTCTCTCCTCTGTCTCTCTACATATACTCTGTCTCTCTCCCCTCCTCTTTTCATACATTTCTCTCTCTCTCTCTCTCTCTCTCTCTCAAAATCTAGATCTGAAATTCAAAACCCAGAATTTACAGAACAAAACACCAACAAAAAAAAGAAGAAAAAAACGTTATATATATCATTACAATCGATTCAAATCATCAAAACAAAACACCCCAGTCAGGGGTTGTTCTGATCATTGAATAGAAATATATATATATCGTGTTGTTGTTGTTGTTGTAGTTGTTGTAGTTTTGATAATGGAGGTTAAGAAAAAGTACATAACCCAAGAAGAGTTGAAGAAACACAACAAGCCAGCTGATTTGTGGATCTCAATCCAAGGAAAAGTTTACAATGTCACGGATTGGGCTAACCAACACCCGGGTGGGGATATCCCACTCCTGAATTTGTCTGGCCAAGACGCCACAGACGCTTTCATTGCTTTCCATCCAGGTACTGCTTGGAAACACCTTGATAATCTCTTCACTGGTTACCACTTAATCGATTTTGAGGTCTCCGAGGTCTCTAAAGATTATCGGAGACTCGCTTCCGAGTTCACGAAAGCTGGAATGTTCGAGAAAAAAGAACATACTGTGATTTACTCTCTATGTTTCGTTGTTTTTCTCTTTGTTTCTGCGATTTCTGGTGTCCTTTGTTCAGATAGTTTCTGGGTTCATATGGGTTGTGGTGGATTGTTAGGGTTTGCTTGGGTTCAAGTAACCTATCTAGGTCATGATTCAGGGCATTATAATATTATGACGAGTCGTGGGTTTAACAATTTGGTTCAAATTCTAACTGGGAATTGCTTAACTGGGATCAGCATTGCTTGGTGGAAGTGGACTCATAATGCTCACCACATTGCTTGTAATAGTCTTGATTATGATCCTGATCTTCAACATCTCCCTTTTTTCGCTGTGTCTACGAGCTTGTTCAAATCGATAACTTCGTGTTTTTACGATAGAGAATTGACATTTGATCCCGTTGCTAAGTTCTTTGTGAGTTATCAGCATTATACATTTTACCCTGTCATGTGTGTGGGTCGAATTAACCTGTTTTTGCAGACCTTTTTGTTGTTGTTTTCGAACCGAAAAGTACCCAATAGAGCTATGAACATATTGGGAATCCTTGTGTTTTGGACATGGTTTCCTCTTCTTGTGTCTTGCTTACCCAATTGGACAGAGAGGGTGTTGTTTGTGCTTGTGAGCTTTATTGTGACCTCAATTCAGCACATTCAGTTCTGTTTGAATCATTTTTCGGCTAATGTTTATGTCGGACCACCTAAGGGGGACAATTGGTTTGAGAAACAGACGAGTGGGACGATTGATATATCGTGCTCGGCTTGGATGGATTGGTTCCATGGTGGTTTGCAATTTCAGCTAGAACACCACTTGTTCCCTCGTTTGCCCCGGTGCCATTTGAGGAGGATATCTCCGCTCGTGAGAGACCTTTGCAAGAAGCACAATTTGCCTTATAGAAGCTTGACTTTTTACGAGGCTAATGTGTCAACGATCAAGACTCTGAGGGATGCGGCGATGCAGGCTCGGAATTTGCTATGGGATGCTGTCAATACTCATGGCTGAGGTTGATGATGATTTATGAATAATCCACCAGAAGCTTTATGAGGGTAAATTTTATTTTGTATTTTTTATTCCTTCGAGTTGAGGCATCCAGGATAAACAATTTTTTTTCTTATATGTTGTCTTTTTGTTTCTTAGATGTTATTTGGATTCAATTTGTTATCAAGTTTTTTTGGTATACTCTGCTTCTGATTGATTTTATGATTGGGAATTTGGGATATTTTCTCAATGATATTAATATTGTTCTTGTAAATATCTAGTTGTTGATCAATTTTGCTTAAAATATTATATTTCAAGTTGTTTGATTGTTGATGCAAACAAGAATACTGAGCCGTTTGTTTCATTAAATTAATGGAAATACGATCAATATCATCGGCCACAAATCCAACTTGTATGGTTTCCTAAATTATTAAAATAAAAGGGGTGACGCATTGTGTATGTAGAGACGAATCCACTTGTCTGAGTACGAGTTAATTGCTACTAGAAGTCTTACAATATTTGGAGTTTGGAATTTTAGAAGGGATAGAAACTCTGCAAATTTGAATGTGAATGCAGAGCTATGAGAACCCCAATTTAGATTTCAGTCTTCCTCATGGTAGGACTGCAAACAGTAACATGTTATGTTATAGTAGTGCACATGCTGGTGTATGAGTCAATTACTACTAGAAGTCAACATTTGGAGTTTGGAATTCGAGTGGTTCAAAGGAAAATTAGCGGTCAATTGTTTGAATGTGATTTAAACAAGAAGCAATGGGATCCATGGAAATCATGAACGCGGAAAATTCAATTAAAATGAATCCTTGTGATTCATTGGTCGTGGCTCAACTTTTTCCAGTTTTTTCGAGCAAGCAATCCCATTTTTCACGTTGAATTGCTATGCATACTTTTTCACTTCTCGCGGAGGTTTAAATGTTGTAAGTGGGGGTCTATGGTTGCCCAATATTGCACACCATCATTTAGCTAAAAAAAATTCCTTTTTTATTTTTTAATATTTGATGATATGGATTTTTTCAATCACCCTAATAAACACGGTAGATTTTAACCAAGTCTACCTTTTTTTATGAAGTGGCTATTATTATCAATACAATACCTATTCATATTTTTTGTCTTTTTTCTTAGCAATGAATAGATCTCTTTACTTGTATGACTTAGATGTTTAGGCTAGCACAATTGCTTTGGGCCATTTGGAAGCTTTGCTATCTACTAGAGATGAGAAATTGTTGAAGGAACAAGAAGTTTTAGATTTTAGAATTGTTTCTTAATGAAAGGAAAGGACTATAACCAATAGCATGTTATGTTATAATCACAACATAGCAACTCCATAATTGTGGTTGGCTGGTAGTCCCTTGACAGCTAGTCGTTTTGATGCTCCAGAGTATAGATGCTGCTTTATTAAAATTTCCCATCAAACCAACCTTCAGAACACACTCAATTTATATATATATATATATATTTGTATATGCAAAAGGGAAAATTATACATTCCAATATTTATATATGTAAATAGGATACATATGAAACCACACGAGTACTACGAAACATCTTTAGACATGGCTTTTAATGGAAGTGCTGTAACCGGTCTGATCATCATAATACTTAGACCAAAGCATCACACCTCCGTACTTGGGAGAACCCTTAATTGCCGGAAGCACTTTGGAGGTGAGATCCGAAATGGGAATGAAACCGCTTCCAGCTGCATCGGGAGCAACAGGCAGACCTAGGAGAATCTTCTTAGCTGGAATGTCCGAAATCCATTGCTTCCACGCATCTTCAAGATTTCCAACATTACCGGACGTATATTGGCAAGGAGGGTTGTTATAGAATTGAACCCAAACGTAATCGAAAAGACCGGTCTTGAGTGCACCTCCAACCCAAGCATCAGGGAACGGACACTGGGGAGCAGCAGTTAAGTAAACCTTCTTACCTATTGCTTGCTGTATCCAGCAAGGTACCGGGCAAGATCATCCTAGTGTTGGTTTGTACCTCCCTCGATATCAAAGTCGATTCCATCCAATGTGGCAGCACCAAGTGGGCGGGACGAGGGTTGTCCCCTCAAGAAGTTGTTCCAGAGATAAGTGGCGACTTGTCTAGCATCATCTGAGGAGGCTAGGTAGTAGCTCCCTGCCCCTCCTCCAATAGAAAGAATCACCTTGATTCCCTTAGCTTGACACGATTTAATGTCTGAGCTTAAACTGGTGCAACCATTACTATACGGATCACAGTGACCGGCAAGGTTGATCATGGGAGTCTGACCATTGCCAAATGTTGAAAGAAAAGCGAGGTTCACAAAGTCATAGTTCCCTGTATCACAAGTCTCCGCTAAAGTGCCTTCATTTCCATTTTGACCCCAGTATATAGCAATCCCTCCAGCATTAGAACCCGACACAAATAGTAGCATTAGCAATGGGAGGAAGAGGAAGCTTGCCAGACTCATTTTCTTGAATGCCATTCTAAGCTAGATAGCTAGGCCGCCTCGGCTTTGATTTCTCAAACTAGTGTAAATATGATTGAACTGTGTCGTTTTTGTGCACAAACATGTCTAGGAAGGTATGCTTTTTATAGGGCTAGGGCTTGCTCAATTATGCTTGTTTTGAGTTTTGTTTTCTGGTTTTGGTACCAAATTGACTGGCTGCTAATTTGTGTTTATGCTACGATCTGTGGCCAAGCAGTCGCATAGTCACACCTTATCTCAAAGACATGGTTTAACGTAGACGGAGTTGATACATAATCAACTTTCTTGTCCTTAATTGTATGGCTATTTCTTGTGAGATTGCAGTGTCTCTTGTAGCTTTTGTCCGTTGCACTGTTTCTTAGCTATTGTCCAGGATGGCATGCACTCTGTCTGGTTGTTTTTTGTTTTTTATTTTGTGTTTTTGGAAACAAAAGTGGGTTGTTTTTGTAATGTTTTTCCAAAAACAGTTTTCAGAAACAATTTATTGAACAAGTTCTTTACTATGAAAGCAAAAAAAAAAACAAAAAACGAAATACACAACCAAAAAGAGTGATGCTTTTCATAGAGGGCTAGGGGTGGCTCAGTAATGCTTGTTATGAGTTTTATTTTTCTGTTTTTGGTACTAATTAAGTTGGATTGCTGCTAATTTGTGTTTATGCTATGGTGCGTATCCGAGATGGTCTGTTGGTTTAAACGTAGACGGAGTTAATACCTAATTAATTTTAACTATCCTTAAATTATACGGTTAGTTCTTATGATATTGCATAATTGCATTGTCTCTTATCTACTGTCCATTGTTGTTGAGGAGTCATTTGTGATTTATTGAAATCTATTTATTGTGTCTTTATAAGGCGCTGTGTATGCGTGCATGGTAGCTGTCAAAAGTGGTTCAATGCTTTAAAAAATGTCATAAATCTGCAAGTTGTTAAAAATAGGCAAATTGCACTGACCATGTACCTAAGGTTGTATTTTGATTTTAAATATTTATTTATTTATTATTTTTGTTTGGATTTTAGATTTTATTTATTTATTATTTTTATTTATCAAAAAAAATGTTTGAAAAATCAGCAAGCCTTTACAAATATGAAGCTGGTTGTTTTGTGCTTAAACTATTCCCCTTTTAAGTTTGTAACATGAATTGGTTGGTGGAAAGAAATAATATGATAGGTCCGTCCTATTACGTGGCATGTGCACATGCCCCATTCAATGATAGCATACATTATTATATGAGTTTGGAACACCACATGGTCACGTATACAGTCAATAATATTTTGTGATTTATTCATTATTTCTCTTTTTTTTCAAATCATGTAAGTATATAATCTCTTGTTATTAGGCATAAACATCGCCATAAATGTATTTTAAAAAGACAAGATAATTACTTTCATTGTGTCTAAAAAATAAAAGACATTTGCTCCCATTTTTATGAAGGAAAAAAATAAATAAACCGAAAAAGGGCTAAGCATGTGCTTTGCCAGATGGCAATGTTTACCTTTTAGTATTCATAATTGGGTGTGATTCAAAACATGGGTGGCCCCCAAAGGGTTGCAATCATCTTTTGTCTTTAAAACACATTGGTTACAAAGTAGAACTTGAAATAGTGGAAAAGAAATCAACCAATAAAGCATGGCAAAAGAGGACTAAATATAAATTATTATTATTATCTTTTAATAGTCAATAGGATTTGAATCTTCACCCTCGCTCTATAATTACTCTCATATTACTGCTGCACTTAAAACAATATTGTTTTATTTATTTATTTATTTAAATCAAAAATCAAATACAACATATAACTAATATAAAATAAAAATCAAAGTGGGAGGAAAAAATCTTAAAGCAATGCACAAATAATAAGATCATGTGAGTAAATTAGAACCTCTGATCTCCTAAGAAAGTACAAGAGTTCTAGGTTAACCTCGTTTATTCCAAAGATATCAATTCAAAATGAAATTACTATTTATTTATTTATTTATTTATTGATAAATCAGTTCAAAATAAAATTATTTACCATGTTTGTTTTCAATTTTTTGAAAACACTTTTCAGAAAATTCTATTTTCTTATTTTTCATATTTTTTTTTATTTTTACTAAATTTTTTTAATATTTTAAGCAATTGTTTTTAATTTTTAGACACACCTAACATAAATACACTTAGAAAGTATAATTTTCGTGATTTTTTTTTTAAAAAATCCACTAAAATATCAAAAAAAACAAAAACAAAAACAAAAATTCAATATATTTTTCATATTTTTGTGTATTTATTAATTTTTTAAAATATTTTACTTTTTAGATACATTTAAGTAATGTGCATCTAAAAAAATGCTTAAAATTTCAAAAATCTTCATTAAAAATAAAAAAATACAAAAAGTAAAAACTCAATTTTTAAAAAACTGAAACCAAACATACTAATTGATATCATAAAATGTGTGGTCAGTAATATTTGTTTACAAAACCCATCATCGTATTGTTATTTTTTCTTAAATTTTTTGAGTCTTGGTTCATTTTTTTTTTTTCGGATGGATAAGTCTTGGTTCATTGAAGGAATGAAAAGTTGTAAGAAAAGGCAGGGGAGGAGAGTTTGGAAGTTCCTTAACACTTTGCATCAAATTGATATTGTGGTTATAGCAACGTCGACTTACACCAATTCTACATGCCGAGTCAAACATTAAATTGTATTTGATTTTTAAATTTATAAATAAAAAAAAAGAAAAGAAGAGAGTAAATTAGAATCTTTATATAGAAAATTTATCTAAAGTGATATGATAGTTCAATTCGTTAGTTTCTTTCTTTCTTTCTTATTTTTTTCATTAACTTTATCATAACAAGAAACTGGCAATAATAATAAGTGTAATATCTAGGGCACAGCTTCTCTCCAGTCCAAATCTGGACTGGACGGTGCTGTCCGGCTCTTGGGGGCCCACTACGGGTTGTGTTTCGATAATCTAAACCGTTGAATGTGTAGAACTCGTCGAGTACTATATGCTTGTAAAAAATCACGTTGATCGGATATCAATAGCTATATGATCAAATCAGTTTTTTGTAAGCCGTTTATTTTTCGCCGTCCATTTTTTTTCATAAAAAACTGATTTGATCATATAGTTATCGATATCCGATCAATGTGATTTTTTAGAGTCATATAGTACTCGACGAGTTCTACACATTGAACGGTTTAGATTATCGAAACACGACCCGTAGTGGGCCCCCAAGGGCCGGACAGCACCGTCCAGCCCAGATTTGGACTGGAGAGAAGCTGTGGCCAATATGTACTATGATTTTTACTATGTGATGGGCTAAATCCCTCTAATATAAAGTTTAAGGGAGTGTTATTTGGTTTGAAAATTAAATTGAACATTTTTTTCTTTTACATGCCTATATTATTCATACAAAAAAATGAAAATATGTGAAGTTTGATTGGTTGATGCCATTTGGCACTTGCAATACTAACCAATCAAAACTAAACACATCTATTTTGGCAAAAGCAAAAGCCTGCACAAGAAACGCCAATATTTCTTAAATAACCCATGTGATTTCATCAACAAAACAGATTCCCTCCATATAACAAGTCAGAAATCTTATCTATTCAGACTTCAAACAAATTCAAATCCACAACTCCTCCTCTATTTAAACAATAGCTCAGCATGAAGGAAGGGCATCTTGCCCACACAAGTTTAGTCCAACATTTATTTGGAGATTTATAGGCCAATCTTATAAACCGGGCATAATACTCAATAAGTCCCGCTCTAAATTAATAGGCCTACATTTCTGATTTTGTCCTTTTAACTTAACCCGCTTACCCACAATTCTTAACTCACACCAATTCTCATAACAAATTTTTCAATGATTTTCAACAGCAAAAAACACAATTTTTATGAGCTAATGTCTCCATAAAAACGTCACTCACCACATATTGGACTAACTAATTAGTGAGATTGGGCCATTCACTCTTTCTCTAATAAGTGAAACTAATGGGCTGGTACGATAGCTTTGGGCTACTTAGACGCTATGCTATCTACTAGAGATGAGGAATTGTCGAAGAAACAAGTAGTTTTAGATTTTAGAACTGCTTCTTAATGGAAGGACTATAACCAATAACATGTGAAAAATTATACAATGGTTTGAGAGTATCACATGATCATATTTCTTTATTAATATTCATTATGTCTCTTATGTTCCTTAATCACTCAATACAAATAATCAATACTCTATTTTCTCCACCAATCACATTACGTACCCACGTAACCGTACTCCGAGACTACTAAATAATCACCCCTTAACATAATATGTTATAATCACAACATAGCAACTCCATAATTGTGTTTGGCTGGTAGTCCCTTGACAGCTAGTTGTTTTGATGTTCCAGAGCGTATGTACATGCTCATACATATTAAAATTTCCATTCACACCAACCTTCAAAACCCACTCAACTTATATATAACCTTCAAACACACTCAACTTGTGTATATATATATATGCAAAAAGGGAAAATAACATATTCCAATATTTATACATAATGTATGTCAATAGGATATGAAATCACACGAGTAGTAAGAAACATCTTTTAGACATGGGTTTTAATAGAAGAGCTGTAACCAGTCTGATCATCATAGTACTTAGACCAAAGCATCACGCCTCCGTACTTGGGAGAACCCTTAATTGCCGGAAGCACTATGGAGGTGAGATCAGAAACGGGAATGAAACCGCTTCCAGCTGCATCAGGAGCAGCAGGCAGACCTAGGAGAATCTTCTTAGCCGGAATATCTGAAATCCATTGCTTCCACGCATCTTCAAGATTTCCAACATTCCCGGACGCGTATTGGCAAGGAGGGTTGTTGTAGAATTGAACCCAAACATAATCGAAAAGACCGGTCTTAAGTGCACCTCCGACCCAAGCATCGGGGAACGGACACTGGGGAGCAGCAGTTAAGTAAACCTTCTTACCTTGCTTGCTGTATCCATCAAGGTACCGGGCAAGGTCATCCCAGTATAGGTTCGTACCTCCCTCGATATCAAAGTCGATTCCATCTAATACTGCAGCGCCAAGGGGGCGAGACGAGGATTGTCCCCCCAAGAAGTTGTTCCAGAGATAAGTCGCAACTTGTCTAGCATCATCCGAGGAGGCTAGGTAGTAGCTCCCTGCCCCTCCTCCAATAGAAAGAATCACCTTGATTCCCTTCGCTTGACACGATTTAATGTCTGAGCTTAAACCGGTGCAACCATTACTATACGGATCACAGTGACCGGCGAGGTTGATCATGGGTGTCTGACCGTTGCCAAATGTTGAAAGAAAAGCGAGGTTCACAAAATCATAGTTCCCTGTAGCACAAGTCTCCGCTAGAGTGCCTTCATTTCCGTTTTGACCCCAGTATATAGCAATCCCTCCAGCGTTAGAACCCGACACTAATAGTAGCATTAGCAATGGGAGGAAGAGGAAGCTTGCCAGACTCATTTTCCTGAATGCCATTCTAAGCTAGATAGCTAGGCCACCTCGGCTTTGATTTCTCAAACTAGTGTAAATATGATTGAACTGTGTTGTTTTTGTGCACAAACATGTCTAGGAAGGTATGGTTTTTATAGGGTTAGGGCTTGCTCAATAATGCTTGTTATGAGTTTTGTTTTCTGTTTTTGGTACCAAATTGACTGGCTGCTAATTTGTGTTTATGCTATGATCCGTGGCCAAGCAGTCACATAGTCACACCTTATCTGAAAGACATGGTTTAACGTAGACGGAGTTGATACATAATCAACTTTCTTGTCCTTACTTGTATGGCTATTTCTTGTGAGATTGCAGTGACTCTTAGCTTTTGTCCATTGCAGTGTCTCTTAGCTATTGTCCAGGAAGGCATGCACTCTATCATGTTGTTTTCCTTCTTTTTTTTTAAAAAAATTTTCGTGTCCATTTTGTTTTTTGTTTTTCTTTTATGTTTTTGTAAAAACAGTTTTCGGAAACAATTTTATCGAACAAAATCTTTTCTATGAAAACAGAAAAAAAAAAATGAAAAACGAAATACAGAGTGATGCTTTTCATAGGTTGGCTCAATAATGCTTGTTATGAGTTTTATTAATTTGTGTTTTTGATACTAATTAAGTTGGATTGCTGCTAATTTGTGTTTATGCCATGATGCGTATCCGAGATTGTGTGCTGGTTTAACGTAGACGGAGTTAATATGTAATTAATTTTAATTATCCTTAGATTATATGATTAGTTCTTATGATATTGCAGTGTCTCTTAGCTATTGTCCATTGTTGTTGGTGAGTCATTGTGATTTATTGAAATCTATTTATTGCGTCTTTTAATTCATAAGGTGCGGTGCGGTATGTGTGTATGGTAGCTGTCAAAAGTGGTTCAATGATTTAAGATCCAAACACTGTATAAATGTTTGAAAAATATGCAGGAACCCTCTCCAATTTAGCCTTACAAATATGAAGCTGGTTGTTTTGTGCTTAAACTGTTCCCATTTTAAGTTTATAACATGAATTGGTGGTTGGTGTCAAGATATTATTTGGTACGTCTGTCTTATTACGTTGCATGTTTGTCCATACAAAAATAGTAGAAATTATTTTATGAGTTTGGAAGACTACATGGTCATGTATTCAACTAATAGAATTTTGTAATTTGTCTATTATTTCTCTTATTTTTCAGACCATGTAGGCAGACAGATTGCTAAAAGGATATTCTAAAAAGATAAAATAATTACTCTCACTCCTCTCATTATGTCTAAAAAACAAAAAAGAGTGATTATGCACCTTATTATTAAAAGGTATATATAAACAAAAATTTGCTTCCATTTTTATGAAGAAAAAAGAAAAAGAGACAGAAAAAGGGCTAATGGCAATGTGCCTTGGCAGATGGAAATGTTCACCTTTTAGTATTCAAAATTGGGTGTGATTCAAAACATGGGTGGCCCCCTTTGGTTGCAGTTATCCTCTGTTTGTTTTGTTGTTGTTGTTTTTTTTTTAAAAACAATATTCTGTTTTTAAAACACATTGGTTACAAAGTAGAACTTGAAATATTAAAATTGCCCTTTTTGAGGTTCAATTCTATTTGATGAATTCCTTGGCTTTAAAATAGAGGAAAAGAAAGCAACCAATAAAGCATGGCAAAATAGGACTAAATTACTATTATTACCTTTTAAGAGTCAATAGGATTCGAATCCTCACGACCCGGTATTTAATTACTCTCATATTATTGTTTTATGTGGTTTGACAACAATCTATATGGTTCATTTTTAGATTTTATTTTTATTTATTATAAAACACGTAAAAAAAAAAAAAAAAAAAAAGTAGAGAGATATCATCTCCTTACTTTTTTACACATCATTTTATAAAATAAAATAAAATAAAATAAAAAAACTAAAAAACTACGAAGGTATTCGCTAAACTTTGTTATGGGAGAAGGAATTTCTTCTTTCATATAAATGCTGGGACTGAGGGACAGAAAAATACCCCCACTATATGTCAAAGTAGTCATCTGCGGCAAAGCCCTATCTCTTAATGGCCTAAATTCTTTTAATTGTTGTTAATAGAGCAACTTTCCCTCTGTCTCCCGCCCTTCGATGAATGAATAACAACCACCCGAACCCAATACCTTCTGAAGCGAGACCAACCCCACCATCGAATGACGTTAAGGGCGCCTTCCTGAAATAAAATCACTTCTTCTTCGGACCGCATTTGAATGAAGAATTCGTCTTATTTAAGCTTCCTTATGTGAACGTGAACAAATTCCTCAATGGGGGCCTCTCTGGAAGAAGAGGAGTGAATTGATAGAGATGGATAAATGGCTTCAAGGAGTTCTCACTTCTGGCCACACCAACCCTTTCAACTCCGAGGTTGATTTCTCAACCAACATCGATAAGGTTTTTATCCCAGGCCTGTTTTGAATGCAGGGTCGGAAAACCATAGATGATTGAGTAAATAGATCAGGTGGAGGCTGCATATATATCTCCTCATGCAAATCCCCGTTAAGAAATGCATTCTTCACATCAAGCGGAAACAACTGCCAACCACGAATCGCTGCAACTGCGATCAAGGTACGTACAGACGCCATCTTGGCTATTGGTGCAAACGTCTCCTCATAATCAAAACTATACTCCTGCGTGAATCCCTTAGCCACAAAACGGGCCTTATAACGCTCAACAGATCCATCAGATCGAGTCTTTATTTTATAGACCCACTTGCGCCCAACTGCAGACTTTCCCGGAGGCAGGTCAACCAAGTCCCATGTTTTCTTTTTAGACAATGCATCAAGTTCCTCTATCATAGCTTTCTGCCAAAGAGGGTGGAAGCCTCACGGTGTGCCTGACTACAGCAGACCGGGAGGTTACAATTCCTGTTTTCCTGTTTCAATTTCCGGAAGTGAATGTAGGAAGTGCGGACGGTGGATCAGGTGTGAACATTCAACCAAAAAGTCAAAAAGTCACTATAAATTGTCACATCACTCTCTCTACTTTTCTATATATCTTTTCATAAAAAGTCAAAAAATTATTAACATAATATGTTCCCAAACGAAACCTAGATAAATAAATCCCAAATCACCCAAATTTGTTTTATTTATTTAAAGCAAAGATCAAATGCAACATATAACTAATACACACCAAAAAAAAAAAAAAAAAAAAAAAAAAAAAAGTGGGAGGACAAAAAAAATGCATAGATAATAATAAGATCATATAAATAGATTTGCACTTTTGATCTCCTAATAAGTACAAGAGTTATAATCAACGCGCTAATCTCCTTGATTCCAAAGATATCAGTTCAAAATAAAATTATTAATATCATAAAATGTGCAATTAGTAATATTTGTTTACAAAACCTGAGAGGGGAATTTGTGTTGAACAAATGGACTGAGCTAAACCTAATGCGGACCTTCATGTTGTACCGCACAACTCGATTTGCTCGTCTAGGATGTTGGATTTGGTGATGGACCGGGCTAAGTTGGAATTAGGTCGTCAACATGGATTGTACTGAACAAGGAATAAGCGAAAGTGTAGACCGAGCTAGGCTAAGATGAGATCGCTGCCTAAGACCGAGCTAACGCGAGAGTTACACGGATGACAAACTATGAGGATTTTGATTGGGCTAAACACAAAGAGTCCGGACAGTTGGGTCGAGCTATAGGAATGGTAGAATGGCTGACCTAGATTAGCTCGGTTGGATGTAGCAGAACTGAAATCGAGCCAAGCGGTTGCTTGGTGAGGGCATTTCACGTGGCCTAATAGAATAAGAAGAGGAATCCACTTAAGGTACGCGTCAATATAGTTTGGCAATTTGGCCAATATTGTTTGGTAGTATTGACATGTACACATGTAAGGAATAGAGAGGGCAGTACAGCCATGCGTCTAGCAAAGGATGACAGTAGTACTGCGCGCACAACCTTGGGGGGCAAGGTAGCAGCTTAGATAAAGTGCACGACCTCACACTCAATAAAGGGTAAGCAACCTTTAGCAATTCTCTCTCTACAGTGCTTTGTATTCTTTCTTCTTCTCCAAGAAAGTTAACTTGGCAATCGGAGGGGTTTTCCAGAAAACCACCCGCTGGGTAGCTCACCTTTGTTTTGTTCGCAGTTTGATGGAGTTCTCGGAAGGGTTTTTCGAAGAACCACCCGTTAGGTAGCTCACCTTTGTTTTGTTAACAGTTAGACGGAGTTCTAGGAGCAAGATAAGCTTGGTAGCAAGGCGTATGGAAGACGACGAATATTTTTTCCCCTTAAAATTGGCTCCATCTGTGGAAAACGAAACTGAAAAAATCTTGTCCTCCAAGCTTTTCAATTGCAAACAATGACGAGATCTCGTTGTCCACCGTTGACGGTATCACTCTAAAGTTTGTTCGGATGTGAAATGACTTGCCCGCCGTTCCAAACATAGCTAGTCTGGTGACTTCCACTAAAGGGCTACCTAGGGACGCATTAGACAAACATGCGAGGAGTACCGAACATTCACAGAGTCCTGAAGGGCGCTAGCGAAGAAGAGAATCGCACGCTCAACATCTAGAGGAAAAACTGAGAAACCAGGACACCATCGTTCAGAAGATGGCAGCTGAGATGAAGGCACTGGAGCGGCAGATTAAAAGGAAGGGTGTTGCTGGAATGGGAAATCACAGTGAGCGCACCCAGCCCCATCGCTCAGGCAGTCAAAACAGGTGAGGGACGCCTTCTTTCTCCATTACAAGGAGCTATGGAGTTGGCGACTACGTCCCGCTAACGGAGAGATCATGCACGGGAGATAGTAGCTATCACCCCTGACGCTCATCGACGATATCGAGATATTCTTACTTCGCTTGATCGGAGGACCTAAAGGATGTCTTGGAGGAGCATGCACGCCACAGAGACACCCAGAGAGTGTTGGTGTTACAGAGGCTGAATCCCAGAGTCCATCCTAGTGAAAAAGTAGCCATGCCACCATCCATAATGGTGGTCAAAGTGCTAGAAGATAGAGACTTGGTGAGGCTAAATGCCACCCCACTTTCCCTTGATATTGAGAGCGCACCGCTTCCCGTTGGCTTCCATTAACCTAAGTTCACATATAAGATGGCAAGACGAACCCGTACATGCACATTAGTCATTACTAGCAGGTGATGACGGGACATAGACGCAACGTTGCCCTGATGTGCCTCATATTCCCAGCGAGTTTTGGGAAGTTGGGCCTGAAATGGTTCGAAAGGCTGTCAGACTGAAGTATGGAAGCATGGCAGTAGCTAGCGGAAGCATTCGCCACAAGATTCAAGACCAACACCAGAACACTGAAAAAGGTCAATCACCTCCTGGACATAAAGATGGAATCGGGCAATTCATTGAAAGGCATACAACGCCAAATATTGAGAGACCTACAACAAGATCCTCGATTGTCCCACTAACTTGGCGATCGCCCAGTACAAGCGAGGCCTACTAGTCGAATATAGACTATGGGACTCGCTTATGATGAACTCGCCCACAACTATGGAGTCATTGATGCAGCGAATTAACGAGCACGTCTGGGTTAAGGACAATACAACCGCAGCTACCATGAAGGCAAGTCTGATAGTAGCGAACAAGAGAATAACGAGAAAGGTTCACACAGTCAGACATGAGAAAAACCGTCCGAACAACCTCGGAAGAGAGCAAAACCGTGGAAATAATCGCAATAGCAAGAATCATAACTTTGATCGGGGCAAACTATCTCCGTGATGCCACGAAAAACGACGGATATTTCTTCCCTGTACAAAACCAATCATCATATTGTAATTTTTTCTTAAATTTTTGTAGTCTTGGTTCCATTGAAGAAATAGAAAGTTGTAAGAGAAGACAGGAAGGAGAGTATGGAAGTTCCTTAACATTTTGCCTCAAATTGATATTGTCTTTATAACAACATCAACTTAGACCAATTTTACTTGCAAAGTCAACTATTAAATTGTATTTAAATTTTAAGTATGTAAATAAAAGAAAGAAAAAGAAAAAAAATGACTGAGTTAGAATTTTTATGTAGAAAAAATTTATCTAAAGTGATATGATAATTCAATTCATCAATTTCTTTCTCTTTCTTTTTCTTTTTCATTAACATGATCAGAATAAGAAATTGGCAATAATATTAAGCGTGACATCCGTTATGACTTTTACTATGTGATAGGGCTAAATCCCTCTAATATAAAGTTTAAGGGAGTATTCTTTGATTTGAGAATTAAATTGAACATAACAAACGTGTTTAGTTTTGATTGGTTGGTGTTGCGGTGCCAATGGCATCAACCAATAAGACGTTATGTGTATTTTCAATTTTTGTATAAATAATATGGGCATGTAACCATTTTTAAGAAGAAAAAAATGCAACAAAATTATCACATGATTGCATATTATTTGATGGATATACAGATAAATTCTCTACCTATCTGATAATTTTTGTAACAATACAAGTTACATTAGCGAAATTAAATTTAAATAGGTAAAATTTCCAGTTGATCCAATCTTTTGGACTTATTACTCAATATTTCTTTGACTCAAGACTCCTGAGTAAGATTTTTATGGACATATATTAGTCTTGAAAATCGTGTTTTTTTTTATTTTTATTTTTATTTTTTTGTTGTTGAGAACCGTTAGAAAATGAGTTTGTTATAAAAATCGATATGAGTTAAGAATTGTGGGTTAGCGGGTTAGATTGTGAGGGTAAAACCAAAAATGTGAGCCTATTAATTTAGAGCACGACTTGTTGGGTATTATGCTCGGTCCATATGACCAGCCTATAAGTCCCCAAACAAATATTGAACTAAACCTATGCGGGCCTGAGTTAGATATTGGACTCACTAATTAGTGAGATTGGGTCTTTTACTCCTTCTCTAATTAGTGTAATTAATGGGCTATAATTTAGCACAGCCCAACTTTGGCCTCCACATATAGGCCTTGTTTGGCAACAGTTTATTTATTTATTTTTATTTTTTATTTTTGAACTAAAATCTATAATAAAAAAAAACAAAAAAACAAAATAAATTAAAATAGTTAAGGGAGATTTATTAAAAAATTATTTTTCAAGTATTTGTATTCTAATTAGTTCATAAGATATTATTGTATTTCAATAAGTTCTATTATTTGAACATTTGATCTACTAAATCCTAATTCTCATAGTTAAAGTATTTTATGGACATTTCTATCCTTATAGATATTTTTTGAACTGTTAGCAATTTGGTGATTTGAACATTCATATTTTACAATGTGAATATTCACATTGACGTGTTAACATTCACATTGATAATATGAACATTCACAGCACGGAACATACACACTATAAATGTGAATATTATTATTAAGGGTATTTTTGTAATTGTATTACTCATTGGACTGATTGGAATATAAGAAAATAATGTGAATTAAATGGAATATAAGTAGGTGAAAATAGATTTATGAAAAAGTGCCCCAATAGTTAATAAGACAAAATATTATATCAAATTCATAATTATTTCACTTTTTTTTCTTACAAACATCACATTCAATTACAAAAAAATCCAACTATCTTTCTAAACATAAATATTTTAGCTTATTAAAATAACCAAAAACTAAGGTTGCGTTTGGTTTAGTTTTGAAATTGTGATTCTCTTTTTGGAGTTATGATTTGAGTGTGGAATTATGAGTTATAAGTTTTGAAAAGAGAAAATTTATTTGGTTATGAGTTTTGAAAAGAATTTTTAAATTTTGAATTTTGAATTTTGAAAGGAATTTTGAGTTGTATTTTGAATTTTTTAAATTTATTTTTTAAAATTTTAAAAAATATTTAAGAAAATTTTATTTTTTATTTTAAATAATTCATTTTATTTTTGTAAATATTTTAATTTTAATTTTAATATTTTAAATTCAAAACACAACTATATACTCAAATTGTAACTAAACATATAACTCAAAACTCAATTCAAAAATTATTTTCAAAACTCATAACCAAACACATAATTTAAAACTCTATACTACTTTCAAAACTCTATGCTCAAATCATAACCAACGCAAAACAAAAAAATTAAAATATTTAAAAATATATTTATAAAATAAAGTAAAAATATTTAAAATAAAAAATGAAATAAAATATTTAAAATAAAAAATAAATTTTTAATTTTTTTTAATATTAAAAAGAGACAATATATAAATGTATGAAGTATAGTGCCTATTAAAATAAATAAATAAATATTTTAAATATAAAATATTTACCCTAAAAAAATAAAATTAAGAATTTTTTAAAATATTTTTAAAAAAATAGATCTAAAATTTTTTAAAATACAACTCAAAACTCTTTTCAAAACTAATAATCGAACAAATTTTCAATTTTCAAAACTCATAACTCAAAATACGACTTCACACTCAAATCATGATTCTAAAAATAATTTTAAAAAAAAAAAAAATTGATTTTTTCTTTTTTTAAAATAAAGTTTTGAAAAGAGTTCGGTTTTGTGTTTTGAAAAAAAATAAAACAAATTGAATTTTGAATTATATATTTGGTTATAAGTTTTAAAATTAATTTTTGAATTGAATTTTGAATAATTTTAAGTTGTGTATTTTGTTATGAATTTTAAAAAGTAATTTGTAAATCTTACTTTTAAAATTATAATTTCAAAGACAAACCAAATACAGTCTAAAATAATCTACTAAAATAATTAATTTGCCAAAGGAGGCCATACGATATTTCTATATATTTTTTGCGATTTTAATTAAACGAGAATTAATTATTCAAACAAGTCACAAACTCCTCGTCTCTTTTCCTCCGTGCATCATATTGCCGAGAAAATCCGAACTTCGATTTTTCTCACGAAACAAACACCACAATCTCGACTATTCTCACTTCATTCTAGATTTCGCTTCACAAATAGCCTTTTCCGGTCAATCACACTTCTAATTCCACCTATTGAATCTCACTTTCGATGGCCTTTCTCGTGCCTTCCGTCGAATTCTCCTCCATCTCTCCGGCGAAGTTTGTCTCCGCAAGTCCGAGAAATGTTGGAAACCTAACAGTGTTGAAGAAGAAGAAGAATAGCAGAGGTAGGGTTAGGGTTGGGGTTTGTTCGAGGATCAAGGATATGGAGGTTGGGGTTTCAAAGATGGGGCGTAATTTGGGGTTGTGTGTTCAATTCTCAGCTCCGGTGACGTCGCCGCTGAGGCCGAGCAAAGAGGATGAAGAGAAGCAAAATTACTATGTGAATTTAGGTTACGCGATTCGGACTCTGCGCGAGGAATTCCCAAAGCTGTTTGATAGCGAACTCAGTTTTGATATCTACAGGTTTGAATTTGATTTCCTTATTCTTTTGCACTTATTTTGTTGTTTGGTTGTTGAGAAATGTTAGGAGGAAAGTTTGAAATTAATCTTATTTGATCATTTTCTTGTTATGGAAAGTGAGGAATACTAAACAGAAACTACAAATTGAATCTATATGCCCCTTATTCTATCATAAATATATCTCAGTGTGAATGTGTATGTATATGTGTATAAGTTGTAATTTACTACGGATTATGTTGTTCAAATTGTGAAATTAAATAAATAGATTTATGAAGAAATCAAATTATATACCAAGAATATATGTTAATAATTATAATTAAATTTCAACAGAAATACACAAAATAATAAAAAGGGTAAAGAGACGAAACCGAAGCCTGCACGGAAGCAGTTTCCTTAAAACAGATTTCGCCGCCTCACGGGTCGAGTGCTTGAGGAATCCCGGTGTCTGTCTCCCAGGATACGACGGTCAAAACCTTCTACGGCAGAAGCACTCTCTGTCTAGCTTAGCGAACAAAAACAGTGGCAGCACTCTCTCACAGTAGGAACTTTCTGACAAACTGACTTGTAAAATGGAAGCAAAAATTTCTATATTGAAACTTGATAGGAGGGTCTCAATTTATACATGTAAAGGGGAGAGAAGAAGAGCTTCCAGCCTTTAAGGCTGGTCATTAAAACACCAAGCATCCATAGCCCCTTTCCAAAAATATGAAAGTATGGATGCCCAAAAGATTCACACCCTTTAGCCAAGAAAAAGGATTTAAATACTCTTTAAAATCCTATTAATGAATCTTTAAAATCCTATTCATGAATCTAACATCATTAAGCAATTTCTTGGCAATTTCTTATTCAAAACCCAATGATTTTTGGCTCACTTGGACCCAACACAATAAAAGGTTGGGACCCACTTTAATATTTAATTAAAGTCACCACGCTTTAATATTAAATTAAAGTCACCAAAAAATATTTTTTCCAACAATCCTCCACATGAATAAAAATTGACCGAAAGACTCAACAAACGGACATCGTTCAACAATAATGACTCGAAGAGAGAGTACAACGAACTAATCCCGAAATCAGAGAAGGTAGCTTTTGGCTTTGAACCTCTCCCAGTGAAAACCTATCGAGTTTACTAGTTGATCAGTGAATAAGGCATCTTGAACTGCTCTGCCGTTTATGTATACTGAAACAATAGATCTCACACGAGAATTACTCCTACCACCATTCTGTTCTCACTAGTGTGCCCTGTGTGGCCCTAGACACTAGCCTGGTTCAGCGAGTGGTTTCAAAGAATCTTGGCCTATCCAATTCTTCTAGAAGCGGCCCCACTTCACACTCACATAGGTGACTCTACTTGAGTATCCTGCAATACTCAGCTCAACAGCTTAACACACTAGATTCATTAAAAGCTCAGCTTATCCGTTACACTTGCAGGTATCACTGATAGAAGGAATAGCTGGAGGTTTAACCTCTTCAGTGACATACCACCGTTACACGCAATTAGGTTGTCCCATTGAACCTAGATCTTGGGATCTCCAATCAACTAGGTTGGATTTCCATTCCGGTAACTTCCAAAGGCCTCAACCCCATTCCTTTTGATGACGTTTCGACTAACACTTGATTTAATCATTTGGTTAGCGGATCCGCAATGTTGTCCTTAGACTTTACATAGTCTAAAGAGACAACTTACATTCGAGAGTAGTTATCGTATAGAATTATGTCTACGACGGATATATCTAGACTTTTCATTATACATATTATTCTGTGCCCTACCAATTGCAGATTGACAATCATAATGAATACAAATAGCTGGCACAGGTTTAGACCAACGTGGAATATCTTCAATGAAATGGCGAAGCCATTCTGCTTCTTCCGTTGTTTTATCCAAAGCAATAAACTCTGATTCCATCGTTGATCTAAATATACACGTTTGCTTGGAAGATTTCCAAGACACGGCTGCCCCACCAAGAGTGAACACATATCCACTAGTGGACTTTGAGTCCTTTATATCTGATATCCAATTCGCGTCACTATATCCTTCAAGCACCGCTGGATATCGAGTATAATGCAGCCCATAATCCCGAGTGTAGCGTAAATACCTTAACACCCGCACAATGCCCTTCCAATGAGAAGCATCGGGATTACTTGTGTATCTACTAAGCCTGCTAACCGAGTAAGCTATATCCGGCCTAGTACAACTCATCAGATACATTAAACTTCCAATTACCCGAGAATATTCTAACTGTGAGACACTTTCATTATTATTCTTGGTAAAATGTAGACTTAAGTCTACAGGTGTCGATGACACACTCGTATCTGATCCACTAAACTTCTCAAGTATCTTATCAATATAATGAGACTGAGAAAGTACAATTCCGCCAGATGTTCTGGTAATCTTAATTCCCAGAATAACATCTGCAATGCCCATATCCCCCATGTCAAACTCAGAATTTAACAACTTCTTGGTAGTTTTAATCATTTCATTATAACTACCTATAATGAGCATATCATTAACATATAGACACAAAATGACATAACCTCTGTCAGTGTCTTTGACATAAACACACATGTCACATTCGTTGATTCTAAACCCATTTGACAACATTACGTTGTCAAACTTCTCATGCCATTGTTTAGGCACTTGCTTCAAACCATACAATGATTTGACAAGTTTACAGACTTTCTTGTTCCATGTAAATTTCTTCATTCAAATCCCCATTTAAGAAAGCTGTCTTTACATACATCTGGTGTATCTTCAGATTGTGCAAAGCTGCTATCGCAATCACCATGCGAATGGATGTTATTCTAGTTGCAGGTGAGTACGTATCAAAGTAATTCAGGCCTTCTCGTTGCCTATACCCTTTAATAACGAGCCTCGCCTTATACTTGTCAAAAGACCCATCGGCTTTCATCTTTCTTTTAAAAATCCATTTGCAGCCTAAAGGCTTACAACCTGGAGGTAAATCTACCAACTCCCAGGTGTGGTTCTGTAAGATGGAGTCAATCTTACTTTTGATCGCTTCTTTCCATAAAGGACTCTCAGGAGAAGTCACAGCTTCGTGGAAAGTTTGAGGTTCGTTCTCAACCATATAAGTCAAGAAGTCTGGATCAAAAGACTTGGACATCCTAGCCCTTTTGCTCCTTCAAGGCTGATCAACACCGTGATTCGCAACTTGATCATCAAAATGATCAACATCACTAGCAGGCTCACCAAATTGCTCCAAAACCTCGGAACCCCTTTTAAGGTTCGGCAAGGAAAAACGTCTTCAAAGAAACATGCATTTCTTGGCTCCATGATGGTATTCCTGTGAATGTCTGAAGTTTCAGACTTATGTACAAGAATCCGATATGCACTACTATTATGTGCATAACCAATGAATATACAATCTACGGATTTCGGGTCTATCCTAACCCGTTTGGGTGTAGGAATCGCCACTATTGCAAGATACCCCCACATTTGTAAGAATTTATAAGAAGGCTTAACGCCTTTTCATAACTCATACGAGATCTTGTCCACTTCGCTTCAACACAAGTTTCACACTTGTGTTTCATCAGAACGACCTTGTCGGACTCAAAAAACCATGTGAAAAATATGTTTACTGAGAAGAGATCTTGAGACAAGATTCTAATGAAAATCCAAAACATACAGGATTTCGTTCAAAGTAAACTCTTTTCCTGAGGTTAACTTCAAGACCACCTTTCCCTCAACAAAGGAGGTAGTAGAGTTTCCCATAAACAACTTCTTATCATTTGTAATCGGTTTGAAAGTTGTAAACAGCTCCTTCAAGGAGCAAATGTGGCGTGTAGCCCTAGTAAAGCTAAAAGGCTCGCTACCACAGTTGTAGCACTTCCCAAAGGACCGATAACCAGGTTCCCGCGGCTTGTATGCCAGCTTCTTTGCAACACCACCCCTTGGCCCCAACTTAGAGCCCTTGTTCACAGGGGGCTTCTTCCTTATCCCAGAAAATTTGCCATGCTCAATGACATTGGCCTTCACTGAGGAGGTACTCCCTCCTTTCTTTCTATTATCCTCCTCAATTCAGAGTCGGATAATCAGGTCTTCTTTGTAGAATAAATACAAAGTCTTAAACAGATCCTTGTGTCACAATGATTATGAAACTCTCAAAATCATATCACAATAAATACATTCCCAGAATGTCATCAACCGAATTAGGCACCCAAATATATTTGGTCCAACCTATCATTCTGAAGCCAATAGTCTTACTATTAGGAAACACAAATCCAGTGTTCAATAGTCTACCATTCAGAACTTTATACCATGGCCAGTAGTCTTATCACTAGGAATCACTAATTTCTCAGCATGTGATCAGTAGACTTTCTACTACTAGGAATCACAATGTCGTAACCTGTGATCAGTAGTCACTTTACTACTAGGAATCACAACGTCCTGACATAAGATCAATAGACTCTTTCATTACTAGGAATCATCATGTCTTAACATATGACCAGTAGCCTCTCCACTACTAGGAATCATGATGTCTTGACATGTGATCAGTAATCTGTTCACTACTAGGAACCACAATCTCATAACTGTGTAGCCAGTGGTCTAACACCTCCTAGGAACCACCAGTTTCTATCTCTGTGATCAGTGATCTTGAACTCACTAGGAGCCACCAATTTAAGAATATATTTGGAATTTAAAAATCCAAAAAATATTCACCCACTATAAAAGATTGTCTCATCTTTGCTCTCAAGCAAAGTCACATAGCAATCATAAATGTTATAAATAACACAAGGATACCATACTAATTACCTTTGATCAATTCAGAGATATTTTAATTCCATCTTATGATTTCCTTTAATCATACTTGATCTCGCAAGAACTTCCTTGAAGAATCTCGCGAGGCTAAGGTTGTCAGGTGGAACAACATTTCTGTTTGTCACCTTTTGAAGCCATTTCTGAAACAACACAACAGAATTTCACTTCTGTGATTCCAGAAATTAAACTTAACCCTTAGAAAATCCCTCAGATGGAAATTTAATTCAAAACTAGTCTCACCATTTAACCTAGAATCGAACATGGTCAGGAATGTTCCCAGGAAGACTGGAGGGGTCACATCGGTCCCACTTAAAACCCAGTTAACCTTTTGACAAAACATCCAAGAGCATGTTGACTCCTAGTCCATAGGAAACAATTTTAAAATTAATATTTCCAGGGGATAAACCAGGTTATAACAAACCAATTCTCAAGCAAATAAAATTTGCTACCATAATTACACCACTCATAAAAGTTAACCGGTACTCCTGGAAATAAGTCCATTATTTCTGAATAAAATAGAAATATTTTAGCTAATGCTAAAATTTGGTTTCCTTTCTCAAAACCAAAACACTTTGGACATAATCAGATTATAACAAAAAACTTTCTCCAAACTTGGTTTTCCAACACTTTGGGAATAAAATGATTAAACTCAAAGACTTCCTCAAACTCCAAGGTTTGAAACCAAATCCATCTTAGTTGTCATTTCTGAACAAATAAGAACTACTCTTTAGGCAAAGCTAAAAACTTTGGTTTCTATCACAGAAAACCAAATCAAGTTCCAAACTTACAAGCAATTTAAAAAATTGCTATAACAATTACACGCATATAAAATGCTTCTAACAAAACAAACAAATAAAACTTGCTACTACAAATTGGTAAACAAACCAACTAAATCTCAAGCAAAACATGCTTCAAACATTTAAATAAAATAGCCAATCCATAAGGATTCTATTTAGTCCAAAAACCTTTCCACGCTTAGGTATTCCTATTCAACACAAATGTTAGTAGTCCAAACATTTTTGTTTTTATATCCCAAATACTATTCATTTGGTTTTATATTTGTTTTCCGCATTGGTATCCCTACAAAGAAAGTTAATAGCAAACTACAACAAAATACAAACAAATAATCTAAAAAAATTTAATAAATTAAATGAAACCATCTAGCCAACTTTTAATTATATAAGTAATCAATGCATTAAAATGCCAATTAAATTAAAACTTTAAAATAAAGTTCTATACTCATGGGTTATGAATGAAATTAATTCATAATAAACATTTAAACTATTAACTCCAAATAAATAAGTTAAATTCAAAGTTAATGCACCTAATTAAATAATTCAGATTAATGCTCCCAATTAGATAATTTAGATTAATGCACATAATTAAATAATTCACATTAATGCACCCAATTAAATAATTCACATCAATCATGTACACGATTCATAAAAAATTCTATAACTCCAAAATACATTAAATTATGTAATCTAGTCTAGAAAATAATAAGCATGTAACAAATTAAAACTAGAATAGAATTAGCATGTCAAAATTGCAACATCCATAAATTATATTTTATAACCTTAAAATTCATGCAAATCATGGTAGGAAATTATGAACCATACGTATAAAATAAGATTATACTAATACAATTAAGTATGCAAATTATGATAGAACATTCTAATTAAACTAAGCAATTAGAGAATAACATTGCATAATTTACAATAATTGAAATAGTGAGCAATTCCGCAATAGTTTCTAGTAACATTATACAAAGCTAACCTAATTGTCTATATAAATCTATTCGATCAATTTCATAGAAAATATATAAAAATCTGTTTTAAGCTTGTTGTTCAAATTGTGAAATTAAATAAATAGATTTATGAAGAAATCAAATTATATACCAAGAACATATGCTAATAATTACAATTAAATTTCAACAGAAATACACAAAACAATAAAAAGGGTAAAGAGACGAAATCGAAGCCTGCACGGAAGCAGTTTCCTTAAAACAGATTTTGCTGCCTCACGGGTCGAGTGCTTGAGGAATCCCGGCGTCTGACTCCCAGGATACGACAGTCAAAACCAGTTACGACAGAAGCACTCTCTGTCTAGCTTAGCGAACAAAAACAGTGGCAGCACTCTCTCACAGTAGGAACTTTCTAGCAAACTGACTTGTAAAATGGAAACAAAAATTTCTATATTGAAACTTGATAGGAGGGTCTCAATTTATACATGTAAAGGGGAGAGAAGAAGAGCCTCCAGCCTTTAAGGCTGGTCATTAAAACACCAAGCATCCATAGCCCCTTTCCAAAAATATGAAAGTATGGATGCCCAAAGGATTCACACCTTTTAGCCAAGAAAAAAGATTTAAATACTCTTTAAAATCCTATTCATGAATCTAACATCATGAAGCAATTTCTTGACAATTTCTTATTCAAAACCCAATGATTTTTGGCTCACTTGGATCCAACACAATAAAAGGTTGGGACCCACTTTAATATTTAATTAAAGTCACCACACTTTAATATTAAATTAAAGTCACCAAAAAACATTTTTTCCAACAGGTTATTGCTTTTGAAACTAGTGGAAGAAGTAATCTAGTGGTTATTAGTGGAGGTAAATTTATATATGGTGAAAAAGTGTATGCTTTGCAAGAGCTGCGATAGATCATTTATCATGGTTCCTAGTAAAACAAAGTCTAATACAGTGTGGAATAACTGAAGACACTTATGCTTGACAATTAACTCATACTTCATTTTTTTTTTTTTGAAATCAAAATTCTAGCTATTAATAATAGGTAGTTGTGGAGCCGGTTCTTGATGAAGTGGGTAATTGTTAGATTAATTCATTATCTTGAATCGTTTCATAGTAGAATCAAATTTTGTGTTGGGAATTATTAGCAAGATTTAAGTCCCTTCATTCTTCCTCCCAGGGCCAGGGGCCATTAAGCACGCAGCTGCCCATTTGTTATCCCAGCCTACTTCAAATGTAAGGCTACTGCTCCTCTCTTGAGGTGCAAGTAGGATTGGTGGTAGCAAGCAAGTATCCCTTTTTTGGTTTCTGTCTGACCACCTCTCCCCTCCCAAATCCCTTTGGCAGACATTAAAATGTAGAGAATATATCAGTCGTTGAAAGTATATCTTAGGGCAGCTCAAAAGGATGTTTTTCATCCAAGATGAACATCATCATCTTGAGCATCTCATCTATTAGGTGTTCAACCTACAAAGCCATGGAGAGGAGGGAAAATCAATTAACATGTCATTATGTAATTCAGAACATGCATTTCCATATTTAGTTATTTATATTTCTTCTTGTATCCTTCTGGTTTTTGTATCAAGTTATTGTTTAGTTCACCGAAAAGAAGATGAATGAAACGACCATTCCACCAAAATGTCTATTCCCATGTTTGGTTGACTTAAAAAAGTAATGAAAAATACATTGTAAGTGAAATCATCATTCACCATTGTAGAATGATCATTCCATAGGGGAGCTTAAGGAATAACCATTTTATCTCATTCCAGTGAACCAAATAGAGCATAAGTGCTTTTGTCAATACTTTTCACAATGCTATCTATAGCGCCGTTTGGTAGAACTGTAGAAAAATGATTATAGATTATAGCTTATAGTTGTGATGATAAGCTGTTAACCTGTTTGGTGCAATTGTGAGATTATGGATTTAAGCAGCAGAGTAGTGTTTGGTTGATAAGTTGTAAAATAACTTTTTGCTGTATAATTATCCTTTTTGCCCGTATATGATATAAAAATGATTAGTTTGTCATTTTTTTTCAGTTTTAATTTTAAAAAAATCATTTCATTAATAAAAGTTAATATAATTAGTATTACAAAAATTATTATTTTCATTAATAGTATCAATTAGTATAAAATTATTTTATTTTTTCATTATAAATTAATTAGTGTCAATTAATGACTTAAGTAGCATCAATTAATACTAAAATTATTAATTAGTATCAATTAATATAAAATTTATTTCATTAATGGTTAAAATACCTAATTATTGTTATTATTTTTTTATTAAAAAAACACTGAAAACCTCCACACACACCAAAAAAAAAAAACTGAAAATTATTAATTATATTCATGTGTTTATATTAATTGTGATTTCATTAATTAGTATCAATTAATACTAAAATTATTAATTAGTATCAATTAATATAATCAATTTTTTTTTCATTAAACAATCATTTTTTTTTTTTTCAATTAAACAATCAAATTGTTTTTCATCACAAAACCCTGGCGGCAGGCTTCTTTCTTCTCCTCCATCCGTACGCCACCAGCCTTTATTCTTCTCCTCCTCCTCCTCCTCCTCCTCCGTTTCAAACCGACGACCAGCTGGTTCTGCAAAACCCTAGTTGCCAGTCTACAAACCGATGACCAGCCATTGATGTAGGTGTGGTAGGCGGTGGAAAGAGAGTGAACGCCAGAGATGATTTCTAGTTTCAGATCGCGAGAGAGAGAGAGAGAGAGAGAGAGGAAGAGCTCTAGTTCATGTGTGTGTGTGTGTGTAAGAGAGAGAGGGAGAGAGTTGAGAATAGTGTTGAGCCGCCGGAAATCACCCTTGCCGGAAATCACCTCTGTCTCTCTCTCTCTCTCTCAAGTGAACAGTGCTGAGAACAAGGGTTATATAATGGGTTTTTGGTAATAGTTGAAATATCTTTGAGGCATTTAAGTCATTACAAACGGGGCCAAACAGCTGCGCACATAATCCGTTTTCAAAAGCACCTGAGAACCAAACTTAAGAGATTATTGCTGAAATAGCTTAAGTTAAGCTATAATCCATCCCTCATAATTTTTATCAAACACTCCAACATGACTTATTTTAAGCTATAAGTTGATTTAAGCTACAAATAAGTTTTACCAAACACCCACTATGTCTAGAAAGATACCCATTTTACAAGCCTTGCATTTCTAGAGATGAGTTAATTTTGTTTTTTGGTACATTGGAAGCTGTAGCTTTAGGAGGGGGGAATTCTTGTCACTGGCAAGACTCAAACCCTTGACTTCCTGGTGAGGTGCAAGGAATCTAATCAGTTAGGCTAGTTCTTGTTGGTTGGAGCGGGAGTTAGTTATGTGAGTGCAATTGTGTGTCAAGAACTCGTCTATTTTTGCCTTTTTTTTTTTTAACATACTCTACACTAAGAGGACCCGGTGGCAAACCAGTTATTAGCAAGTAGGAGAAAATCATATTTATTTATATAAATTTGTAAGGGGGAAAACAGATTTATCAGTTTTATTCACAGTGTATTTTGGAAAAGTAGAGTCGCCTATTTGCACAGTGTTGGGTCCAAAGCAGGAGTTTCAGTTTTCATCTTGTTAGTTTTATTTATTTATCTTGCTTTGTAAGAAGAAAGTTTGCAAAAAACAATACTACAGACAATTGATAGATCTTCAACTTAAGCCAATAAAAACCTATTTACAAGTGAACAATGAGATGCTTAACTACACTATTTCCGCAAAATTTATTGAAATTGTTTGATGTATTCACCTTTAATTCTGATAACCTACCTGATGTACACCTTTGATGAATGAATTTGTGTCTCAAATATGCTCCAGGAAAATACCCTAGAGTGCGTCTATGCTCATACCAAACAAATGAATAATAAGATTATTTAAGACTTTAAATTAGAGTGTAGGTTGTGGTGTTAGACATGGAGTTAAGAAAAGGGTCATCAGAAACTTCTAGGCTGTCATTGTGAAGTTAGTTAGGTGCATGTTATAATTGTGTGTTTTTGTGGTGATCTTGGATTTTATTATGAAGTTTTCCATTTGTGTCTGGTCAATTCATTGTGCATGTGATGTGACAGATAGGACCATACATTATTCCTGGCTAGGAGAGAACAAAAATATCCCATGCATTGGTGAGGAAAAATTCTTCAATAGTATATACTTGAAAAATCAATGAATGATGTTTTTTTGCCCATGCATCCATCTCATGCTCATACTTGTATTGTAGCACATATTCTAGTTGAGAATCACCATTGCAACACTTTATTAAAACAAAATAATATTAAAATATTGCCCTTTTATTTTAAACTACACACCTCAAAACGACATCGTGTTGCTTCAACTTTAAACTTGAACGTTGGATTATCACATCAAGATCACTGCGTAGAGGATCATGATCCATGGAAGTATAGCATATGGTGAAGGATCACCACTTCAGTTCAGTAACATGCTCTTAACAAAGATCATATGAAATTATGGTTATATCATGAGTATTTACTTCAAAATTTGATCAAATACCATATCCATTATTTATTCATCGACGATGTGTCAATGTCTTGCTTTTGCTTTGAACAGGGATGATATTGTCTTGAAAGATCCATTCAGCAGTTTTTTTGGAATTGAGAACTATAAGTCGATTTTCTGGGCACTACGATTCCATGGCCGGATTTTTTTCAGGGCCTTGTGGGTTGACATCGTTAGCGTGTGGCAGCCTTCTGAGAGCATCATAATGGTACGCTGGACTGTCCACGGTGATCCACGAGTACCTTGGGAGAGCCGCGGTCGATTTGATGGCACTTCCGAGTACAAACTTGACAAGAATGGGAAGATTTATGAGCACAAAGTTCACAATATCGCTCTGAATAGACCCCCAAAGTTTCGAGTACTGGCTGTAGATGAACTAATTCAATCTATTAGCGGTTCCTCAACGCCAAAGCCCACATATTTTGAGATTTCACCCTCTTCAATCATGTACTCTGTTAGGCATTACCTGACTTTGGTTTTTGCCTTTGCTCAGAGACCCGAGGCAGAATTATCAAGGAGAAGGTAATATCGCTTTAAAACTCCCAGGTTTTGGCGTATGTTGTGAATTTTATAGAGCTTCACACCATAGTATGTTTTGAATAACTGTCTGTGTTTCGACCTCTATCTGAAGTTGACTCGAGTACTATTTGGCAACATGACCTGCCCTACTCGTTGTAGTTTATGCTGAGAGATGCTAAGCTTTTTAGCACCAGGAAATTTTTGTGGTGACCTTGTTAGGTGTAATTACTGGACTGGAATTTTCAAGCTTGGATATACACTATATGATTGTATATTTTTGTATAGTGGAATTACAAAGTCTTAAGTTTCCTTTGGTCTTGGTAATTTTTACTAGGTATGCCTTGTGAATCTTAAACAAAATGGAGTTTAGCTTGTGTTTCAGACAATATGACTTTTGTGGATAAAGGGTGAGATATTATTTTATCTCAAGATGAAATTATATTGTGTTGGGTTCATAGTTGTGACTTTGGGATGCACTTTTATCTTTTATATGCAGAATTATTTTGTCTCGAGGGCCAATCATAACCGAAACCATCATGACTAGGAGCGCTATTAATGAATTGGGTTGAGCTGCAGTAGAATCGGTTATTTAAATTTAACTTGTTTATCTTTTTTAATGATTTTGATTTAATTTTTTAATAATACGTATAAAATATCGAACTGAGTAACAGGAAGTGTGAATTTGGACAGTGAAAAGGGAGAGACCAGAATTAGATATAGAAGAATTTACAGGCATATGCTCTGACCTTTAGAGGAAGGAATCATGTTCTATTGCGTGCATTCTCTGTCTGCTTTTCTTCTCTCTCTCTCTCTCTCTCTCTCTCTCTCTCTCTTGCTGTGATTTTACCCTTTATCCCATTTTCTCAATAATTCCTCTTTGATTTGGGAGTACAAGGTAAGGAATATTATGAAAGTGATGGTCCACCAAACCAGGGTTTCCAATTGTTGGATTGATTGGTTACTAATTGCTCATTGGTTTAATGTCATTATTATCTTTCAGACTTTGTGAAATGAGAAATGGTTTATCATATCATGATGATATAAAATGGTAAAAAGGAAAATAGTATTTCAGTGGGACAATTTTAAAATCATTGCACTATACGTAAAATTTTGAGATATAAAAAAAAAAAAATTAATTTTGAGATATAAAAAAAATTTACACCAAAAACAGAAAAGCAACTTCTTTATGCTTAGATCATCAAATGTGAAGGAATTTTGACTTCTTTTCTATTTAGGATCGTTTTGGGATGATGGTTAAAAGTTAATTTTTAATTTTTTTAAAAAAATATGTAAAAAATATGAGATATAATGTGATTTAAAATGATTTAAAAGTTGACTTTTAATTATTAACTTATTTTTGGATTGGATATACGGTTTAAAAATAATAATTTCAGACAGTATAAAAGATTTACTTGAAAAGACTTTTGTCGAATACAATAATAAAATTGAATAATGCTTGGGACCCCCTTTTGGGGGTCACCCCCTCACCCCCCCTTTGCCACGTGGCGGGTGGTGATTGGAGGAACAGGAAAAAAAAGAAAAAGAAAAAGAAAAAGAAAATGTAACCAATGAGAGAGAGAGGGGGTCAAAGGGGGTGGGGGGAAAAGGGGGGATGAATCATTGTTGAATAAAATTTTATGTTTCTATAAGATGAAGTATGAAATTTTGTTTAATCTCTGTAACTAGTTCAACCATCGTATTGGGTATTAGGTCGTATTTAATTTTTTTTGTTTTTCCAACTCAATCCTATCTAATTTATTTTTGAGCAATACTAGGTATCATGAAAAAATTTCATAAAAGATTTATGACTCTTGGATTACACTTAAAACAAAGCACCATACACTAATCAAGGTAATCCAAGGGTCATAATTCTTTCATGATCATTTTCGTGAAAACTTTTTCATGATTCCTAACTTTTCTCTTTATTTTTTGGGTCAGCTAGTGGGATAGCCAAGCCTCGATGTTATGGAACCAAAACAACCTATTTTCCAATAATATTAAAAGGTTAAGGGCCTCTTGGAGAGTTACTTAAAGAAAAATTATTTAATACTCCTAAAACTTTTATGTATTTATACTCTTTTATTAATTATTATACGTCATATCCTTTCACATTCTTTAATCACTCGACACAAAATTATAGGTCTTACTTTTTTCACTAATTATAATATCTTAAAACACTACATAACCATATTTTAAAAGCACCCAATAACCACTTCTTCTCAAGACACTTTAGTGTAAATTAGAAGGATTGTAACTGTTGGATGTTGCTTAGTGCTACTATAACTTAACAACAAAAATACATGAGCACAACAAAATCTTCAATTCAATCTCTGAGTTCTTCTTGCTTTACATGAAAAATATTTGGCTCAACGTATTTTATTTGATACAAGTAGAAGAATTGGACCCTTGTTCCATGTGTGCTATCGGCCACTGTCCTACTTGATCGGGTGGGCAACATAATCATATAAAATTACCCTTCACAATAATAAGGGAATTGTTGTTAGCACTTCATTAATTATTTTATACTTTTTATTTTTTTGGATTCTCACTTATAAATTGTAAAATTTTAAAAATTTATTTTCTCTTCTTAAATAATATTAAAATTATCTTTGTAAAAATATTTCACCCATTCAAATGCACACCCCACACCCTCCACACCTCAAAAAGCCTCTCTTCCAAAATCCTAACAAATCCACAGTAGTGGAACCTCTCAAAACCAATGGAAAAAATTGTGATGATTAAGAAGTTTTTTCTCTACTTTATTATGAATTTTGTCAATCTGTTTGATTTTTTTTTCCTCTTATCACTTTTCACACACACAACACAATCTACTTTTCATACTTCTTTGATTGGTTTTCTATGATTCATTCATGACCTTACTGTACTTGTATGTTCTTTGTGCGAGCAAAATTGGACAGGATTTCACCCACCGATCGACCACCCGAGGGTGGTCCGACCTCCTTTGTTTGCCTGCTCCTGTTGTTTCTGCTTTAGTTATTTGTTTTAGAACAAATAATAAATGTTCGATTACCTATTCCCGAACAAATAAATAATATTCGGGCCTGTGTTCCCGAATTTCAGCCATCTGTTCGAAAATTCAATCCTAAAAAAATGACGAACAGTTTTTATTATTTTTGCAATTTTTTTAAAAAAACTTATCTTTACAAGGCCAATTTTCTCTCAGTTGAGGAATACCATCAAAGTTATAAATCTCCACTAAGCTTTTATTGTTATACTCATTTCGTTTCATGGAATTGTGGTTGCTAAAAAAAAATTCACTCATTGTTGTTGCCGAAAAAGTGTATGTAATTAAATGGTTATCACCATTGTCGCCATAATTTTGCCGCCAAAAGGTCTTCAAGATTTTGGGGATGGCTAGATTTTGAAAGTGAGATTTTGGGAAGATGGATGGGTGGTAATGGAGATGAGTGCTCTCATAAACCCTAACTTATGATGTAGTGGCATGTGGTTTTAATTGTGAGATGGATGTCTCAAAATTATTAATATCATTTTTAATAATTTCACTTGAGATTATTATCGTAATAAAAAAAATTTGAAAAATAGAAAATCCAAAATAATTGATGGGTACTAATAACAGTTCTCAATAATAATTACATATTTTTATTGTGTGTATTTTTAAGCAAAATATATACATATTTTTAATATTTTGTTAAAAGGTCAAAAAAAAACTTTCTCAAACGCTTATAAAAGTCAATCCCCGAACATAAATTGATCATCTTAACAATTTTTTTTTAAAAATATTAAAAAGTTTACAAATAGTTTGGTTTTCAGAATTTATTTTCTATATTTAAAAAAAAAACTAATTTTGTGAATAAAATAAAAAAAACCCATTATTTTCATATAATTTGACATTTTTTAAAGGTAAAAATAATTTGTTTTTAAAATTAAAATTATTTTTTTAATATTTGTTTTGATCAAATTAATTTTTATCTTTTCAAAAAAAAATTATGAAGAAATATCACATCAGTATATTTGCAAAAAATAATTGCCAATCAATGATAAATTTTGTCATTTATTGATAATTATTTTTTAAAATTAACCCTAATTTATAATTTTTTTAATTTTTATTAAGATATTATTTGGCATAAATTGAATAAGTACACTCACTTACATAAATATATTTATTTGAGTCATATTACTTATTATATTTTTATATATTTTTTAATAAAAAAATTAAAAATTATATTTATTTAGATTATTTTAAACAATTCCTAAAATCAAATGGTGAAAAATATCTGGTGTGACAATTTGAGGGTCAACAACAACACGGTGGGGTTAGCCCCACCCCAGTAGTAGAGGTTCAAGTCGCTTCTATGTTTTGTTGTGGGTTGACTCTGAAAGCGACTTGTCAAGTCCGGTTTTTAATTTTTCGAGCCCAGTAGACCCAGACCCACCACAAACCGCTTCCTTTTTATTTATTTAATAGACCCCACAATAAATTCCCCGTTATTTTCACTCCCGAAAAATTAGAATTGGGATCACTGCTGCAGAGACTGTTATACTTCAATTTGAGTTGTATTATGTGTTAATTTTTATAATTTAAATAGTTTATTTTGTAAAATTTATTGAGTATTTTATATTTATCAAAAATCATATTAATCAGATATTAATAATTATATGATCGATAACAAAAAAAGAATCAATAAATTTTTCTTTTGAGAAATAACATAAAAATATATAATTTGATCATATAGTTAATGATATCCGATTAATATGATTTTTGGTAGACATGAAGTACTCAACAAATCTTACAAAATAAACGGTTCAAATCATAAAAATAAACCTATAATATATCTCAAATTAAGGCACAACTGTCACTGTTGTACCTTTGACACAATAGTGACCCAATTTCTCGAAAAAATTGAAGGCTCCCTTTGGCTGGTGATTTGGACTAATTTAATTATATAAACAAAATTGACTATTTTAATTAAATAGAATAAAATATCACATTTAAATTATAATTATTTTATTTTTTCTTACACAAAAATTTAAAAAATCAAAAATATATCTCAAACAAAACCTTTTAACCTTAAACTAGAATAGTTAAAAAACTAACCCACATTCTAAATAAAGACCTAGAATGTTCTCAGAGTACTTGTTTGGTTTGTTTTTGAGAGAGTTGTTTTTGAAAAAAAATTTAGAGAGAGAGTTTAGAAATTTTTTTGGTTTGTTTTGGTTGTATATTTTGGGAGAGTTGTTTTTTTTGGGAGTTTGGGATGATTTGATATTTTGGGAGAATTTGAGTAGATGTGTGTGAGAAAAAAAGTGATTGAGAATGAGAGAGGAGAGAGAAAAAGTGATTGATTGATGTATAAGAAAGAAAATGTGATTTTGGAAATTTTTTCAGAAACACTCAAACCAAACAATTTTTTTTTAAAACTCATCTCCCAAATGCAAACCAAACATACCCACATTGGGCTTGTTTGGTTTGTTTTTGGGAGAGTTGTTTTTGAAAAAAATTTTGAGGAGAGAGTTTAGAAATTTTTTTGGTTTGTTTGGTTGAATATTTTGGAAAAGATGTTTTTTTTGGAATTTGGGATGATTTGATATTTTGGGAGAATTTGAGTAGATGTGTGAGAGAAAAAGTGATTGAAAAGGAGAGAGGAGAGAGAAAAAGTGATTGATTGATGTATAAGAGAGAGAAAGTGATTTTGGAAATTTTTTGAGAAAAACTCAAACCAAACAATTTTTTAGAAATTTTTTTCTAAAACTCATCTCCCAAATGCAAACCAAACATACCATGTATCCGTATTCCTTAATCAATTATCATTTAATATGTCTTCTTATATTTTTTAATCACTAATATAATATCTCATTTATTTATTTTTTTCACTAATCAAAATATTATAAAATAGTATGTATAGATACGCTAAAATTACTGAATAATTACACCTCCGCTCCACCGCTCCAAAAGATAACTCGCTCCCTTTTTTTGGTTTTTTTTTGGGTACATCGGAAAAAAGAAACTCGCTTCCCGGGGTTGCTTCTTCTACACACATTTCTCTCTCTCTCTCTCTCTCTCTCTCTGCTAATCTCTCCAACCAAAACCTAACTTAACTCCAAATCTAACTGAACCGTCATCATTATTCTACTATTATCTTCCAACAATTAGTTTCTAATTCTTCTCTCTCTATAGTTTTTTTTCTACAAATCTTGGTTGTAATTGTTGAACTTTCACAATAATATTCTCACTTGAAGGTCTTACAGAGAGAGAGAGAGAGAGAGAGATGGAATTGGAGCAACCACAACACTACAACAATCCAGCATCGATGACGTTTGACGAGGTCTCCATGGAGCGTAGCAAGAGCTTCGTCAAAGCCTTGCAGGTTCGATTCTTTCACTTTCTCTTTCAGATCTGATTTTGTCTTTTATTTATATATATACGAATATGAATGCGGTGATAGTATATGTTTTTATTTGATGAACAGTTGACTTTCGATTTTTGGTTTTCTGTTTGGTTCCTGAGAAAACCACATGAAAGAAAATAATTGGGATTTGAGAATGGTTTTATTAGGTGCAGTTCAAAAGAGGGTTTTAAAATCTGTTGATTTTTGTTCCTTGAGATCTCATTTATGTGTGTTTCTGGCAATCTTTAGGAAATTCATTTTGGTTCTGTATTGTCTGATATTATTTGGAGAACTGTAATTTAAGGGCTATACCAACGAATTCAAAATCTGTGACTAATGTTAAGCGGATAGATAGAGCAAGACTTTGAGCGAGTGAAACTGCCTTATGAAGCTTTATTGGCTTTCTCGGGGAGGGATTGGGTTGCTCTAGAGACTGGCTCGCTCTCTGTTTTCTGCTTCAAAAGCATCAATTTAACCTGTTTGAGCTTCCCCGTCAAAATGTACTCCCTCCAAACATTCAACAAGCTCTCCAAACACATTACTAGGCATTACAAATCCTCATTATGCACCGCAAGCCTCCAATCGTGTTACACACTTCTCAAACACTATCACACCTTGTAATCTTTAAACATTGTATGCTTGCACGTTGCATATTACAAACCCAGTGGGGTTTTTTCTATGGAACATGGCAACCAGACGCACTAGCATTATTCATGGTTTCAACCAACTTTTTTTATTTGGTTTTTGAAGACAATTGCAGATGGTGCTTGTCTCTGTTTGTTAAGTGGTAGGTGACCTCATAATATGGCAAGTTATGTTGTTAATATTCATCCTTTATGGTTAGTCAAGGGGTCTTTGCTTTTTTTCCGTCTCAATCTTTGATGAAATTATCAGCTGAGTCTCTTCATGTTTCCATGCATGATTTAGCGAAAGTGGTGATGTTTCTTGTTTATTCAAGCATGAGTTATCATTCTTAAGTTCCCCTCCATGTAGTGGGTAATTCATGATTCAGTTTGAAACTATATGTCTTTCCATCAACGACAAGTGTCTGGCTGATTTACAATTTCTAATGGGTACATTTTTTCACGATAGGTGACATAGAACAAGCTGACTAGTTGAGTTGCAATTTTGTAAAGTTCATAAGTATTCTACATCAGTGAGATTTTATGAATATACTTGTGTCTTTTCTCTTAATCTCGGCCATTTAATAAATTCCATTTGCTATGCTATTTTGTTTCATGAAGGTACTTGTCCATGGATCCATTTTTTAAAATTATTTTTACTTTAATTTTTTTTTTTTTTTTTAAATTCCAAACCTGGTAATTCTTACCCATTTGAAGATTGAAATAATACCTGAAGCCTTTTGAGTTGATCAGCTATTCTTCTAAGTTGTTGTGATCTATTCTTACTCTTGATAGCTGTTCTGTGCTCATTTTTGTCATATGTAAGCACTTTTCCATGTTGTGTGGTAGCGAAGTGTTGCGTTAATACCAGTTTGATCCTTGTGTCGTGACTATTTCAGGAACTCAAGAATTTGAGGCCTCAACTTTATTCTGCTGCAGAATACTGCGAGAAGTCTTATCTTCACAGTGAACAGAAACAGATGTAAGACCACTGTAACTGTGACTTTGACTTTATTTGAAAATCTTAGTGAAATATAATCCCTTTAGGCTTTTACCATTGGTCTGTTTTTGGAAAGCCCTAGGTGACTATTTAATCTTCATTATTTATTTAATGTGAGACTCACCCAGGCACTTTCTAGAGTAGGTTTCTGACTAGGTGATTGACTAACTTTGAATATAATGAATTGTTTATTTAATTGTTCTCACTGTTCATTTAAGTCTAGTTAAAAACCATGAAAAAAAAGGAGATCAGCACTCATACCCTTTTAAGCACTGTATTTGTTGTGCACATTCATTTTGCAAAGTAAGTGTCGGGATTCTAGAATACATGGCTCCTTTGTTTAAGATCGATCTGCAGCAGTTACAATGGCAACATTTATATGATTCCATTTGGTTCTTTTAAACAAAGTCCGATGTAGAGAATGTGATGAAAACAAAGGCTACAAATGAGATTGGCCAAATGTTTATGTATCATGTATGGGACCATTAATGTGTTGTAGCCATCCTCATTTTTGCAATCCGTGGTCAAAGCGATGGTGATTGTAATAGGAGTATTAGTAACAGCACAAATAACAACAATAATAATGATTCTTGTTTTTGTTTTTTTTTTTTTAGTTTAGAATATGGTTATCCATGGTTTAAAATTATTTATTAACAGTTGCACGCCATTGTGTTTATTGTGTTTGGAATTTCGGAACTTTTCTTCTTTTACTGGGAATTTAATTCAGAAGTATGCAGGGTCCTGGACAACCTGAAAGATTATGCTGTACGAGCCCTTGTGAACGCTGTTGACCACCTTGGCACTGTGGCTTACAAATTAACTGATCTACTTGAGCAACAAACCTTGGATGTCTCAACCATGGAACTTAAGGTTTCATCTCTGAATCAGGTAACATAAATGCAGTGTCTCTGAAAAAAGAAAAAAAAGAAAAAAAAAAAGGTTTTAGCGAGAATGTTACATAAATAGGAGCTGAACTTGGTTTATATTTATTTATTTATGTCAGCAACTACTAACGTGCCAAACATACACGGATAAAGAAGGCATCAGGCAGCAGCAGTTGTTAGCATTCATCCCAAGGCATCACAAGCATTACATTTTGCCCAGTAAGACTAATAATTGCAAAGTTCTTCTACAAGTGCTAGTCTGTATGATGAGACCTTTGGCATGTTATTAGTTTCCCTTTTAACCATTTTCTTGGTTTAACACCCAAGCTAGATTCTGTTAACAAGAAGGTACATTTTAGCCCGCACATACAGACAGATGCTAGGCAAAGTCATATTCAAACAAGACCTCGTGTTTACCCTTCAGGTACCTCCTTTTCCTAATGATGAATGGTTGTGTCCTGTCACAACTTGTTTTAGTGCAAGACTAAACTTTTGACTCAGCATTTAATTCATATGCTGTGTGTGTTTAATTTAGGCACCTTTGCTTCAAAAACTCTGTCTTGGCATTTGGCATCAGAAACCAAGTCTACCTTAAAAGCTTCCCCACATGCTTTGATGAGGTCAGTCCATGAACTTCAATTAGTTTTTCATTTCCATTTTCATATGGAACATTTGCTAATATTCCCAAGAGAGCTTGAATGATATTGTTTATGTTGCAGCAGTGAAGATCCAAAAACTTCTGAAAAAGCTTCTGGGATCTTCCACTTAGGGGGTATACATAAGTTTTGCTTGCAGTTGGCTGTTGTTTTGATGGTGCATCTTCCATTGTGGAATTATAACCCCATACTTACAATTTTGCTCTTATAGATGCTGAAGAGGGTACCCGAATGAAGTCCTCTGCAGTTCCTCTCCAGTTGTCCAATGGAAGGCCGGCTTCAAGTGCAACTATGCAAACACTCGGTGTCACACGGAGGGTAATTTCAAAATCAACAAGAACTCAGACATGCCCGACATTCTTCTAAGTGCATGCCTGATTATATGAGTGAATGGATGGAAAAATAATCAACATGTTATTTCTGAAGTTTCTCCTAACATGCTTGCTGATCTTCTTTTTATCCAATTTATTGGACAACCTTTTTCTCATTTTAGTATTATGTATTTTACATGCTATTTTTAATGAAATCTGTTTATGTGTGACATGTGTACCGACATTCAATGTTAATCTCACATTCACATAATCAAATCTGCCGAGAACTACTTTTCTGTTGCTCTCTTCGTTTTGTGTAACCACAATGGTAAAAGCCACAAGTACTTGAGTTATAGTTTTGGTTAGTTTGTCTTTGGAACATTGTTATGAACATTAGTGATGCATGTATATCTTACAAAGAATAACTGAGGAATAATTGTTAGTTTAATTAGGACAATAAGTTGACTGTGACTGCTGCCTGTGTTGGATTTCCTCTTATAGCTCCATGAGTGTTAATTTTAGATTCAGTTAGAGACCTAACTTTAACATTGATCTGTGACAGCTGCCCTTGTTGGATTTCCTCTCATAGCTCCATGTGTGTTAAGTTAAATTCAGTTGGGAAGCCTAACTTTAAGGTTGCAAATCTGTGAAACTTGAAAAATATAGCCATCAACAATTTTGCATGAATTAAATACATGGAAGATCCCTTAATCTCTCTCCAACATGGGTTAAAAATACATGGAAGATCCTTTAATCTCTCTCCTAATAATTTAGAATTTTTCTTTTCACAATCATCAAACATTCTAAATCCATCCAAGATTCGTCTTCCACAAAGTTATCAAAGGAGTAGTTCCTTTTCAATGATGAACATATATGTATGCATTTTAGAACACAATGGAATGCGGAGAAAATGATATGTTTGGTTCAACTTATCTCTTAGCCAAATTAGAATCTTTGCTGCATAAGGTAATCTTTTCTGGTTCTCACTTTCCTTGGTAGTCACCTCTTGGTATTCACAAAAAGCTGATCCCTAGCAAAGTATGGGAAAGAGCTATAAAGAGAGAACCAACTTGGCTGTCCTGCCTATGACAGTATTTGGGGATAAATTTTTCCATCCTTCCGAGAGTCCTGATAAACATGAGCTATTGCTGTTTCAGAAGACTCAGGACAATTGGGTTTTACTCAGGATGATATCTTCCTGTCTCTCGGTTATTCTGTTTTAGTTATGGCACTAGAATCATAGAGATGCCACATTAGAGATGTGGGATGTACTGATAGTAACATGAGCGGTTTTGTTTGATCTTTCTGATTCTGATTATCATGGGTTAAAAAAATAAAAATAAAAAGAGAGGACAAAAGTACTTTTTCACAAGCAAATGATTGTCGGCTTATGCTATAAAATAGATGCATACCTTAGATGAGAAAAACACGCTGGAGATTGAGTGATGGGACAATGCTGTGGTAGACTCTGTATTGAGTTGAGGCCAAACTCATATTTCGGGCAGTGAATTTTCGATGCAACTTGAATGGTAGAAAGTGGTTGATTTTGTCCTTTGAAGTTACCTTATGCAGAATGGAGCATTATCTCCAACTTTGGGTGAGAGCGGGATGGTACCCTGGCGAAGTGGTTAAAAATGATCCCATGAGAGAAAGGCATAAAATGTGCCAATTGCTAAGGTGGCAAATCGGAATCCACCCAAAAAAAAAGTGGCCAATCGGAGCTAATGAAATTTTTGGATGGTTATTTAGTCCCATCTGATTTGGAGAAATTTAAGTTGGAATAATGTTACCTGGAGGCTGCAACTTGGATTGTTTCTCGGCACATAAAATGGGAACATGGTATGCCACATGCTTTAAATGTGGTACGATAGGGATTGATTTATCTAGATTATACTTTAGAATTGAAGGTACTCCTAGAGTAATTTTCATTTACCAATACCAATTAGACAATGTAGTTTATTTTTTTCAAATTAATCATGTTAAAGCATATTTCCATGAGCATAATGGTCCAGTTATTACATTTAGGCCTCGTTTGGGAACAGGCTATTTTAGTAACTTTTTGACTTTTTACGAAAAGATGTGCAGAAAAGTAGAGAGGTGATGTGACTAGTTTTAGTTGATTTTTTGACTTTTTGGCTAAAATAGCCAGTTCCCAAACGAGGCCTTAGTTATGCTGACTACACTCTCCTTGGATTTTAGCTCATTATATTTTATTTAAGGAAACCTTAAGGAGATGTTTTGGAAGGGAAAAAAATTGGGATCACTAAATTCATTGTTTTGGAATGAAAGTGTAATCATGTTTTGGAATGTGCATACTAAAATGTAAATCACTGAAGTATTTGTGTTTTCTGATAACACTGAGCTATAAGCATTATAGTTAGGTGGTGATTTTCAGATGGTGGTTATGAATCTGGTACAGTTGGTGGTCTATAAATATATTTTCTGCAGGTAGGTTAAATTTTGTCGAAGTAGCTTGTATTAATTGAAATGTACTTCTTTTATTAGCTGATTGACTAAATAGAGTTTAAACTGTTATACTACTCTGTTCTCTTTTATTTTATTTTATATTTCGGTTTTTTTATTGGGTGTAATTCAAATTTTAATTTAGTTAGATATTCGGTTCGTGCACTTTTATGTACGTTGCTGATAAGGTTTAGAAACATATGGTATGGATATTTATTGCTGGACCACTCATGAGTGGTAGGAAAACAAGTCTATATCTTATGTTAAATATCATGCTCTCTCTTTGGGGATGAGAAAAGCCGGAAAGTTCTTATAAGATATTGTCCTTTTGCAGGATTCCATAGAGGGTTCCAAACAATTGGCACCTTTCAGGTCGTTTGACAACCAAAACCAGCGTGAGATTGTCCGTGCACCTGTCCGCAGCAAGAGTGTGCTGTCATCTTTCTTTGTAAAACAGAAGACTGCCAAACTAAAGACTGTCTCATGAATCTTCATTCAAGCAAGTCAACTATGATGCCATTTTGTTGTCTCGTATGTTGGTTGATAACGTGCTTTTCACTTGATTCATTCATTAATTTCTCACAAATCATTCTCTACGTTTCATTTGGTGCTTAATAACAAGCAGAAGTGCACTGTAGTCTTGTAATGAAGACAATCCAGATTGTCTGCTTCTTGAGTGAATGACTTCTGTGCTGTATTCTGTGTTTTGTTCATATGGCTGTATAGTTAACTAGTTGGCAATCCTATTGTGAAGATGGTTTATATTGACCAAGCCTTGATGAGGTGATATTTAGTACTTGTTTGTTGTCTAAATGTATTGAATTTAGACTGAGAAATTTACTTTGCTCTTTGGAAAATCAAAACAGGGCTTGAATTGCTTGTGTAGGTACTATTGAAAGTCTAACAACTTATTGTTGGGGTAATTGCAAATTAGTGAAAAGAAAGTGAATGTCATTGCAAAAATACAGAGGCACAAGTGGCATCTGTGCTTTGGTGCAAGTAAAGCCACAATTTTCATTTGCACCATAGCACAGATCTACTTTGGAATTTCACGTTTTTGCGATTATTTTCACTTTCTTCCCAGTGCTTTGCAATTCTGACTTTATTGTTCCAAATGTGCTGGGTCCTGTTTATATCTAGGCTAGGAATTGTTTCATCTTGTGAATAAGAATGGACCTGAGCGGGGTTCAAACCTTGCTCTCCCTTGTACCAGGAAAAAAATAGAAACTTGTGTACAGAATGTGTAGAAAGGTAGAATTGCCTATTGTGAAACCTATTGTTGATTCGATCACTGTATCTCTGCTTCAAAGTAAAGCTATGAGAAGTTCCATCCACAAGTAATGGCTGTCGGATTTGGATTGCATTGTTGCATGGGGATCACTGGAGTTCAAGCAACACCTCACCCTCACAACTAAGGGTGTGTCATTGGCCCGAAAGCCACGGCGTGGATGGCCCAGTCTCATACCCCGGGTGGGTTTGTATGTATGCCTTGAATTAGGTTTGAGTTGGACCTAGGTGTTGAAGTTGCAGATGTTCCTAATGTGGGGTTGGTGTAGCTTCAATAAGGTTTGAGTTGGATCCAGGTATTGAAGTTGCAGATATTCCTAATGTGGGGTTGGTGTTGCTTCAATAAGGTTTGAGTTGGATCTAGGTATTGAAGTTGCAGATACTATTTTGGATGTTATGTGTACAACCAATAAGAAAAGAACAATATTATACAAATATACAAACCTCAAATTATTTTAAGGCCTTATTTGGCAATTTTTTGACTAAAACAGTCGCACAAAAAATAATTAAAAAGTTACTAAAAATTTAAAGAAGTCATTAAAAATAAAATAAAAAACCCAAATATCTCTGTAATGCAAAACTTTTGATACAACTAAAAATATCATTCTCATTTCTCAAAAAATAAATAAATATCATTCTCAAAAAAATTAATTTTTTTTCACCTCATAAAAAAGTCAAAAAATAAACAATTATTAAAAATGACAATTCCCAAACCAGGCCTATGTGGGGTATGCCATGTTATTTTAATGGGTCTGATTTTTTCAAATTTTGTTATTGGAAGCCATATTTGTAATTAAGGTTCCGCTTGTTTTGCTGTAAAATATTTTTGTCAAAAATATTTTAATCATTTTTGATTATTTGGTTAAATAAAAAGTAAGTAAAACATTTTTAAGGAAAATATTTTTGCATTATTTTCTAAAAAATGACTTACGTTCAAAAATTTTGTAAATTAATTTTTACAAAGTTGACTTTCACTCACTATCTTTTCAACACATTTACCTTTTTAAATAATTATTTTAACTCACTACAAAATTATAAATAGCACTTTATTAAATTAAAATTTATTTTTTAAGAAATAAAATATTCTTATTTTAAGTATGAATCGAAAAATAAAAATAATTTTTTTTTTTTTTTTTTTTGTGTAGAAAAAAATGAGCACAGCATTCCAAACAATGAGCCTCACAATAAGGGCTGGACTTTGAGTTAAAACCACTTCACTGTCTCTCTCTCTCTCTCTCTAGGCTTGTTCATATTATTACACAGCTTCACAAAAACTCAGATCGCCATTGAAGCACTGTCCCAACTTGATCTGAAGCTTCTTCGAAGCACACATCCTAATCTTCACCGACATCATCATAATTCAAACGCACCATCTCGATCCGATTCGTTCTGATCTGATCATCGAAATCGATCTCAAAAAAAAAAACCAAACCCTAGAGTACTGGCAATTCACCTAAATGCACAAGCTCTGTTTGATTTGCGTCGATTGAACAAGCGAGCTCAATAAATCATCAATGTCGTCTCTTCTCCATCAACGTCCACTTCACAACACTCTCACAAACCCTTCCTCCTTATCCCCTCGATCTCCCTCCGATTTCCCAAAACCCTCAACAATCTTCAACCGAACAAGCCTCTTACTCCTCTTATTACTCCTGGTAATTCTAGGAGTCTTCATTCCATGGATTGGGTTGCCTCAAGGCCTGTTCACAAGTTCTGGAGTCTCAATCTCCAAATGGAAAGACTACACGTTGGCTGAGGCAGTGGCGAATGTGGCGAAGAATGGGACAGTTGTGGTGTGTGCGGTGAGTCAGCCTTACTTGCCGTTTCTGAACAATTGGTTGATTAGTATTGCGAGGCAAAAGCACCATGAGAAGGTGCTTGTGATTGCTGAGGACTATGCGACTCTTTTTAAGGTCAATGAGAAGTGGCCCGGCCATGCCGTGCTCGTGCCGCCCGCACCGGATGCTCAGACTGCCCATAAATTTGGGTCTCAGGTGCTTTTTTGGGTTTTCTTTGTTATTCATGGATAAATCAATTCTTGTTACTTATCAATTCTATTTTTGGTGACTCAAGATGTGGTTCACTGGATCAAATTCATGATTTTTCAGTGATATTATACGCCTTCTAATAGTGGGATACATATTTGCATTTGTAATCAATTGTGTATTTTGAGCTTGATTCTAACAAAGAATTGGAGAATTATAGGCTCTTTTTTTTTTCTTTTCTTTCTAATGCATTGTTCCCCTTTTAAGTTCTGTAGTTGAGTACTTTCCATCCATGTATTATCCAAGAAAAATGTGCCCCAGAAAAGGCATTGGAAGGAAAGCCATAACCAAGATAAATTTATTTTGTTAGGGCCAGTTTGACTAAAATGTAAATTGGATAGTTTTAAAATAAGCTGATTTGAAAATTAGGTATTAAGGCCTTGTTTGGGAACAGGCTAATTTAGTAACTTTTTGGCTATTTGGCTAAAATATGAGCTAAAAAAAATAGTATGTTTGGGATAATTTTTTGGCTTTTTACGAAAAGATGTGCAAAAAATAGTGTGAAAAAAGAATCTTTGACTTTTTGGTATGGATTGTTGGCTTTTTGGCTTTTTTTAGTAACTTTTTGACTTTTTGGCTAGACCGGCATGTTGCCAAACGAGGCCTAAGTGCTATGAAGCATGGATACAAATACAAATACAAATACAGGATATGGATACAATAGAATACCAATACGGCAATACGACAAAATTTAAAATATGGATTACGAATATGACTATGATACGTTTGTAAAAATATATATATTTTTATAATTTTTAGTATTGTATTATACATTTAAGAGCTAGTAGCTGCTAGCTAGTTTACTTTATAATTTTTAGCAACTCTTATAAAAATTTCATTTTAATATCAAGTCTATACTGTTTATATTGTCACTTTGCTTTTCTATTTCACACTGTTGTATGCAAGTTTATTTGTTTGTTTAATTGTTGAAATCTAATTTTAGTATTTTTATATTTTCTTGTTTATCCTTGCTTTCTATAAAGTATGAATACAGATATGTAACACATAAAACACGCTAACAATTTGTCAGTTTGACAAATTCAAAAAAGTAAGGTACTACTAAATCTCACTATTTTTTATTCTCTAAGAAGTTTTGAAAAACTATTATTGTATTTATCCTAACAATTATACCTTAATGCTATACAAGAATTATTACAATCTCAATTTTATAATGGTTTGAATCGTGACCTAGAGTAACCGAAATTTAAGCAATACTTCTCGAAATTAAAGAAAAATTATGAATACATTTAGAAAGTATCGGATACATATCTAAGGATTATTGGTATTTGATATGGATGTGACTCTCTTTTAAAAATATCCATGCTTCATAGGTTAAGTGTGTTTGGCTAAAAAACTAAAAACCTCAAAAAAAATATAAATCTACTTGCTTTGTGTTATTTAATTTGTTTATCTAAATTTTACTTGTAAAGAATTGTTTATTTCTTTTAAATCACAGAACTGTGTTACCTAGAACTTGAGAGATTCAAAAGTTCAACACCACATGGATATCAAATGAGCTCATGTATAAATCTACATATTTTGATTTGGTTAATCCAAAATGAAATGATTAAATTTCCAGAGTCAGATAGGCCCTTTATGAAAGTCTGCACTCTTTCAAGACGAATTCTATTTTGGGGGATGTCACTTTCAAATTAGGCTGTGGGTGCTAGCCTTTATTAAATGAAATTGGATTTCTTTCATTCTATACTTTATTGATTCTACTTCAGATATGTAGCCTCATCCTAGGGCATAGATTCATCTCTTGTTCTCATATAGTTTTCTACCAAAATGAAGAGGCTAAAGGTTTTCTGATAGAACAGAATTTTGCACTGGTTCTTTATTTTACCACATTTTATTAACTCTTAATTTACTTACCTAAACCACCTTTATAGGCTTCTCATAATGACCTTGGATAGCTTCATTTTACAGGGATTCTTCAATTTTACCTCCCGAAGGCCTCGCCACCTACTGCAAATATTGGAGCTTGGATATAATGTTATGTACAATGATGTTGATATGGTCTGGTTAGCGGATCCATTTCCTTATTTGCAAGGGAAGCATGATGTATACTTCACAGATGACATGGCTGCAGTACGTATGCTTACTTTGCTTCTGGCTTCCAGTATTTTTAAACTATTAATGCATCCTATTTACATAGAGCGGACTATGCTGTACCGCTATCAAAAACCATAGATTCCACATGAAGTCCACAAACTATGCTAAAGGAATGCTGCTCCTTTCATTTCCTTGCCAAACCTGCCCTTTGCTGCATATTATAACTTCAATTTGAATACTGGTTTTTAATGGAGTGTGAGTTCAATTTTGAAATCAGAAACATATGTATATGAAGGATTCTCCATATGTTGGGTTTACTTGACATTAACATAAAATTGTTTTGGACCCACTGTTCCATTCATCTTTTAGCATTGCAGCATAAACCCTGACCAAGTATTGCAGACTTACAATCATTAAATTAAGTTTTTGTGGATACACCAGTTAGTCCCACTCCTTTCACCTGTGCGCTATGGTCTGCAATCTCTTGTATAATTCTTTTTGCAAATATGCATGCTTGACTGATATTGATGAATCACTTATCTTTTCCTTCTCCTTTGGAACCACCAGGTGAAACCTTTGAACCATTCTCATGCTTTGCCACCTCCAGGGAAAAAGGGGCGGACTTACATATGCAGTTGCATGATTTTTTTGCGCCCAACTAGCGGAGCAAAACTGGTTATGAAGAAGTGGATTGAAGAACTTCAAGCTCAGCCATGGTCTAAAGAAAAAAAAGCAAATGACCAGCCTGCTTTTAACTGGGCATTAAACAAAACTGCAGGACAGGTGTGTTTCTACGTTCTTGAAACCAGTTGAAATTCGTATCTATGGAGTTTAATTACCTTGAACAATATTGTTAAAGGCAACAACTTAGAATGTTTCTGAGAATAACACTTTTTACTTCCACCATCCATGAAAACAAGATTCTGGATCAGTACATGAAAGCTGAGGTTCATCTATGCTATATATATATAAAGCATAGCCTTCTGGGACTGTCACAACTTTTACTATATCTAAAATACCCATTTCAGATCTAAGTGTTTCAATTCATATTAGTAATGCTTCACACACACACACAGTGTGTGTGCCCACACCTATAGTTTATCAAAAAGTGATTCATATTGTATGCAGCATTGCATGAGACATACCTGATTGATTCTATAAGCAATACTAGGTGGTGACCACTACAGAAGTTGAAGGTGATGTAAAGTATTGGCTATTCGCTTGTATAGAAAGATGAGTTTTCCACCGTGTAATGGGTGGAATCCTGTTGTTTCATGGCAATCAAGTAATAGTAAAATCTGTTTGCCATATTCAGATATTTAAAACTGGTTGAGAAGGTTGAGGCTTCTCTCTATTTTGTATTGAATGGTTGAGCTACTATGCTTATACATATTAATATACTATCAATAAAATTATATCCTTTTTTGTTGCACATTGCTGTGGGTAATTGCACATATGTCTTCATTGTTGCAGGTGGATCTATATCTGCTCCCACAGGCAGCATTTCCTACGGGAGGGTTATACTTCAAGAATCAGACATGGGTTCAGGAAACTAAGGGAATGCATGTTATCATTCATAACAACTATATAACAGGTTTTGATAAGAAAATAAAGCGCTTCCACGATTTTGGCCTCTGGTTGGTGGATGATCATGCACATAAGTCCCCCCTTGGCCGATTATAGCAAGCCATAAGTTGGTGAAGCTTTAGCAGCCTTCCTCGAGTTACATTGCCATTCCAATTGCTGTTGAGCTCATTTTATGCCCATTGGCTCCGGATACGTGTTGAAATTACCATTCAGCGAACAGCGGAACGAACTCTTCATTTGGTCATTTCCACTCTTCGAAGCACGTTGGATCATCATTCCCTAACCTCTCTGCAATTTTTCTCCTTTGATATTCTTTCCTTAATTATGTAAGAGCTTTTTTGTTTCTTTTTGAATTTTCAGAACTGCTTTAATATTTAATTCATTCAGCCAATTCTACCTTGGTGTCATCTTTAGAAATTCTTCAGTTTTTGTGAATGTCCCATATGCTTTTACACAACACTTTCTGTGGTGAACCTGCTAAACATTATTCACCCAAAAAAGAACCTGCTAAACACTACAGTAGTTGTATTAAGAAGAGGGAATGATATATTTACCCAAAAAAAATAACGAGAGGGAATGATTTGTCCATTTTGATCTTCAAATAAGCAGTCGTGGGATTTTGAAGTGGATATATGTAATTGCTATTCTAGTTAGAACGTATTATTAGAATCTTTTTAAGTCCATATAGCTCATAACAGAGTAAAATGGGAAAAAAATATCGGTCATGCTACATCCTCCAAAAACATTCCCCCTAATCCCCTTAATTTTCATATCAAGTAAGAAAAAAAAAAAAAAAAAGGAAATAGTTGTCAAAACAGGAAATTAGGGAAATTAGGGGGCCTCTTTTTAGGGCTCCAAATCATTTTCTAAAAAATATATATTCACGAAGCTGATTCTACTTGATTAGAATGGAAGAGAGATGAATGGGGTATTTGGTATTATTTTAAGTTTATTTATTTATTTATTTAGGCCAAATTTGGGGAGACTAAGGGTTGGTTTGGGATGTCCTAAAAAAGTGCACTTTTTGACTTATAAGTGCACTTTTTGACTTTTTATGAAATATGGGTTGGATTTGGGTTGGGTTTGAAGTGATGTGTTAGAGAGGTAATGTAACTTAAATAAGATGATGTGATTTAAATAGGATAGTGATTTTTTGACTTTTTGAATTTTTTTGAGGATGCCAAACTTGGCCTAGGGAGATTATTTTACATTAAAAGTTGATAGTCTCTATAAATTAAAAACACCCTTCACTTAACTTTTGAAAAATTAACATTTCTATCCATTGATTTTAGTGTGATATTTGTTTTGAGTTTTCAAATTATAATTTTACAACCACTTTTGAAAACTCCTTTTTATGCGGGAAAATTTGGCTAATCCGGACGCCGGGCTGGTTGACCAGAACAGTATTCGGTTTTTTATTTTTATTTTTTGGCACTTGTTATTTTTATATTTTAAATAAAAAATATTTTCAGAATTTTTTTTAAATTTTTTATGAGATTTGAATAGGATTTTGAGTTATGTGTTTGGTTATGAGTTGTAATTTTTTGAATTAAATATCATGTTATATCATTTATTTCAAACCTAATTCAAAACTCTTGTCAAAACTCATAACTAAACAAATTTTTAACACTCAAATTATAATTTCAAAACTCACAAACTTAAAATACAATTCTATTATCAAATCATATTTAAAAAATTTTACCAAAAACTACTTAGATTTTTTCAATTTATTTAAGTTATTTCAACTTAATAAACTATAAAGAGAAGTAACACTAAATAGTTTAATACAAACTCCCATATTAGGCCATCTCTAACAGTGCATCAAACAATGCATCATATTTGAAATTTGATGAAAAAGTGACTTTTTCAAGCTCCAATGGTTTCACCAATTTGATATCAAAATGAGAATGGAACAAACATTTCATCAAATTGAGGACAAGCTTTGTATTTTAGTATTTCACTGTTCTGGACCGTTGGACTAGGCAACCGGTCAACCAACCAGATGTCCGGCCGGTTAACCAACCGGTCAACCGGTTCCCTTTCAAATAGGTAGGTTCAAACTGATCAAAAAAGTTCAAATAAGTAAAAAAAAAATTAGTCATACTGGTCGACCAACCGGTCGATCCCTTCCCTTTTGATGCACGGTTGGAGCAAACCATACCAGATTGAGAAAATTTTGTTTTTTACTCAAATTTAATGAAGAATTTGGTCCACTGCCGGGAATGCTCTTAAAGTAAGTTATAAGTTATTTCTATCATCCTCACCAAACGTCCCAGATTTGCTTGAAAACCAATAATGGTTGCACTTTTACCCGCATCAGCATGATTCCATGGAAAACCATTTTTAAGAAGAATATATATATATATATGTATATATAATATTTTTTAATATTTGATATTGTAAAAAATGAAAGTCAACTGAATTATATTTTCCATTGATAAATCTTTCGTCCCCAAATCCATTTCTCTCTATTATAAAACCCTTCTAATCAGTAAATTATATGTTGAGATTCTAATCAGTAAATTATATGTTGAGATTTCCTTGTCATAATAACCTCACATAATTTTAATGGTTGGGAGTTAGAGGTGGTCATTGCTCCGCACTCGCATCCCTCGTCCTGCCTTATTTAGATTTTTTCTCCCCAGACAAGCAAATGAGACGAAGACAGATTTTACTTTCTCTGTACTCTTCTACACGACCTTGTCCCGATTATATTTATTAAGGGTTGGTTTGAGATGTTCTAAAAAAATATATTTTTTGATTTATTGGCTTATATGGGTTGGATTTGGGTTGGGTTTGATGTGATGTGTTAGGAATGTGATGTGATTTAAATAAGATGATGTGACTTAAATAAGATAGTAACTTTTTGACTTTTTGTATTATTTAGATCATGCCAAACTTGGCCTAAATATATTTAAATGTAAATGCATATAATATATAATTTAATTTTTTTATCTTATATATTATAATTCTTATTAAGTGTAAATTATTATCCATAATATACTACATTATCTATAATTTGTATTAAAATTCTTATTCTCAACTACAAAATTAACCCTGCTCCGGCCCTTATATGATACGGGGTGGGTGTGGATTACTACAAACGCGCTATGATTGGGAGTATCAGAAATGATACATCCTTTTAATTTAAGAGCTCTAAAAGAGCACTAATGATGTGGAAAATCAAAAAAGAAAAAAAACAACCAAGGTCAAAATATCACATCACATCGGGCTCACACACCAATTAGAGCTATTAGAGCTCTTAGGGGTTGTTTGAGATGTCCTAAATAAATACACTTTTTTGTCTTTTTGGACTAAAAAGTTGAAGAAAAAAAAAAAGATGTTTGGATTAAATTTTTAACTTTTTACGAAAAAATGTGTATTAAAAAATTATATAAATTAGTGTGTAGGAAAAGTTTTGACAGTGTAGGCTGTACGGGGGCAGCAAGGTTTGCAAAGTGATGTAATATGAAATGGTTGCCTTCTTTTCAGGCAACCATTTAGACGGTGTTCTTTGGCTAGTGGAGGTCCACCACGGGTCCCGTTTTGCTAATCAGAACCGTTCAATGTGTACAACTCGTCGAGTACTATATGTTTGTAAAAAATCACGTTGATCGGATATCTATAGAGCTATCTGATAAGATTAGTTTTTTTATCAACCGTTAACTATAACACCATCTATTTTTTATACAAAACTGATTTGATCATATAGTTAGCGATATCCTATCAACGTGATTTTTTACAAACATATAATACTCGACGAATTGTACACATTGGACAGTCCGATTAGCAAAATGGGACCCGTGGTGGGCCCCCACGAGCCCAACATTACAGTCCAACTTGGTGAATATATATATGTAATTTTTTTTTAATCCCTTTCACGATACTTTCTCATCAATTCAATACCTTTCACAGTGTAAAGTTGATTTGTATTAAAATATTATGTATATTATTTTTTTATATTTTTAATTTGTAAATAGTGATGACTCTTTTATTTTATTTTTTTTTGTAACTTTTTAACTTTTTGAATTTTTTCTAACATCTCAAATCAGGCCTTAATTTATGGCTCCCAATCTGTTTTCTTGCGAGTAGTTGGGGGAGATAGAAGAATTTAGAGGGATAAATTGCTTTTAAAATAAAAAAAGAAGGTAAGGAGAAAAGCCACAAACAAAACGACTGCGTCTGCCGGGAGTCGAACCCGGGTCTATTGCTTGGAAGGCAATTATCCCAACCGTTGGACTACAAACGCCTATTTTTGTTGTCATTGTTTTGTTTTGTTTTGTTTTTTCTTTAAAGGAGAAATTGTTTAATTTATGTATATTTTATATGTAAAACAAAAAGGTTTTGAAGCTCTAATAAAGAAACTCTAATAGCTCTAATGGAGTATGGGTCTTACTATGATAGTGACGTTTGTGTCTTGTGTTTTTTTTTTTTTTTTGACTTTCCATGTCATTAAAGCTCATTGATTTAGAAGAATGTATCATTATTGTATGTAACATAAGCAAAATGTTTGAAAACTCTAAACTAAGAGCTCTAAAGGGGCTCTAATGGGTGGAATCCACCCATTGATTTGATGTTTTGACCTTTTTTTTTTTTTTTTTTTTCTTCATCTTGCCACCTTATTAGACTCTTTATTAGAGTTTCAAATTTAAAGTTATGTATCATCGCTCAAAAAATAATGATCATATACAACTAGCAATTATTTAAAAAATAACATAAAATAAAAGGTATGTAATTTTATAATTTGTTAATCTAAGGGGTTGTTTGAGATATTCTAAATATGTACATTTTTTGACTTTTTATGAAATATGGGTTGGGTTTGAAATGATGTGGTAGAGAGGTGATGTGATTTAAATAAGATGATGTGACTTAAATAGGATAATGACTTTTTGACTTTTTTAATATATGCCAAACAACGCCTAAAAGTCAATCTTAAAAAGTCAACTAATAAATCATGTTAATAAACATAAAAAAATAAATAAATCATCAATCAATAGATTTTGGTAATACATTTACAATAAGGTAAATTACACTTACACTCCATGAGTTTTGAATTTAATACATATTATCTTCTGGCGTTTGAAAAATTACATTGATCCTTCTATTACTGTAATTATTTAGACGAAATTGACGTTGATATCAAAAGATATTGAATTCATGCACTCTCTCTTTTCTTGCCTTACTTTATTTCTATTTTTTTTTTTTCTTCTTCTTTCCTGTGCTTTACTTTTTTTTTTTAATGTAATTTTTTCTGTTTTCTATCAGTAGTTGTTGCTTTTATATAATTAAGGGATTTATAAAATGAAACTATTACCTGCAAGAGTGAAATGTAATTTTTATGATGTCAAGAGATAGGATATGATCAAACCAAATCTCAAAAATTATTAGTATAATTTACCCTTTATAATAAATAACATGTGGTGGGTTGCATTATTTAACATTCTCATCTTATAGTAATCTAGGATTATTTTAATTGTTTTATACACACCGTCTTCATAATTAATTTCAATTTCATGTCATCATACCCCACTATTTTTCTAATATAACCAAAGGTTCCGTGGTAATAAACTATTGCAAAGTAGTTTAATCATATTTATTAGGGTAAATTATAAACACACTCCTTAAAATTTGCTTAAAATATGAATTGTTTCCTATAATTTAGAAAATTATAAATACCTCACTGTCAGATTTTTTTATTTAATAGAATTAATTGAAAAAATAAAATTTCTAACTGTGTTCACCTATAAAATAATAAAATTATCTGAATTATTAATTGAAATAAAATTTTAACATTATTAAAAATTGTTAATTAACTAGCTGATTTATTAATAAAAGGACATATTTATTATAAAATTAGAAATATTATGGGGCATAATGTAATTTCTAGAATCACGAAAGTAATTTGTAATTTAAGTAAATCTCAAGGGGTGTATTTATAATTTATACTATTTGTTAATATCTTTGGTCCTCAAAATTCTACAAATAAAATTTGAAACTTTCAAAGGTTTGGAGTGAACTAGTTTTTTATGTATTAATACATATGTCACGATGCATCATTTTAGGAAGATGCTATATTGTGCACTCTAAAAAATGTGCATATGATATGTTTTTCATAATTTTTTCATAAAATTTCATAATTTAAATTCAAAATGTTATACCTTTTTCACTACAAAAGTTATAACTTTTTTTTCATTGAAAAATGTCATAACAAAATCTGAAAGTGTCATAACAAAAATCACAAAATATCATAACATTATCATTCATAACTTTAAGGTGCACATCATAAATTCGCTATTTATAACTTTATTACAAAATGTTATAACACACATCACAAATAATCATAACGTTCGTCGTAAAAAATCATAATTTTTTCACAATGTGCACCATTTAAAAGGGTGCACATTGTAAATTTCTCCATCATTTTATATTGGAAGATTTAGTCAAAATTACCTCATAATAAAATTTTAATACATTAAAATAAGTATAAAAAGTTTTTCTTAAAAAGTCCAACATATACTATTATTATCAAAATATACTGAGTGAGTAATTTAATATTTTAAATTTTAAAATAATATAACTTTTGATTTAGATGTCGGTTTTTAATCAAATTAGTATTTTTAGAATCCTCTTATCAAGATCTATCAAACAAGATCTAGGGGTGAGCATAGTCCGGATTAGGGTAAAACCATGACCAATCTGTTATCTATGGTTCTTAAAAAATTGGAACCAATCCAATCTATTTAAATTATGGAACCAATCAAAACCAATTCGTTTAAACACGGATTAGATCGGTTTAGGACCATGGATTCAAGAGCATTGGTGTCTGAAACCCTGATTCAAGAGTTCACAACATTCCTAAAAACTAAAAACACTTTCTACTACTAATTTTGGCAACAAAACCTCCAAATTTTCTTACTTGAATTCAATGTTTCAATGAAAATAGGAAAATAGCACAACAAATAAATACCAAAAACTGACGAAATAAAGATAGATTACCAACTAGTAACAATAAATCTAACAGTTACCTCTTGCAACGCTTGTGTATGGAAGTTACTCCTACTCCAAGCTCTTTGCTACTGCCACACCATTCAAACCCCTCTTTGAAAACCAAAACCCAAAATGCTTCAACAAGATTTACCTCTAACAATGGAGGGGAAGATAAATTAGAGAAAACAAAGTACTCCTTGGGAGCAAGCAAAAGAGTACCCAAATGGGATGTGTAAGAGGGAGATGAACCATAAAAGACCCAACAGACCCTAGATGGGTCCTCAATCAAAACCCCAACTTTGTCTTCTTGCAATGCAAAACAACAATACACCAGATACTAGTAATCAATTGATGGTTCACTTGTGTTAGAAAAAACCAATAAATAACATAGTGTTAGAGAGAGAAAATCTAAGTCTGAGTCGAAATCCACAAAAACAGTAACAAAAAAAACAATAATAGAGTGTTAGAGAGGGAGAGCTCATCGAGAGAGAGAACTCAGTCTGAGAAAGAGGAGAGAGAGAGTACCGAGAGAGAGAGAGAGATGAGAGGCGTGTGATATGTTGAATTAAGGTTAGCGTTTATTTTTTTATATGGAATAAGAAATGATATTATGTGGAAGAGTGTATAATATAAATATAGACTATTTGTATACGGTCCGGATCGATTCCAATCCGGAACCGTGGGGTTCAATCTAGAGCCGATTCGTGAACTACGGATTTTTTATTTCCAATCTGAAATCTAACTACGGATTCAAAAAACCAATCCAAACCCATTGGATTGGATTACGGATTCCTTATTCAGTCCTAACAAGATTCATGTTGACTATGAAATTCTTAAAAAATGAAAAATAAAAAAATACTGTCAAAATTGACGTAAACAGTAATATGTTATTCTAATTTACAGTAATATTTTACTGTTACAAAAAATAGAATACATAATAGATGAATTAACCAAAAATACACATACGCAACATTTTAAAGCTCGTTTAAAATAAAATAAAAGTGTTCCTCGTCAAAAGAGTTATAAGATATTATATATATATATGCATGGGCAATATTGTCTATAAAAAAAAAAAAAAATTATTCTGTCCTTACTCAATTATACGCATATTCTTTATGAAGTTTATGAATCAAAATAAATTGAATTATCTTTTTCACTAAACAAAGGTCCAATGAAAGAGTTTTGACTAAATTTTCTCTTTACATTTATGTTTTTTTGTTATTGTTATGATATGTATTAGTGTTAGTGCATTTCGATATTGTTGTTTTGGACTTATTGCTATTTATCAAGTGTTTTGGATTTGTAATAATCTCTACATAAAATAAAAATAAAAATAAAAATAAATTCACATTCTTTAATGATTTAATTATTCGTTAACAATGTTTAGCAAATTTTACAAAATATACCATTTTTACTTCTAAAAAACACAGCATTTTTAGGGGATGGGAATGCTGCTGTACTGCGAACCTATGTGGTGCCGTTTTGACCGAATACAAAAGCATTGATGTCTTTGCTTGCATTAAAAAAACAAATCCCTTTGCCTTTTTATTTTAATATTATATTATAGATTATTTTCTATTTGATATGTACGTAAATAGATATTATTGAAATGGCTTGTTTTTTTTCAAGTTGAGAGAGCGTGCGTTTGCTGATTTCATTTTGAAATTAGTCTCGTGCACGGGAAAGAAATAAATTTTTTTGTATAATCTTGTTGATCAAGTATGCGCTCCTCCGTACGATGTCGTTCTATCACCTGAAAATACAAACGTGAGCTAGCCGACGGGTGTGTTCCGGAAACCTCTCCGATGCCTAAGTCAGCCAACTAGACAAATAGACAAAGGCTCTGTATATTTGGGAATCAAAATTGCGTTACCTCTCCATAGGTGATGTTATGGGCTTTTATAGGTTCCGTGTGGCACAATCCAAGTAGGACTCTTATTCCTCCATGTAGAGTCCTCCAAGGATTCATACTCCTGAAAGATAATGTTTATCCTTCAACACCCCCCTTACTGCTTAAACTAAGTGAGATGGTTTTACCATGGTCGGACTCCAATGTGGCCGAAGTAAGCATGGCCATGCTGAGCCACGGGGGTAGACCGAACTATGCTTAGTTCGGTTCTCCATTCCATTGCTCTTACCTCGGCTCTACCTGCCCAAACCATGCTATCCATAGTATTGCTTCAACCGAGCTAACAACTAGCTTGGTCCGACCGAGCTAGTCGCGCTATGCCGCGACCGGACTAACTCTGAAGGTAGAGATCTGGCGACCGAACTATCCGTTGTACTCTTCTGGACCGAGATAACATTAGGCACTTCTGGGATCGGACTAATTTTGAGGCCTTCCTACTCTACCTTTTGTACTTCGGCCTATACCGGCCTTACTCAGCTCGGCCCAATTTTACATATAAAAATTACCCTCTCAATTGCCCCTTCATTCCATCTGCAAAGCATGATTGGGATTACCTGTTTATCAGCCGAGCTAAAGTTTTTTAAGCCTCTCCAGCCGAACTAAACCCCTTTAGTCTTTCCAGCCGAGCTAAAACTCTTAAGCCTTTCCAGCCGAGCCAATTTTCACACCGGGCTCTGCTCGTTCGGTCAAAACGTCTCTTCAATCACAGCAACTGAACCGTTTCCCATTCCAATGACACGTGGCAGCCTCTGATTGGCCCAATGCAGCTGTCACGCTGCCCTCGTACTTCGCAAAATTTGAACAGTTCCCACCCTTCCATTTTCGTCTTTTTTACGAAACAATCTCCTCATTTTTGGATTCACCATTACGTTTCTCATCTCTCTCACTCTCTCTCTCAAGCCTCCATTGTTCTTTAACTTTTGCAACTATGAAGCTCGTGGCTGTGTTCTTCTTCCCTTCTCTTCCTCTAGTGCTTCTTGACCTGGTAAGCTACTTGAATCTTTCTTCTTCTTGTTGTTTTTCTTGCACTCGTTTAATCCATAGCATACTATTTCGTGTTTTTACAAAACACTGCTTTTGCTTTTTCTGGGAAAAAAACCCCATAAACATCATGAAGTAATCTGTAGAACACTGTTTGATCTATAAACACGTCCCAACCGAACTAAAAAGTAGTTTGTAGTTGATGCCGTACTAATCTAACTATACGACCGAGCTAGCACTTCATACTCATACTAGCAATTTCAATAAGTCAAACCATCCTCTGATTTACCATAGCCGGGATAAACGAACCGAACTAAGTCTGAACTTAGCATACTGGAAACCTTAACTTTCGACCGAGCTAGGTCTTTGGGGCTAAGCCAGCTTTCTAAGTTTTTAGACTGAACTCAGAAAGCTGCCCCTAGAGGCTCAACGGGTCTAACAGAGCCTTCTCTTTAACTGAGATAACGAATCGCTCGCCAAGACCGAGCTATCGAACCCCCTGCTCAATCCGAGCTACCAAGCATCTTGTTGAAACCGAGACAGAACCTGTAGCATCCCACATAGCCGAAGTAGGACTCCTATTCTTGCTTTTATTTTGTAGCACGGTCCGATGATCTGTGCTTAACCCCTTTGTTTTCCACTTTGCAGACTTAGGTTGCCCAGGCACTCCACTGCGCGCTCAATCGAGCTACTGAGCACAATTTTGCGACCGAACTAATTTATCCATAACTTAAAAAATTAATGGGGAAGTATAGGTTTTTGGTAGAAACACCTGGTGGTATGGCCGAATTCCGTAAGGAGTACAACATCCCTGACGACGTACACCTTACCTTAGCCAAAAAAGACGTTGTCCCATGGGGGAACGAAGGTTTTGTACCCTTTACCCTCTTATCAATAATAGAAACCGGACTAAGATTTCCAGTCCAACCATTGATTTGTGAATTCCTTAAACAAACCCGAATATGCCCAACCCAGCTTTCTACCAACTCATACCGCATAATAATGGGTGTAGCCGAGCTAAACCGCCGAGCTGGCCTTAACCTCGGTTTAGCCGAAATATTCCATCAATACTCCATAGGATCCAAAGATGACGGCTGGGTCTACTACCTTAGGATACGCCATCGCAGAGAAAAAATAATAAAAGATATGCCGGATAAAGACTTAAACGATGACGATTTTTTCTGGGTATCTGGGAATTTTGAAGACCACCAAGCCCAGATCCCAGGCCGAAGTATAAATTGGAATAAAGGAATCCCTGGTATACTTTACTTCGGTCACTTTTCATGCTTCTCTTTATTTCGCTTACCTGCTCTTGAACCGAACTAACAGTTGTTTTCATTATGCAGATTCAGCCCATCTTCAATCTTTGTATAGTTACCCCAACCTGAACACACTTCGCGCCGCACTACGTCTTGAAGAAAGAAGTTGGGCCAAACTTCTTAATTTTGAGCCGACATACCGTTACAGCGGTCGCCGAAAAGCCAGAGTCACAGACTTTCTGCTTGAGGACGCCCCAGAACCGGACCCAACTTTACCCTAGATCAACCTCATCTCCCTGACCGCCGAACAAGAGATGGCCAAACGAAACCGAGTAAGAGCCCTGCTCACCGAAACAAACCGCGCCGAAGTACCACCAGCAAGCCAAACTCAGGAAACGGTTGTGGCGCTTCCTTCCCAACAACCCTCATCATCTCGCCCCAGCAAGCGTGCCTGGACTACAGCAACCGAGCCACGCCTTGTTGACGAAGATGAGACTATACTTCCACCAAGCCACCTACCAAGTTCACAACTGGAGCCCTCTGCCCGAGCTAGCTCCTCCAAGTGGGCACCAAAGCTGAAATTTCAGAACTGAGATATCCAAGACACCGATTCGGTGGTTGCTGAGAAGGATCACTTGATGGCATTCAACCTTGCCAAGAGTGTTTGCCTTCCAGCAGACATGGAACACCACCAGCACCTGACCGAGCTAAGGGTTATTCGATCGGCCACCAAATCCATGATCCTGGTAAAATGCCCCTCTTGTTTCTCAAAATTTTCAAACTTTCAGTTCAGTTTTGACATTGATTTCTTTTCATTCGTTTCAGTCTCTTCAAAAGAGCCAAATTGCCCATCAAAAGGTGTTGGAGCTCAGGAAAACGGCTAGGCAGGCCATGGCAAAGGTCGAAGAAAGAACAACCGAACTGAAGAAGTCACAACAAAAAACGACCGAGCTAGAGGCTGAGGTAGCTCGTCTAACCGGACTAGTTACCTCGGCTGAATCTGAAAAACAGAAGGCGTTGACCGTGATGAAAGATAAGTACCTTCGTGAGTTAGTCAAGCTCGAATGGAAAAATGACGCCGAAATTGCTGAACTAAAGAAGAAAGTGGAGGACGCCAACGCCGAAGGTTTCAAGGAGGCGGAGGCCCTCTACATTCCATAATGTGAGGCCGCCAAGGAGTTGTTCTTCAAGTGTGCCTGGAAAGGTGCTGTAGAGCAGCTCGGCTGTGGGCCCGAAACCGAGGTCCACAATGCTCCTCAGTATTTTATTCCAGCCTCACTGGCGGAGTATGCTGCTTCTGTCCAACAATAATTTTTGCAGGGTTCAGATGATGAAGATGAAGAAAATGAGCCAACTGTTACTCTGGTAGTCAACAAGCTAGGGAACGATCAATCAGCTCGGTTGGAGCCAACGGTTGAAGACCTAACTGTTGAGCCGCCGACTGACACCGTGCTGCCAGTTGCTACTGAGACTGATCTTCCATCTGCAACCGGTGTTCAAGTTGATATTGAAGCCGATCTTGAAGACCTTTTTAATTGATTCTGTATTTTTTCTTTTTCTTCTTTTTGCTTCGACTTGTAACCGGGCTGGGAGCCCCTCCCTTGTAATCGCTTTGAACTTGCTTAATGAGAATCATCTTCTTTTGTACCAACTGTTATTTCGGTTTAAATACTTTATTCCGGTCCTAGCTTATCAATCTGACTAGGCTGACTTGCCAACCACTCTTTAGCTGATATAAATACTACCGCTGAAGAGTAATAAGAGTTGGTTTAATCCAGCCAACCACTCTTCAGCCTTACCCTTACTGTGGCTGAAGAGTAACAAGAGTTGGTTTAATCCAGCCAACCACTTCTTCAGCCCAAACCCTTACTTCGGCTGAAGAGTAATAAGAGTTAGTTTAATCCATCCAACCACTCTTCAGCCATACCCTTACTTCGGCTGAAGAGTAACAAGAGTTGGTTTAATCCAGCCAACCACTTCTTCAGCCCAAACCCTTACTTCGGCTGAAGAGTAATAAGAGTTGGTTTAATCCAGCCAACCACTCTTCAGTCATACCCTTACTTCGGCTGAAGAGTAACAAGAGTTGGTTTAATCCAGCCAACCACTTCTTCAGCCCATAACCTTGCTTCGACTGAAGAGTAATAAGAGTTGGTTTAATCCAGCCAACCACTCTTCAACCATACCCTTACTTCGGCTGAAGAGTAACAAAAGTTGGTTTAATCCAGCCAACCTTTAAGTTAGTTTTTCCAGCCAACTTAGAATAAAATGTTTGGTTATTCCGACCAGACGTCCTGTAGTCTGGATCCTTATCCTGGGCTTAGGAAGGGTATTGGTTTAATCCAGCTAATTTCTAAGTTAGTTTTTCCAGCCAACTTAGAATAAAATGTTTGCAATGCTCCTAACTCTCTAAAACTGTCTTTTACATAAAACAATTATGCTAAAAAGAATTGACTTGTTTTATTGAGAAAGGAAAAAATTACATATGTTTAAAAAGAAAAAAGCTAAAAATAAAATAACTTGAGATTGGCAGTGTTCCATGGCCTGGGAATTGCTTGGCCGTCCTCATCTTCTAAGTGGTATGCCCCTTTGCCTGCTAATCCGACCACTTTGTAAGGTCCTTCCCAATTAGGTCCTAGCTTGCCCTCTCCCGGAACCAAGGTGTTCCCCATCACTTTGCGCAGCACCCAATCTCCGATCTTGAATTGCTTTGGATGCACCGTTTTGTTATACTTTCTGGACAATTCTTGTTGGTAGGAGGCGATGTGAACCAATGCTTTGTCTCTTCTCTCTTCCGCAAGGTCAAGCTCCAATGCTATGGCTTCGCCATTTAAGTCTGGGTCAAAGTTTTCGCTTCGAATTGTGGGGAGGCCAACTTCCAGTGGGATTACTACCTCCATGCCGTAAGCTAAGGAGAATGGTGTTTCTCCTGTCGATCGCCGAGGTGTGGTGCGATAAGCCCATAAGACATGAGGGAGTTCTTCTGCCCACTTGCCTTTTGCTTTCTCTAACCTTTTCTTCAATCCATCTAAGATGACCTTGTTTGATGCTTCTGTCTGACCATTTGCTTGGGGATATGCCGGTGTAGAATTGTAGAACTCTATCTTGTACTCTTCACAAAAGCCTTTGAAAATTCTGCCGTCGAACTGAGTGTCGTTGTCTGAGATTAGTGCTTTTGGTATGCCAAATCGAGTGATGATGTTCTGCCAAACAAATTTCTTCACATCTTTTTCCTTGATTGAGGCCAAGGCTTCTGCTTCCACCCACTTTGTGAAGTAGTCGGTTGCTGCAAGAAAGAACTTCCTGTTGCCTGGTGCTGTTGGAAGTGGCCCTACTATGTCTAAGCCCCACATTGCGAAGGGCCATGGGCTAGTGAGAGGTAAAAGTTCTCTGGCAGGTTGGTGTATTTGGTGCGCAAACTTCTGACACTTCTCGCATTTTTTGACATATTTCTCTGAATCTGCTTGCATGTATGGCCACCAATATCCTTGCAAGATTGCTCTGTATGCCAGTGATCTTCCTCCTTGATGACTTCTGCATACGCCCTCATGAATCTCGAATAAAAATGCTTCCACTTTGCTGGGGTGAACACACTTTAGGTAGGGTCCTGAGAATGATTTTTTGTACAATGCCAAGGATGGGAAGAGCCAAAATCGCAGCGCCTTTGCTCTTATTCTGTTGGCCTCTTTCTTGTCTTCTGGTAGGGTGCCATCTTTTAGGAACAATATGATGGGATCCATCCAAGAAGGGCCTAGATTGGCGCAACATACCTCTTTTGCTTCTGGGTCTTCAATGCTTGGTCTGGGCAGGTAGTCGATCAGTAGTGGATGAGGGTGGAGGTATCTGCCATTGAGGCGAAGCCTGCTAGTTCATCTGCTCTGCTGTTTTCCTCCCTGCCGATCTGTTCTATCCTCACCACTTCAAACTTCTTGATCTTTATTCTGACCAACTCTTGGTACTTAGCCATTCTGCCATCCTTTGCTTCATAGTCGCCTGAAATTTGGTTTACCACCAGCTGTGAGTCGCTATATACCATTAGCTCGGTGGCCTTCATGTAGAACGCTGATTTGAGGGCTGCAAGAAACGCTTCATACCCCGCTTCGTTGTTTGATGCTGGGAAGCCAAGGTTGATTGCCTGTTCCACTACAAGGCCGTCTGGAGAGATGAGGACTATGCCAAGTCCTGCTCCATGCCGGTTGGATGCTCCATCCACGAAGAGCTTCCACATCTCTCCAACAAACAACTTCCAACAAGTGGAGGGATCAAATGATGCCTTGGGATCTTCCATGTTGGTGGTGTTTTCTTCAAGGTCCATGCTCGCTGTTTGCCCCTGGCTATCTGATTTTACCAAGTCTTTATTTGTTGGGAAGCCTTGACTTGGTGTAGCATGGTTCGCTTCTTCCTTCCAGGAATCTGGGCTTTGGTTTACCTTGGGGTTTGACTGAGTATCTTGCACCAGGGGTTGCGCTATTCCGGCGTCAACTTCCATCCCTAGTTCGGCTGTTTCAGTCAGGTCGACTGGGCAGATGTGATGACTTCCTGGTGTGAATTCTGCGACAAAATCTGCCAATGCTTGAGCTTTTATTGCGGTCCTGGGTTGGAACTTGATGTCGTATTGCCCCAACTCTACTGCCCACTTCAGAATTCGCCCAGAAAAGTTCGCCCTTTCAAACAAAGCTTTTAATGGAAAAGCTGTGAGGACAACTATGGTGTGGGTGTGAAAGTAGTGCGACAACTTTCTTGAGGCCATCATTAAGGCCAATGCTAGTTTTTCCAGTGGCAGGTACCTTGCTTCGGCGCCCAGTAATGTCTTGCTGACATAATAGATGGGTAGATGTTGGATTCTTTCTGCGTGGACCAATACTGCGCTAATTGCGTGCTGGGAGACTGCCAGGTACAAAAAGAGTTCCTCTCCAGGTACTGGGGTGACAAGCAGTGGTAGAGAGGACATATATTCCTTTAAGCTTTCTAGAGCGTGGTCGCATTCTTCGTCCCACTCAAACTTGGCTTTTAGTGCATGGAAGAATGATCGTAGTCTGTTCGATGACCGGCTTATGAACCGATTGAGCGCAGCTGCCATGCCGGTGAGATGCTGCACTTCTTTTACTGAGTTTGGTCTCTCCAAATCCTGGATTGCTTTGATCTGAGCGGGGTCTGCCTCAATACTCCGGTTGGTCACCAGGAAGCCCAGGAATTTGCCAGATCCTACTCCGAATGCACATTTTGACGCGTTGAGGCGTAACTTGTGCTTCTTCAGGATCTCAAACATCTCACCTAGGTCCTTGAGATGGTCATTCTCATCTTTGCTTTTGACCACCATATTGTCGATGTAAGCCTCCATTGTTCTGCCTAACAACGGTTCAAACATCTTGGTGACCATTCTCTGGAATGTCGCCCCTGCATTTTTTAGGCCAAAGGGCATGACCTAGTAGCCGTATAGACCTCTTGGAGTTGTGAAGGATGTCACTTCCTGATCTGGTTCGTGCATGGCAATTTGATGGTAGCCTCTGTATGCATCCAGAAAGCTAAGTCGGTTGTGCCCCGCCGTTAGGTCTACCAGTTGATCTATTCGCGGCAGAGGAAAGCTGTCTTTTGGGCATGCCTTGTTGACTGTTTTATAGTCGACGCAGACACGCCACTTGCCATTCTTCTTTGGTACCACCACTGTATTGGAGATCCATCTTGGGTAGTGCACCTCTCTAATTGCTCCTGCCTCCAACAGGTTTCCTACTTCTTCCGCTACTATCTCGGCGTGGTGGAGTGCCGATCTGCGTGTGCGCTGAATGACTGGTCTGGCAGATGGGTGGATATTGAGTTGGTGACAGATGAAGTTGGGATCAATGATTGGCATGTCGTATGGTGTCCAGGCGAACACTTCGATGTTATAGGTCAAAAATTCCAAGACCTCTCTCAGTGCTGGACAACGACGAACCAAGCAAAAAGAACTTATCTGGGTTCTTTTCATCTATTCTTACCTCTACCAAGTCTTCCACCGCCTTCTGATTAGCTGCTTTGCCAACATCTATGAACAGTTCATTGTTCTCAGGTTCTTCCACCGAATGAACGTATCCTTTGGCAGCGCGGCTGCCATTCACCGTGACAAAGCATTGCTTGGACATAATCTGATCTCTATAGACCTCTTCAATTACATCGGTGTCGTTGGGGAACCGCATTACTTGGTGGTAGGATGACGCCATCGATCGCATGGCATGCAGCCATGTTCTGTCCAAGATGATGTTATAAGTGGAGGGGACTTTCAATACCCAGAACTCCACTTGCTTCGTCACGCTTCCTGCCTTGACTGGGAGGATTATTTTGCCGACAGGCCATTTTGGCAGGGAGTTGAATCCAATCAGGGGAGATACGGCAGGTGCCAAGTCTTTGTCTTGTAGCTTCAATTGTTTGAATGTTTCGTAATACATTATCTCACATGAATTACCCTGGTCAATCAAAATCCGCTTGACGTTAAAATCCTTGACTCGAAGAGTGACAACCAGGGCATCATTGTAGGGACAATATATTCTCGCCAAGTCTCTATCTGAAAAAGACATGATGTTCGTGGCCTCTGTCTTCCCCTTCTTGATGGCAGGTTGGGCACTTAGTACCTCTCTTAAATGCTCAGCCTTTTTGATTGATCCTCTAAGCTCGCATACACGCTCAGGTTCAAAGACCCCATGTATCACATTGATTACGCCTTGAGGTGGGGCGTCGATTGGCATTCCGTTGGGGTTATTATGGTCCTGGGGGGCTGGTTGCGCCCCTCCTTCAATGTATTTATCCAAGTGACCTGCTGCCACCAACTCCTCCAAGTGCTGTCGCAATGGCGTGCAATTCTCAGTGCGGTGCCCCTTTTCTTTATGAAAGGTGCACCGCGACCTCTCGTCGTAGTCCTTCTGGGCTTCCCCTAGCTTGGCTGGCCATCTGACGAAGGGTTCATCTCGTATTTCACTTAGAATTCGGTAGATCGGTTTTTTGAATACCGTGGTTATGGCGGTGCGGACTCTCAACCATCTTTTATCCTGGTCTTCTCCGTTGTCTCTTTTACCACGTCCGTTTCTGCTCGGACGATCTACCGCATTGACCTTGCTGAGGCCTTCTTCTCTGGTACTGCGGTCGTGCCAGATTTTGTTTTGGCGCGTGCGCCATCCTCTTCCACCCTGATGTGCTGATGCACTCTCTCCATCAAGGCTTCCATGGTGAGGGGCGGTGTCATGGTGATTGAGTCCCTTAGTCTGTTGCCGACTGGAAGGCCACTTTTGTACTGTGCAATGGCGAGATTGGTGGGGCAGTCCCCAATCTGGTTAAAGGTCTCCCAGTAGCGTCTATTGTAGGATCTTAAGGTCTCCTTGTCGCCCATGTCGATGGAGAGTAGTTGGTCGATCTCCACCGGGGTTTTAGTGTTTGTTTTGAACCTGGTTACAAACGCTTCCGCCAATTGCGCCTAGGAGGCTATACTGCCTTCAGGAAGTTTTTCGAACCAAGTCAAGCCTAGATCGCCAAGGCTAGATGGGAAGATGATGCACATCACAGCCTCGTTTCGCCGGTATACAGCCATGACCTGGCGAAAAGTGGCTCAGGTGCGAATAGGGGCCCATCTTTCTCTCATGTGTAGTGAATTTGGGCTGAAGGAAGCCTGAAGGTAAGGGCGCGTTCTCAATTGCCGGAACAAACGGCGAAGTCTGCAGCCTTGCTAATGCTTTGTCCGTCGGTTCATAGGCAGGGCACGGTATTGGCATTCCAACCTCGACACTTCCATGCGATCGAGGAGCCAACCGCTGTAAAGCAGAAACTCTGTGTGATCGCGTACCTTGGCGTCCTCCTTCCATCGTGCCTTCTCTTCGAGCACGGTGCGTAAGTCGGATGATCTGGGCAACTCCGTCTATCTGGATCTTGTTTGGTGCGTATGTGAAGGCCAATAGGTGCTTCCTTCAGTGTACGACCTCTCGGATCTCGTCCTCTCAGTCCTGGAGTGACGAGTTCTGGAGGTTCTGGATTGAGTGTCGCCTGTCCTGAGACTTTTACTCTCTGCTTGGGATGGCGTGGTATGTCTACTACGATCTTCTGAGCGGCGAGCGGGCGTCTTGCCTTTGCGCCCCTCTCCTGTCATAACTTCTTTTCCCTTTATCTGACGCTTCATGGATTCCATGTCCGCCACCATCCGTCGTATTAGTTCGTCCTGCTCCTTCACACGGTCCTCTAGAGTTTGAGGATCAATCCTTCGCCGTTGTCTCTCTGGACTCTGTGAACGAGAGTGACGAGGGCTGTTAGTCCGCCTTCTTCCCCTTCTATCCCTCCTGGGATTCTGTTGTTGTGGCTCCAACTCCGCCACAGGAGGGACGAGAGGTAGACCTTCTCGCCTTGCACCCCCTTCTGGTGTTTGTCCGTCGATGGCGGACTGTGGTAAATCTTCGTTGTGCGCCATTGATTCTTAAGAGGAAAAGCTTGATCAAGAGGTTTTGTTCTTGTCTGAATTCCCACAGACGGCGCCAATTGTACGGGAAAGAAATAAACCTTCTCGTATAATCCTGTTGATCAAGTATGCGCTCCTCCGTACGACGTCGTTCTATCACCTAAAAATACAAACGTGAGCTAGCCGGCGGGTGTGTGCAGGAAACCTCTCTGATGCCTAAGTCAGCCAACTAGACAAATAGACAAAGGCTCTGTATATTTGGGAATCAAAATTGCGTTACCTCTCCATAGGTGATGTTATGGGCTTTTATAGGTTCCGTGTGGCACAATCCAAGTAGGACTCTTATTCCTCCATGTAGAGTCCTCCAAGGATTCATACTCCTGAAAGATAATGTTTATCCTTCAACACCCCCCTCACTGCTTAAACCAAGTGAGATGGTTTTACCATGGTCGGACTCCAATGTGGCCGAAGTAAGCATGGCCATGCTGAGCCACGGGGGTAGACCGAACTATGCTTAGTTCGGTTCTCCATTCCACTGCTCTTACCTCGGCTCTACCTGCCCAAACCATGCTATCCATAGTATTGCTTCAACCGAGCTAACAACTAGCTTGGTCCGACCGAGCTAGTCGCGCTATGCCGCGACCGGACTAACTCTGAAGGTAGAGATCTGGCGACCGAACTATCCGTTGTACTCTTCTGGACCAAGATAACATTAGGCACTTCTGGGACCGGACTAATTTTGAGGCCTTCCTACTCTACCTTTTGTACTTCGGCCCATACCGGCCTTACTCAGCTCGGCCCAATTTTACATATAAAAATTACCCTCTCATCTCAATAATCTAAACTGTTCATATTATATAATTTGTTTAGTAGAATATTTATGTAAAAATAAGAAAATCGGATATCAGTAACAATCTGTTTGAATTATATTTGTTTAAAAATAATGAATGACAAATATAAATTCAAGAATAGTTATGCATTTTTTGTAATATAAATGTATCAAAAATATAATCATTGACATTTGGTTGTTTTAATTTTTTTTCTGAAGATTTTACTTAATAAATCTTAAAAAGTGAACATTTCGGATCACTGAGGTTTGTCCTAAAATAGAGCCACTAATCCCAAACACTGTCTCAAGTTGATATGACTAAACTGAGAGAAATGGGTTTGGTTGATATGACCAAACTGAAAGAAATGAGTTTGAGATATATAAAAAATATAAAAATATATATGTATGTGAAATGTGTATTAAAATTATATATATTTTTTGTTATTATGTAGTTTTTTAACAAACACCTTATTAGCAAATTATTTTTATTTTTATTTTTGTTTTTTGGGTATTACGCAACTATCTCAAAATTGAAATGTATTAAAAATTAAATATTTATTCATTAAATTGACTCTAAAATAATAAACTAAAATATTCCGTTACTTTAAATAGAAAACAATCTATAATATAATATAATATTTAAAATGGAAAGGCAAAGAGATATATATATATTTTTTAACTTAACTTTCATCTCAAACGGAGCGATTTGAAACAGGAAAGATGGACTCTGGAAAGTGTTCTATTAACGGAGCAATTTGAAGAAATGGAGGGACTCTTTACGGTTTTCGTGGATAATCTTCCAGGTGCAACGAATGCTGAGTCTCTGTTCAAACTCTTCACAAAGTTTGGCATTGTGAAGAATGTCTTTATACCTCTTAAAAGAAGAATAGTGTCAAAATCAAGATTCGGGTTTGTAAGATTTGATTGCCCCGTTGCAGCAGACATTGCTATCCAACAAGCGAATGGTATGTTGGTGGATGATATGGTGCTACAAGTCAAGAAAGCTACACATGCCAGGGGTAACAGAGATGACCAAAACAGAGGGCTATCACAGAATACCAGAAGATTCTTCACAACAACCAGCATGAAAGGTAAAGGTCCATATGTAGATCAAAGATCCTTTGCAGAGGTATTAAAAGGGGAACCACCCACTGCAGCTGGTAATGTTAGCATGAACATAAAAGTTGATGAAGTTGGTCATGGATGGCTATATGACAGTGTAATAATCAGACTCAGTGCTAAGTATTCCACTCATGATATTGGTAAAGCTCTGAAGGCAAATGGTCTGGACCAGGTTCTAGTTAGACAAGGGGGAGGCTGTGATGTAGTTTTAACTTTCAAATCTTCAAAGGAGCTGAAGTCTAATATCTGTAATATTAAAGAATGGTTCAAAGATTAGAGCCAGTTTGTGGTGGAATGGAAACCAGATTTCCACTATGAACAAGAGAGATGCTTGTGGTTGAGATGTTATGGCATCCCCTTAAATTGTTGGAACAAAAACACACTTAACAGCATTGGAAGTATTTGGGGCTCTGTTCTCAATTTGGATGGGGATATCTGTCAACCAAAATCCTTCTCCTACGCCAAAGTCAGAGTGGTTACGCCATGTATGGAGCCTATCAACAAAACTATTTTGCTGGAGTGTAAGGGTAAAGTCCACCCCATCCTTGTGTGTGAAGATCATAGTGCAGATCTTAGCATCATGAAGCTTAATGGTATGGAAGATTGTAGTTCTAATGTTCTTTGTTCCAGTAAAGAGGCAGAGACTTTCCTAGAGAAGGGCTGTAGGGAGTATGAAGATGATGATGAGGTGGCAGCAGGACGTGACAAGCTTGCTGCTGAGTTGGTATACACCAATGAGGTAGTACCGAGGAAGGAGCCTACTGCATGTCACATTGGAAAGAAGGCAAGCACTGTAGTTGAGGAGACAAAGTTGGATTCAGAAAGCTGCAGCAAGGAGGGAGCTTATGTAGAGGTAATGATGCTGGAAGAGCCTGTGCACAGTCCTAAAAGTAATGATGGCAATCAGAGGTGTGTTGAGCAAGTCTTTACACAGGGTTTTATAAAAAGCTTTAGTGGGTCTAGAGAGGGTCTTCAGTCTAGCAGATCCAACGGCTATAAAAATAAAAAAATAAAAAAAATCAAAATTAGAATTGAAATTTTCCCGCCTAAAGCATTACATAGCTTATACAGAGTATACACTCACTCTCACTCACTCTTACTCAGCCCGTTTCTCCTCCACTGAACCCACCCTCACCGGCGACCCACCTTCACCGGTGACCCACTCCCGATGACGGCGAGAAGCTCTGATTTAAGCAAGCTTATCAAAGTAGATACACATTCACCGGTGACTAGGTTGAGAGAGACCAGGTTGTGCCAAATGATATCTCATTTGTTCGGGTTTTGTTTGCCTGTTGCCATGCTGGCTTGATTGATCTTGGTCATGAAATCTTTTATTCCATGAACAATTAACACATAAGACCCATTTGAACAATTAACAGTCCTAACAAAATAATAGTTGAATACAAATGATGATGAAGAGGTGGTCGGGACTCTAATTTGCTGAAAGTGGAAACATGATTTGTTATTCCATTCTAATTTTGCCTCCATTATAGAAGTCGAATTTTTTGGTGAAAGTCTACATTTGCAAGTTTGCATGAACTATTTGTTGGAATTACCAGTAATGCCAAAGTTCTTGGATTCTATAATTCGTTTACCTAATTTTCTATGATGGTTGTAGATAAAAGGTGTATACCATTGGTAAATTACCTTGGCGCCCATTGTTCAGTGTTTGGTCTCTTACATTTGCCCGAGATGGAAACTTGAAAAAGTTGGGAACTCCTGGAATGGATCAATATTTGTTTGTGAACACTAAATTATCCTCAAGAAATGCTTCTTTGATTCATAATAGGGAAAGCATGGTCTAAATCATGTCTTAACTGCTGTAATGAACTTAAAAAATAAACGAGTAGTTATCTGATCAATTGCGAGAGTTGAAGTGGTTCAATATTGCAGCTCGGTGGTTCTTCCATGCTTGGCATGGAATTGGTGTTGAAAATGTCTTGTATTTGCATTTGGTAAGTGTTGTTTTCAATGGTTCGTGCTTGCATGGGTTGGTACTGAAAATGTGCTATCTAATTGTTTTCTTTTCTCCCTTTTCTTTGCTTATGTTTTCCATTTTTATCAGGGAAAAGCGTGAGCAGTTTATGCTACTATATTAGTAAAACAGATTTCCACTGATGAAACTTCTTATGTTTTCATCCCAGTGTTTTTCAGACACGTCTTGCTTCTAACATACCCAAATAAATAAATAATTTTCTTTCTTACTGTTTTTCCTTTGCACATCAATATTGCACATCAAATATTGGATGATTTGATTTGTCGCTTCTCTAAGATCTCATCTTTGATTGCTTTGCCTTTTTCGTACATACTTTTTGATGAATATCTAACCAAAGTGAATCCCAATTGTCAAGAGGTTTTAGCCTTGGTTATACCAAGATTCAATTCAACTCCTGAATTCTAAATATAATTTTTTTTTATTCTAAGTGATTCAAGCTTTTAGAAGATGTTTGAAGAACAACTTCAATTATGTTGCAACCTGTAAGAAATTCATTATGGGTTTCATGTAGGTTGGACGTTGGACCAACCTACTTCTTTTAGATAGGATAACAAGCAAGAAAGCAAAACAAACGTCAAGTAGATCTAATATCACGAAAGACAAACGACAACACCGAAGACCAAACCCAACCAACTCAGTCAGAAGAACCCAAAAAAGCATTGATCACTGTCAGGAGTCTCTTTTTATTTTTTCTTTATTGGCATAAATTAGAACATCAATCATTAATACATGAACAAGAAATTCAGTTACATATATGAAGATCATACAGATCAGACCGGTGCCAAACACATATCTAGAGTAGATACACCTTGCTTGAAATCAGAGTTTCTCGTTGTCGTCGGGAGTGGGTCCCCGGTGATGGTGGGTCGTCGGTGCGGGTGGGTTCTGTAGATGAGAAGCGGGCTAAGTGAGAGTGAGTGTATACTCTATATAAGCTACGTAATGCTTTGGGTGAGAAAAATTCAGTTCAAATTTTGAATTTTATTTATAGCCGTTGGATCTATTAGGTTGAATCTCAGCCGTTCCACGAAGGAAATAAAGGAGGAGAGTTAAGGAGAGGATTTGAACTCCCTCATCCCACATTTTTAGTATGTAATAGTGGATCTAGGAATCTAGCACAACAGGCTGCTATGCTCTCTTGTGGAGTGTCGTTTCGAGCCTCTTTTGATAATCTAAACCGTTCATATTGTAAGTTTGTCGAGTAGATCATCCATACAAAAAATCAAATTTATTTAATATTTGCAACCCTATAACACACTTGTTTTTATAAAAATTAAAAGTTAACATAACTTTCATAAATTTTAAAAAAAACAATGGAGACCTAATTATGGGGTTTTGAATATCCGATTACCTTGATTTTTTACATGAATAATATTCTTGACGAACTCTACAATATAACGGTTCAGATTATCGAAAAACATTCTGGACAAACTCCCACAAAGGGGCACAACAAGTCCTATAATAGTAGACCTATTTGTTGCAATTTAAATTAGTTGATTATAGTTTATTTTAGTTTGAGAGTTTGTACTAGATTATTTGGTGCAACTTCTGCTTATAACTTATTAGATAGAAATAATTTAAATAAGTTGATTATTGAAAAGATAGGGGATGGGTGTTTTTAGCTTTTATTTTCTTGTTATCAATTTTTAACTCACAATAGGCTATGCCCAAGCTTTGTTTGATGTTAGCATTTTTTTTTTTTTGGAATAAAAAAAAAGATGTTAGCATTTTTGGGTTAAATTAGCCACAAAAGACAAAATAAGTTAAAAGGTTAAAAAAATAAAATGTTACATCTAAATCATAATCGTTTCATGTTTTCTCTCGTAAAAGTTAAAAAAGCCAACCCAAACGAATTTCGCCAGAGCTAGAATAGCTAAAAAACAAAAAAAACCAACTAAAAAAACCACATGCCAAACGATAACTTAATGGTTGCAACAATGTAACAACCCCCCTCCCAAAAAAAAAAAAAAAAAAAAAAAAACTGTAACATGGAGGTGTTTGGGAAAGATTTTTTTTAGTTTTTTTTTCACTAAAAGATAAATTGGTTACCAAAAAAAAAAAAAAAAACAAATTCAAACAAAATATCACATCAAACCCCATAATCATTTCACTTTTTTTTCTCACAAACATTACATTCAACCACAAAAAAACTCAATTATCTTCTCAAACACAAAAAAAAAATATTCTCCAATAATATCCTACAACTAAAAAAACCTACAAAAAAATTCACTTCCTAAACACCCACATAATGCCCTTGTTTGGCAAGTGGGTTTTTTTTTTTTGACTAAAGTAGCCAAAAAGCCAACCAACTTCCCAAATGAAATATAATTAGTTTTTTACACAATAAATCAATTTTCTAGTGCAAAAATAAAAAATAAAACAAAATTGAAGTAGACTGCTAGTAGAACCGATACAATTTCTAGATTTTAAATTGTTGAATCAAGTTTCGTTTGGCATTGGCTACGGTTGCCAACTTTTTTGTGTTGAAACTTTTTTAGTCTCATGCGGTTTTTATTTTTGGATTTTTTTGATTTTTGTGAGAAAAAAAATATAATGATTATAATTTAGATGTGTCATTTTGTCTTATTAACTTATATAACTTATTTTGTCTTTTTATATTTTTTTAGTCCCAAAATATTTATCAAACGATGACTCATTTGGATATATTAGTCATTTTTTATTCAAAATAAACCTCTATTTTACTTATATAATTTCACTCATTAGCATCACCAAATACCCTAGTAATATTCAAAACACCACTACGTAATCTTAATTGAATTTATTATTTTTTTGACCAAAAAACAAAGAGGAGTGTTATTCCTTCAATTTTTTTTTTTTTTTTTTTTTGTTGGAAAGAAAAAAAAAACATAGCTTCCTTATTATTTTTCAACAGAAAAATAGCTTGCTTATTTGACTTTGGTCACAGTTTAAAAAAGAATGTCCACCTTTGACTTTGAGACAGTTAACGTTGACTTTGGGAACGTCTTAACTGTTTTTTTCATCTAAACTTTTTTTTAGGCTCATGTAGAAGAATTTAAAAACAAAAACTACACAAAATACAAAAATACAAAAATAAAGACAATATATATTAGTGATTTTTTTCAACTTTTCTAATTTGTCTAATTAACAAATAAAAAAATCATTTTTAAAAACTAATTCTATACACATCCTAATTATGCAGAGGCAGTGTAGTAATTGTGCAAAGGTAATAAGTTTACACTTTTATGTTCACCCATCAAATATTGCAATTCGTTGCAAAGGGTATTTAGATGATTTAAAAAATAAGAGTACTTATGTGTAGGTCTTAATAAGTAGACTTATTGTCTAATAGGTCTTATGAAAAAAATTTGTCATAAAAAAAATCACTAATTATAAGTTTTAATGATAATTTATCAAAATTATGACAAAAAAAGTCATTAATTATCAATTTTTAATGACATATATAAAAAATTGTCAACAATTTTTTTTAGCGACTATTTTATCAAGATTTATTTTCAATAGAACTTGATAGGAATTAAATCCAACTGTTATGACCTATTGATAGTTTAGCCCAAAAAATATTAGCCAAAAACCAATCCATCCGCCGCCATGGACAACCTGGACGGTGATTGGGTATGATATATGGGGACTTTAAATTTAAAAAAAAATTAGAGATCTTTCTCATTACTAAAAGTTGAAGAGGAATGGAGCATCTCTAAGAGGATAGTTAAACAAGGCTTGTTAGGCATTTTAGTCAATGTAAGTCTAATTTTGAACTCCAATGGACTAACTATTGGGTCAGTTACTTTACCATTCTATTTTTTTGGTGGCTACAATTGAAGAGCCTCAGAGCATCTCCAATGGTAATAGGCATTTTACCTATCTAAACATTACTATAAAGTATATATTTTATTTTACCTATCAACTATTTTATATTTCTACTCCAACCATGCTCTTTATTTTAGCTATTCATCTAAATACTATTAATTTTATAAAATGCCACATCAGCAATAAAGATGGAGGGAAATGATCATAATGATTAAATACATTTTGCCTACCTTTGAAGGCTAGCTACATATAGCCAGTGAATGTGAGTTGAGCTAAAATGCCTAATCATATGCCTAGTGCATTGGAGTTGAAAAAAATGAGTTATACTTGGCATTTTGACTAACAAGTATGATTTACCTAGTGGGTTGGAGATGCTCTCAGAGGTTCTCCAAACAATTATGTATGTATGTATTTTAGATTTTGTATATTTATGTCTTGGATTTAGGATTCTATATTATATATATATATATATGTGTATGTGTGTGTATGTGTGTGTGTAGCAATTTTATATGTTCTTTCAATTCTGTTTGATGAATTATGGAATAACTTATTTTGTATTTTGTATTTTGTATTTTTTTCTCCTCATTTGATAGGTTTTGTATGTTTGTATGGGCAAATTTATTATTATTGCAAATTTATATTAGTAAAATATCAACAATTAGTATTTTTTTATCTTAAAAATTAATTAAGTTAGTTTAAATGATTAGGTAAAATACAGAGCGTGGTTGGAGAACACAATAGCTAAAGTAATTAGGTAAAATAAAGAGTGCGTTTTTTTTGTACTTTAGCTAGTGAAAAGTAGAGAGTGTGATTGTAGTTGCTTATAAGAGATGGTTTGGGAAGTATTAGATTAGTATATTTTTTAATTTTTTATGAAAAAATATAAAATACGGATTGAGTTTAAAATCATGTGATAAAAAAATAATGTGACCCAAATAGAATAACATGTTATTTTAGCATATGCCAAATAAGCACTAAATTTCTCTAAACAAATATGAAAGATAAAGTGAAATTAAACAAACAAGCATAGATATAGATAGGGGTGTAAGCGGTGCGGTTTGAGCAGTTTGAAAGTAAAATTATAAATTAAATGGCAGTTTGACGGATTGATGATTTGATAAATTACAGTTTGAACAGTTTGAAGTGCATTAGCAGATTGAAAAATATTCTTAAACAATTATCAAGTATTTATATGATGTACAATACTAATTCACATAATATTTTTTTATATATGTAACACAAACTAATTTTACGTAATATTTTTTATACATAAAACAATTAATTTGTAATAAATTTTACATATTTATTTTTACTTTATATTTCATTAGATGTTAAAAATATATATGTATTAACTATAGTCGAACCACTTCGCTAACGGATTATAAATTCTAAAATTTAAATTGTTAATATCAAATAGAGTAGCACGAATTAATATAAATCAATACAATTTTAATAAATTAGACCATATTAAAAGAAAAAAGTAAATTTAATAATTAGATATCGAAAATATATATTCCTTTACGTAGATATCGAAAATATATATTCCTTTACGTAGATATCGATTAAGCGCATCGTTTGTCAATCAATGCCGACCAAATCCACGTCGACAAAGCGGAGATTGAGCGCGCGCTCTCTCTCTCTCTCTATCTATATATGTCACCTCCTTCCTTTCTTTCTCTTCTCTCTCTCTCTCTCTCTCTCTCTCTACACAGCTGTATTCTTGAATTCTTTAATGGCACAAAACAAAAGTGACTCTGTAACACTCTGTAACTAAAACCCATTTCTCAAAACAGCAAAAAACCATTCTTTTGTCTTTCTCCCCGCTCAATCTTGATTTCCATCTCTGTATTTCTATATTGCTCTCCACACACATATATATACGTACATGTTTTTGTCAATTTCTATGAGTTTTTGTTGATGGGACTCTAAATGGGTTCTCTTGAAAGTGGCTTTTCGTTGAAGAGAGATCAAACTCTGCTTCGCTCTTCATCATCAGCGAGCAGGAATGAGAGAAACCCATTTGGTCAAAGGCCCAGATCGAGATTCGTTAGGCTGTTCTTGTTCAAGAAGATTGATTATCTTCAATGGATTTGCACAGTTGCTGTGTTCTTCTTCTTTCTTGTTCTCTTTCAGATGTTCTTGCCTGGTTCAGTGATTGAAAAATCGAAGAATTCATGGAGAGGAGAAGAGGAATTAGCTTCTGGGGATTTGATGTTATGGAAGGAGATTGGTGGGTTAGATTTTGGGAAAGATATTAAGTTTGAACCATCAAAGCTTTTGGCTAAACTTCAAAAAGAGTCCAATGAGGTCAATATCTCTTCTGTTTCAGGAAGAGTGAGATTTGGGTATAGAAAACCCCAGCTTGCTTTGGTGAGTAGTGATATTTGGTACCAATTTTATATTCTTCTTGTTGTTTTCTGTTCTGATTGGAACTTATTTCTGATGTAACCCCACCCCCCCCCCCCCCCAAAAAAAAAAAAAAAAAAAAAAGTAGTTCTGATTGGATTTAGTTTGATAGTGATGTGTTGATTTGGTCAATCATTATTTTGTGAAGATTTATGGTGGATGTGTTTTTGCATGGTTTTAGTTTATATGTACATATATTATGATTTAATTGTTTATTGGGTAGTGTGGCTATTGGGGTTTTAATTTGTACTATTCTGATTTATACTTACGGGGATTTGATGTTATGGAAGGAGATTGATGGGTTAGATTTTGGGGAAGATTTTAAGTTTGAGGGATCAAAGCTTTTGGCTAAATTTGAAAAAGAGTCTAATGAGGTCAATATGTCTTCTGTTTCGAGGAGAAGACTGAGGTTTGGGTTCAGAAAACCCTAGCTTGCTTTGGTGAGTAGTGATATTTGGTACAAATTTTATGTTCTTCTTGTTGTTTTGAGTTCTGATTGGAATTAGTTTGACAGTGATGTGTTGATTTGGTCAATCATTATTTTGCGAAGATTCATGGTGGATGTGTTTTTGCATGGTTATATATATATTCTGAGTGAATTGTTTATTGGGTAGTGTGGCTATTGGGGTTTTAATTTGTACTATTTTGATTTCTACTTCTAGGTTTTTTCAGATCTGTTAGTTGATCCACAACAGATACTGATGGTCACTGTTGCTGCTGCCTTGCGGGAGATTGGGTATAAAATTGAGGTAATTTCATTGATCAGCGATTTTGATTTATTTATTTATATATATGTTTTTAAGTTTTAAATTAGGTGTTCATGGAGGCAAAGTGGATTGATTTGAATTTTTGGGACAGACTTGTATGAGACTTATTTCATTGATATAATTTTGCTGTTTTTTTTAAGCTTTTATACTTGGTTGAACATGCATTTTATGAGAGACTACTGAACATACAACTAGCAAATTATTGAAATGGGGGCTAATGAAGCTTCTAGGGTATCACATTTCATAATTCATTCCATATGTGTTTCCTGAGGAAAAAGGATGTGACCTGGTGGAGCGATGACAAGTGTTATCTGCCCACGTGATTTCGAGTCACAAGTATTTCCACAAAAAGTGGGGGAAGGCTGCCGGAGCTGTGTGCACTGAGTATGACATGTTTCTATCCAGCGGGTCTGAGGTTTGACTCCCCTCCTTTTTCCTGGTCCACAGACTTAGGGGTAGCCTTTGAACCTTGAGTTTACATGCCTAGGGTGGGTCCAAAGGAGCTTAGGTAGAGTTCTCGGGCATCCAAAAAAAGAAAAAAAAGAGAGTATGACATGTTTCCAAAGGAAATGAGTTTCTTTATACAAACTTGCGAACCAACTTGGTTGTAGAGGGGCTTTTCAATGCAAACATATTAGCTTTTCGGATATCTTAGATGTGTTGCTAGAGAAAGCTTGAAACTAGTCAATTGGAGGAAAGTAGAGAGCCTGTAATATATTTATTGGAATAAAAAACACATATTCCAAATTTTAGTCATAGATGCTGGTGTATGATCTGCAGATTCCTTAGTGAATACTTGTTTTAGTTCAGGCCCACTGGCCATGTAAGACGAATTGGTGAATTCTTGTATCTTTAGGTTGTGTCTCAGTTGGACTTGATTTAGTGAAGTTGTTCCTTAACTAGTTTATCCGATCTTCTCATTGCTGTTGCCTCACTCTACTCTAGATACTACACATTAACTCTCATCTACCGTTCAGGGGAATAAAAGTAAATATCTTGAACTTGAGGTTATTGAGTTCCCATTCTAGCCTCTTTGTAAGGCAAGGACGATCAAGGATGGTCCATGCATTTGGGTGTGAAGTCTTTAACGATCAAGGATGGTCCATGCAGTTGGGTGTGAAGTCTTAATGATCAAGGATGGGCCATGCATTTGAGTGTGAAGTCTTTAATGATCAAGGATGGGCCATGCATTTGGGTGTGAACTCTTTGATAGACTAATAGGCACATCACGTTGGCCACGTTTGGGAACAGGTTAATTTAGTAACTTTTTGGCTATTTGGCTAAAATGTGAGCTTAAAAAAACTAGTATGTTTGGGACGACTTTTTGATTTTTTACGAAAAGATGTGCAAAAAGTAGAGAGAAGAAATTTTTTGATTTTTTGGTATAGATTGTTGGTTTTTTAATTTTTTTAGTAACTTTTTGACTAAAAAAGTCACTTGCCAAACGAGGTAGTTCCCTATATAACCAACAAGGGGCTCTGATAGCTTTGTTGCCAACTTGCCACGCATGCTTTTCCTCTTCAGCTGCTTTATAATTGTTCTTCGTATTTATATTTGAACTTTACTGTGAGCGGTAAATATTGACAACCTGGAGGACCTGAGGAAGAGTATTAGGGGTTCCTAGGTCAGTCATGGACAAGGGCACAAGATGATGGATATGAAATGATTTGCATTTGATGTGAAAGGTTTAGTATCATTTAGCCTACTGATTGGGACTCCTGAATCCCGAGGCTGTGAACAGAATTGGACACGAATTGGTCTGTGATGCTGTGGAAGGACATTTGAAGGGCTATCAAGTAGGAGCTATTATACATAGGGTCTAGAGGGTCAATCTTTTATGGAAATTTGATGTATTGGCTTAAAGGATTCTCCCTATCCTCCTCTCTCTCTCTCCCCCGCACGTGCACGCACACACACTCGCGTGCTCGCACACACACACACTCACAAAACATGTGCATCTATCCTATTTGTTTTGGGGATTAGGAAAATCAAATTAGGTGGCATACTGCTAGCAGGACATTTTTGTTTCAGGCATCGTACCATTAATATCATCATGCTTATTGTAAGAATTACTCCCTCTCTTGTAACTACTATGTAGTGTTTGGTTCACTGGAATGAAATAGAATGGTCATTATATTACTTAGTTAATCCTTTTGAATGACTATTCTCTTACACTGGTGAATGATGATTCCATTTGTAATGCATTTTCCATTATTTTCTTAGTGAACCAAACGTGAGAATAGACATTATGATGGAATAATCACTCCATTCCACTTCATTCCGGGGAACCACATAAAGCACTGAGATCTTGAAATGCTTGCCTTGGTTGTCTCTAAAGGGCATTCCTATCTCCTAAAGTGGTTGAGTTGTTTTGTGTATGTCAAATATTTATGTTGTTTGTTTTAATTTCCTTGATTGTAATATTCTATAAGATAAATATAGTTGTCTTAGCATCTTGTGTTGTATTCTAATTGCAGGTTTATTCGCTTGAAGATGGTCCTGTGCTTTCAGTTTGGAAAGATATGGGAATTCCAGTCACTATCATCAAAACCAGTGAGAAGATGGATGTCGTTGTAGATTGGCTATTGTATGCCTGTCATGTTTATTCTCTCATCTATAATCAACTGCAGACTAAAGTTTATCCTGGACTTTTAAAAGATGAGAACTAATATAGGATCCTCCCAACCCAACCATGGTTTTAAATAACAGTATGAGGATATGTATCAATATTGGCGATACGGTCATATATTAATCAATATTGGACAGTATCGTTCGATATAATAGTGAAAAAAAAAAAATCAAAAATCCAAAATCCCGTTACATAACGGCTGATGTTATATGTAATGGCTAATTTTTAAAATCATGCTCCCATCTAGCACAAAAACAGTTGATTCCATTGTTTTTCTGTTTGTATACAATGCCTTTGTTGTCCTTAGACCATTTGTAGTTTTTGATCTACCTCATTGTTATTGTTATTAGGAACTATCAGCAAAGTTATGTGGTGGCCTAAACAGAAATGCAACTTCTTGTAAAGATTTCTATAGTTTTGATGTTTTGTTCTTAGTACCTTTTGGTGATGAAAATTGTTATCTTATATAATCTTCGCAAATGAAAAAACAAAAAATCCAAGCTTTTTTGGATGTCTATACACTGCCTACAGTTTAAGAACAGAGTTGATAAAACATCTATTAGAGGTTGCTTGTTAATTCTAAATAAATGAGAATCAATAAATCTTCTTCATTTCTCATTATGGTATATGCTTCTTGCAGCTATGATGGCATAATTGTGAATTCAATTGAATCCAGGGAAGTCTTTTCTCGGTAAGTTCTATCATGTTGCTTAATGATTCCACAAACTTCCTACTTTGTACGTTGGGCTCAAGTTTTTCTTTCTTGCCATTTTTTTAACTGCAGAGTTATATATCACAGTCCATCTAACTAAACATCCCTGAATTTCATTTTTATCTTATCTAATTTAATTGTTGATGAATCCTCTATAAGATTTCAGAAATCACTCAAATTTGTCCTAGATTTTTCTTGTGATTGGTTGGTTTCTCTGTATACATTGTTGCATATGCTTCCTGTACAAGGATTTGAATTATGATTAACGTGATGAAAATTAACTTGACTAATTTTTCTGCCAGTGTTAATACACCTGATACTATGCTAAACTTCCTGAGATGAGGATATACATCACATTGTCTAATACTTGCAAACATTGGTTGAGAATTTGCTTCTATATGATCCAAGATGGATGGGTCATGTGATAAGATTGGAAGGGCTAGGGCTAGGCCGAAAAGAAATTAGGTTCAAAGTTATTAAGCAATGAAATGTTGGATTACTACTTATATTGCCCCAAATAAATTAGTGGGTGGATCAATATTTTGTAGTTAACCTCTAACAGTTGGGGCTGTCATTATATTGTGTTTTTGAGTAGAGTAAACCTCAAGAATCTCTTTTGCTCCTTCTCGTTATTATTTCTTATGGTTAAAACTGTACATGTCTATGCCTTCTCATTTATTTCTCTGTAACATCCAAAATTTCTGCAACTAATTTGGTGAAAAAAATGAAAAAATACCCATCATTTTCATTATGGTTTTATCTTTGTGGGGGTGGAAATAATTTTTGAAAATTCAAAAAATCTTTTTGTTATTTATTTTTTATCAAACTAGTTTCTAGTTTTTGAAAAAAAATTCAGAAAATCTGAAAATCAAACCAAACAGTAGGGACATTCTGCTGGTCAGAGTGAGGTCTTGGTAGTTCCAGT